>JAJGRX010001230.1:600000-1057713 GCA_025461125.1 Carex kokanica | reverse complement strand
CAAATATAATTCATTTGAAATGAAAGCATTTGCATAAAATAGACCATCCTTTTCAATAACCATACGAGAGTTATTTATTACAAAACAAAAGCCTTCTGCATCCAAGCATGATACATATATTATGTTTCGAAATACTCAAGGAACATAATAAACATCTTTAAACTTAAACAAAGACTACTAGATAAATGAAGATCAAGATGCCCACAGTGATTGCATAAACACTTGCACCATTTCCAACCTTCAACACTACCTCTCCTTTGGAGAGAGGTCTCATATCCCTTAGTGCATGCACATTAGAAACTAAGTGAGCACATGATCCGGTATCCATTACCTAATCTTGGATAGTTGTGGCTAAATTTAAATTTAATTCAATAACAAGTATACCTTTAGGACGCTTGCATTCAACATTGCCTTCATCCAAGTCACGCTTGTACTTGATGCAATTCATTTTGAAATGTCCCTTCAAATGGCAATAGAAGCACTCATTAATTGAGCTAGGAGAGTTCCTTTTCTTACTTCTCTTAGAGGTGCTTACTTGAGCTCCTTCCCTTTTGCCTTTGAATGAGGGATGCGTCTTACTTGTCTTGCTCTTTGCCTTGCCTTTATTCTTGGCAATCTTCTTGCTACTTGACGCAATGGACAAGACATATTTCTCCTTTGTCTTTCCCATGTCAACATCATTAGCAAGGGGGTGTTTTTCGACCATAGAACGCAGATAATTAGAAAGTGTAGACATAGCTACAAAAATTTCATTTTAAGGTATATGTTAGTGTTCATGAATTTATAAAATTTGTATTAACAAAAATTAAAGTTTGTCCGTTTTGTTAATCACTCAAGAACCTTTTTCAAATAAATAGACTCATCTAAAATATTTGTCCAAGGTAGGTATCATTTACCAATCATAACCTTTAAGTAAAATTTAACTTTATGACTCTTGTCGTTTTCATTAAGAAAGAATATTCCAATTTCTTAATAAAACTCTCTTTCCCAAAACCCAAGCCTAGATCTTAGTGATTCGTTATAAGAAAACTCATTTTATTGGTCAACAAGTATGAACAAGTTATTCCTGTTAGTTTGTAATAATCTAGAAGTCAATAATACGATAAATTTGTTATATAAAGCTTTGTTCATGAATTGAATGTTTAATCATTTTGTGTTTAATCATTTTGTTACCTTGAGTATTATTGAATTTATGAATCATTTTGAGTTCATGACTGGAATTGTGAAACTTCATAATATAGATGGTAATACTCTTAAAAGTCTCTAACCAAGGTAATTAGCAGGAACACTAATTACCGCGATAGATAAGGTTAGTGTGTGGATTAAATGATGGTTAAGTTTTACAAACCATAGACAAAGAGTTGTCATTTTAATCACACAGATACATGTTAGAGAACATGGTATTTGACAGACCCCAAATGAAACATTAAATGGAATTGTGTTAGTGTCATTAATGTTTTCATTTTAGTGTTAAGTTCTAAAGTATGAGATATTCATTTTTCCTACATAAGAGATGTATATGTGTGATTGCTATCTAACGCTATCCGTAAAAAGTAGCTATAAGGGTAGTTTTTCGGTATACATAGCTTATGCGGAGGAAAAGATAGTTTATCAAAAGTACTATTGTCCCTCGTATCTCAATACGAGCTATAGCATCACTGGGCCCCTTGATAGAATATGATTATCTGGATCCAGTATGATTACAAGAGTAAACATATTTGATAATCTATTCAGGATTAAGAAAAGATTAAGTTTGCAAGGATGACACACACCTACCTTGAAACTAATCTGATAGCTATGAGACAAAAGAATTAACACGAAGTAAATCGTATACTGGATCGTGATATTGTACCGTACAGCATCATCTGTGTAATTGGTGTCATAATGTACTTGCCAGGTGCCACATATGATTATAGAAGTTAGAACAGTTCTAATTCTATTTGCCAACATAACACAGATCCTATCGGGTCACACCAATAGGAAAGTAATCAGAGAAATTTTATGATTAATTATAAAGTGTTATAATTAAGAATAAAATATATGTCATGGAGATGACATGCTTAAACCGAATTAAATTTATAAACGTGTATGACACGTCGTATAAATTTATCGCAAACGCAAGAAATATAATTATTCAGAATAATTGTATATATATATATGGATTAAAATATTAATTATGAATTAATATTTTGAATCAAAAAGTCCAATTTGAATTTAGGCCTTAATTAAATTTAGAATTTAATTAAAAGCCTAAATTAAATAAATTAATTAAATGAAAATGTTTAATTAATATATTAAACAAATCATTACAAAGTCAAATTTGATTTTGATTTCAAAACCGACATATGCAAACCGCCACAAATATTGTATTATAAATATGCATGAAATTGGAGAGAAAAATAAGAAATCCATTCCAAGTTCAAATCAAAGTACGAATCAGAATCTGATTCGATTCGTATCTAATTTTCTCTCCCAAATAGTGATTTGCAGAAAATCTGATTATCCATATATATATTTTTGCGAGAATAAAAGTTATTCTTGTGAATAGTGTTTTGTCAGAAATTTCGTACTTTCGGTGAATAGTGATTTACCGAAAACCGCGACTTTTCGAATACCGTTGGTATAGTATTTCTGGCAAAAGAAATACCAACTCTCTGGTAGTTCCTGATGGATAACCGATAGAGGCACTATATTTTTGGTGCTTGCTTAACCGGGTCAGACTGCATTCCAATTTGAATTTGGAAGCAAGGTAAAGAAATGTTATATTAATCTATTTAATTGTTAAATAGATTTAATCTTTTAGAAATCAATCAAAGGAGTAGATCTATAAACTGATTAAAATACAAGTAAATACGGTTTTACTACTTTGGGTCTATACAGGATTAATCTGGTATGTAACTCTCGGTTATTATCCGACATACTACTTAATCTATGATCTGAATGAGTAAAGTTTTACTTACGGTTTTTAATCTAAGAAAATGATTGAACAGGTATGTAACTCTCGGTAGATTATCCGACATACCACTTCAATCCTTTAAGTTAGAAGTAAAATTTTATTTTACGGTATTTCCGCAGCTTAAGCCTAATGGCTTTGGGTAGCCTCAAAAACCTACATTCCCACATAATGAGCAAAGTGTGCCTCACACAACTCCCACTCACTTATGGCTTAATAACAAATTCATGCAAGTCCACAATTTCTAATAATTAAGATCACACTCATGCTTATTCCTAATTACTAGCTTAAAGTGATAAAATGAGAAGGAAAGTTATTCTTAAATTTTTCATGGACATAGCATAATATGACTTTGATAATTTTGGTAGGTCATGTATTCATACACCAATACCTATCCTAATCATTAAATTATATCATATATATTCACAATCTTCGTGGGTTGTATGGCTCCTGCTTGCATCTTGTAGTTCTATCAATTACCTTGATATAATTCTAAACTACAAGTACCCACCCAATCTTCATTCTATTTTAGAGCTATTCTAAATTAAAATGAAAAATTACATTTAGAATTACCCAATTCTAAATCCTATGTGGCATGCAAGCCTTGAATGATAATACATAAATGGCAACCTAACATCTTTGCCATAATTTAATTATTCTAATTAATTTTCAATGGCACCTTAGGCCGCATTACAAACATTCATACACATCATTCATTACAACACACAAGGCATTGAAAATCTTGAGCCATACTAACCCACAATCCTCCTGCATAGCAAAATTAGTACACATGTGCAATCTTGTCGCACTATTCAATCTTATTTAGTTAATCCTATATCTCTCAATTTCTTAATTCATCTAAATCATTTTAAATCCTAAAAAAATGATTTCAGTTGAATAAACATTTATTTATTAAATGTCATTCATTGTTAATTAAATGTCATTAATGTCATTTATTGTCAATTAATTATCATTAATGTCATTAACTCATTCTTAATTGCCATTATGGCTAATTAAAACCTTTAATGTCATTAATTCATAATTAATTCGTTCTTAATCTGTCCAAAATTTGAATGAGATCTAATATTACAGATTTTGCAAAATAGCCCTTGCAAAAAATTAATATTTCAAGATGATGAGACTGAAAATTATAAAATTTCCAGTTTCAGTCTGCTGCGCACCTGTCAATGTTTTCTATGCTAAAAATTGTGTATTTTGAATAAAAATTCAAGCCATACATTTCTGAAAACTAGACTTTGATACCTTTCTGGATATATAAAGAAATCACGAAAATATTCAGTTGTGAGAAAATTACATTTGAATCACAGGTTCCAGTGCTGGAGACCTGATCGTAGTACTTCTGTAAATTTAATTTTCACACAAAATCCGTAATATTTTTATATTGCAAAATATAGTTTTTCAGAAACTAGACTTCATTATCTTTCTAATGATAGGTGGCTCACAAAAATCCATTCATCCAAACTCAAGTTATTCTATTTTGAATCTCAGCAAAACAGAAAACTGGAGACAGAAAATCCAGCGCTGTACTGTTTTGTCATTTTTGTTTACCTTAATAAAACAATCTAACTCTCTGTTTTATTTTAGAATCTTAATCCACACATCATAAACTAATGTAGGAATTTTTAGATTCACAAAAATTGTGATTCAAAATTACCAAAATGACTTAATGCCTTAAGGACATAAATTTGACAGATTTATGAACTAGAAACTTGAGAGATAGTTAACTAAATATTTGTGCACTTAACTTAGCACTAATTAAATAGTCTAATTGTCATAAAATTGAACTCTAGCTCTGATACCACTGTTGGGATTTCACGTGTATGCCTATATGGTGAGAATTTAAAATTTTCCTATCACCACTTGGCTCAATACACAAAAGATCTTATTTATACGACAAAAGCAAACAAGATTTTCAATAAACTAATGTGTACTAAATTAAAATAAATTAATCTCATCTAATTTATTGCTAAAGAGGATTAAAACCTTTACCTAAAGAGATTGTCAAATCTCTTGATGGAGAGAAGCCGATTTCTCTTCTCTTTCTCGTGTTCTTCTTGGAAGCGCCTCTTGGTTCACCTTGAACCTAAACAACGAACTAACACACCTCTTAGATAGATGGATGTGAAGTTCAAGGCTTAGATCCAACCACCTCTTGATCTTCAAATTAACAACTATTTGATTTCTTGGTGGCTAAACCTATCAAGAAGAGATTAGAGAAGAGATTGAACCACTAGGGTTTTGGCCTTGAGCAAAGGGGATTGCTACAGTAATTTCGGCTAATGCTACAGTAATTTCGTCCAAAAATGAGCAGAAAAATTCTCTTTTTTCCTTAATTACACCCCTTTAAATAGGCAAGGGTTAGGGCAACTATTTGTAATGTTTAAATTAATTACACAAATGCCACTAGCCTTGTTTAGCCATTTTATATCTTTAATCTCATCTTGTGATTGGTTTAATAAATTAATTTATGAATAAATAATATTAATCATATTATTCTATTATGCAATATTCTTATTATTCTTATAATGCATTCAAACATTATACCAAATAATATTTGCATAACTTCACAAATTTATTTATGATCTAAGCATGTCATATTATGACATTTTATTTTATTATTTCATCTCATGTATTTTATCTTATACATCATTATGAAATATAAAATACTTGTTGTTTCTCTTCAGTTGGTGTGACCGTATAGAGGATTTATGTCATCTTGGCAATAATATAAAACTTTATATTATTGACTATAAGAGGTTCTATCATTACATTATAGTTATCCAAATGACATAATAATCATTCACTCAATCCACTAATTTCGTGTCTATCCTTGTCTCATGATATTATGAATAATATGCAAAATAGGATCGTGTCATTCTTGCATTATATTCTTTTCTTGGTTTCTCAAGTGAATTATAATTATAACTACATCAGTTATATTGCATGCGATATAATTCCACTTTACCAAGGGGCCCAGTAATATCATAACTCAATTGAGGGACAATGATAATATTAACATATAGATTTTTCCCGCACAAGTTGTACACAACGAACTACTATTTTATTCCTATCTGAAGATAGTATTTAAATAGCAATCACATTATATACTTCTCATGTGAAAAACCTACACATCTCATATCTTAGATTCTAAAGACACAATGAAAACATTAATGACACAAAACACAATCCATATAATGTTTCATTCATTTAGGTCATGTTCAATATATAAAATGCACATATTTATATATTCATGTTATTAAATGATAATCCTTTATCAACATTTATAGAACTTCAATGTACTTTAATCAACATGACAATCTTTCTCGGTAATTAATGTTCCTCCTTAATTACCACGATTGTGAACATATTTAGTGATTAAATGTTTCTCATCTTAGGAGTTCTATGGTTCAAGACCAAGAGCATCTTCCTGAACTCTTCCAAAGATATAACATATAAATCTCAAGGAGCATGAATAATAATATTCGTAATAAAATCATGAACTACATATAAATTATCACTAAAATAAATAACTTTCAAAACACACATCCTTCAAAATCAGCTTGGAGACCAAATTTTATATTTTTTGGAATTTTTTTACCATTTATTAAGATGGTTTGAAAATCGTTGTTTTCCAATGGTGTAGAAGTTTAATAAAATCAGCAATTTTCAAACCATCTTAATAAATGGTAAAAAAATTCCAAAAAAAATGTAAATTTTGGTCTCCAAGCTGATTTTAATATAGATTGAATATGTAACTGTAACACTATGCAAAATACATATATGAAATTAATGATTGAAGATGATATACGAAATTCTTAGAGATGGTTTTCAAGTAAGCAAGTAATATTTAAAGTGAAACATAAAACCGATTATTTAAAATTCGGTTTGAATGATATAAAATTATGTTATATTGATTCGAAATCTCTAAAATATTTGGAAGTGAATGTTCGAATGTTTGACATAGGAATCAGATTAATTACTGATCAAGCATATGAACTTCTTCTTTTTATCATCTTGGACTGATTTGTAAAATATGAAAAGTTAAAGGTTGAAATTATAAAATTAACAAAAATAAAGAAAAATGACCAACGTGGCACATAACACGCGGCCCATGATGAGTGAAACACCCCAACACCTTAATTCCCCTAAATTAAGGCTGTTTCTTCTCTCTCTCGTAGAAATGAAAAGAAGAAAAACAAAAAGAAATAGGAAAAGAAAAGAGGAAAGAAAAGAAAAAAAGAAAACATTGGAATTTTTCTCTGTAGCTCGCTGCCTGATACGATTGAATCGATGGCTGGGTATGTGTGCTTTCTCTCTTGGCGCTTCTAAAGCGATTATTGAGTATAGTGTTCTCTCTCTATTCTATTTTCTCTCTCACCTGATGAGAGCTTGGTAATCTTTGAGAAATGAGTCAGCCATGCATGTAGTATTGTAAACTTGACCAAGTTAATTGATTGTTTCTTCATTCTTCTTTTGTTTTCTTTATCGGGTTTGAACTCGAGTTGGTAATGATCCCCGAATAGCACTGTATCAGTGCTTTGTTATTCTTGTGAGAACATGGATTTCGTTCTGACCATGGTACCGAATAGTACCAGTGGGTCTTACTCTCTGATTTGGTTTTTATGGACGGATTCGTAAGAACATAATAAATAAGGGTAAATATGCTAAATATTATTGGTTTGGTAATATTCTCTTGTCAGAGGGTTTAAATTGTAAAATGAACAAATATGGATTGTTTGACCAAATTGGAGTTTAATTAGAAATGGTTAATGAATTGACAAACTAGTTAATCTAAATATACCATGGATTTAAAATGAGTACTTTGTTAATTAAACAAGGATTGATGATTATTATAAATATTGATCATAATATATATTATTCTACTATAGGCATAATTACGATAAAGACAGACAAGATGAATGTTCAGGATGAACAGACTGATGGTGACCTTATCTATTGTCCTACGATATCAGGTGTGGGGTTCTTGGACTTGTTTGATGTTTCATTTTCAGGAATTAAATTACTTTTCGATTGTCATGTTGTATGTTGATTGCTGCATAATTTGAAATTGTTGATTCATGTGCATAACTCAATTAATTTAGAATTGAATTGTTGTGAGATGGTTGATTTGCATATTCGTATGGTTGTCAATTGATGTGTTCTATTTATTATTCTATTGTTTCTGAATTTGCCAGGCTGACCCGTAGAGGTAGCTGGATAAGGTGACGGTGACCTATCCGTTGACCTGTTTCTGAATTTGCCAGGCTGACCCATAGAGGTAGCTGGATAAGGTGACTGACCTATCCGTTGACCTGTTTCTGAATTTTCCAGGCTGACCTGTAGAGGTAGTTGGATAAGGTGACGGTGACCTATCCGTTGACCTGTGTAATGAATTTGCCAGGCTGACCTGTTTAGGTAGCTGGATAAGGTGACGGTGACCTATCCGTTGACCTGTAAAATGAATTGCCAGACTTTGATTTTTTTTTGAATGAAATTGCAAAGTAGAGCCAGATGGCTGACTTTGATTCCGTGTAGATGCATTTGTAAAGCCGAGCTGTATAGCTGACTTGGAACCAGACTTTAGTAAATGGTTAAGCCAAAGCACTGCAGATGGGTGTCAGATAAAGGGTCCAGCTCGGTGGAACATCTGTAGGTGCCAGTAACTCTCAGATGAGGGTTTGACAAAGGGTTTGACAAAGGGTCCAGCTCGATTGAACATCTGTTGGTGCTACCAGTCATAATAAAATGAGTTAGGCCAAATACGTGTTTGTTTGAACTTCATCTTGGAAATTCCGTAAGTTGTATTTTATTCGATTATTTTGTCAAGCATGTGCATTCATTTATATATTGTGTTTGAACTGTTAATGTAATTTTGTATGGATTTCATTTTTGGATATGAATTCTGATTGCAAGTCCAATATCCTGATTGTGGCAAATTCGCACTGAGGGATAATTTTATTATTTCTCACCCGTTTCCCCTTGTGGGATTCGCAGGTTTGTTAGACGAAGACAGAGAAACGCTTTTGGGGTTCAAATTGACAGCAAGGCCATCTAAAGGTTTGGGATTTGGGTTATTATATCTGACAGGGTGCAGAGAATATATCTCTAGCATCATCCACTGTAAAATGTCAGATAATTATTGTAATTAAATTGAGATGTGGGAAAAATAATGGATGATATTGGCAATGTATAAAAGATCCATGCCTTAGGTTATGTATATCGAATGGTAGGATAGACGTGATACGAATTGTCGCACCTCCAGATTTGAGGTGTGACAGTAACTGTTTGAGTCGACTGTTTGGACTTTGAAAATAGAAGAACCAAACCGTTTGTTCCATGACCTAGGAACAAACATTTGTATCTTAGCCACCCTCTAAGATCGGAAGTTTGAGGGAGGAATTAATGGCAATAGCACATGCCTGTGTGAGTGTTTGAAAATTGGAAATGAGAAACGGTCCAATCCGGTTCGTCCGGAGTTCAATCACTCCAGACAGAGTTCTAATAGCATATTATATCGAGTTTTTTCAACTTGCTCTTGTGCCAATAAATAATGACCAACAAATTTAAAGTAAGAAAAAATTTCTAATGTGTCCATATAAATTTTGAAATATCCAATTTTCTCATCAAATTATCATAATATCAAAAATCTCTATACAAAACTTAACATTCTTTCTTCTATTTACTTTTATTTATTTAATCTTTTATAAATTAATTTAAAAATTAAATTGAACGATATATCCTTTAATTTAAAATGAAGGGATCCTTTGCTCTAATTATCTTCTTCCTCCCTTAATTGATATGGCGTTATTTTCTTTTTGTTGGGAAGCAAGCTGTGGGATCTCAAAACTTTAGTTAGCTGCGTGGTAACAAACAACATATGCAGTTTCACAAGAAATGTAAAGGCAGTTCTATAAAGATTATTGAACGACAACCTATAAGATATATCTTAAAAATATGCCACCTTCTACATGTTTCAACACAAAAACTCTAGAGAAAAATACAACTTTAATTCATATTTTATGAACTTAACATCACTCTTGCTTGCTCAAGGTCATTCAAGATGTATCTTTTTGCTTATTGTAGCCTCATATTTTTCTTAATGTAAAGATATCATGATTATGATCTTGTTTTACAAAAATCATTGGTTGGTCAGAGCATTGTGGATTAAAATACTCAATAAATACTATCCACATCATACATTTAATTTTATCATCAACTACAAACATCTCTTCAGACTTACATATAAAGTTTGAATTTCTTTTTTTTTCCAACTTCTTCATCGCTATACAAGCAATGCTGAAAAGTCGCTTCGTTTCGAGATGTTCAAGACCAACATGTAGTATATCGAGTCCACAAACAACCAACCCGGTCTTACGTACAAACTTAGTCTTAATAAGTTCATTGGTCTTACGAATTCGAAGTTTATGGCTAAATATGCAGGCTACACTACACAATAATGTTTCTTAAATACGGTTTTGCTAAGATATGCAAAAGGCCGCTTGCATACCACATATGAGGTATGCGGCCACATATATAATACTACAAGAATGGACAGTATCCGTGAGGGATACTGTCGGTATACCCTCGCAGATACTCCCATCGCTAATAGAAAAAAAACACATTTATGTCAGTATATCCTCGCGGATACTGTCCCATTCTTGTGTGCATATGCGGATTTTAATGCGAACTCATATATGCAGATATTTTCAATAAATATTTAATGTTTAATATGCATATTAGATAAAATAGTTTAATATTTGATACATTTAAGATATTTGTGAAGATTAGATAAGACAGTTTATTATTTGATACATTTTAATATTTTTTATTCCGTAGGAAAAGATGTATCTAAGGTCGGAACCAAAGTTTTATCAGGGCCATTATCATACTCGTTGTAATTAAATGCATGTATGGATCGGATTGTACTCGTTGTAATCGCGTCAAATACATGCAAATATAAAAACATTGGTATACAGTAAAGACGCGATTTACAGGACCAATTTGATTAGGCTGAAAATATGCAAATCTGGTTACCAAACGATAACTCTCATCATGGCCCTTTAATATTTGACGCGATTTACAGGACCAACAAGCAGCCCAGTGCACAGGGCCTCAGCAGCCAAGCCAATTTGTTAGTCCCACAATTTCAAAAAAGAAAATTTCAAAGCTCTAGAGTGCCTATAAAAGAAGCTGAGGAGGCTGAAGATTTAACTGGACCGTAAGGGACTCATATAATGGGTTCTGGACGGGTCAACGGACTCAGATAATGGGTTCATTATATTTTTGAATCTATTTTTAGTATGGACCTGCATATGCATGGATATTTTTCATGTGGTAGTAGACTGCAAACGCATATGCAACTCATGCGGCTGCATTTAAAAACATTGACCCATGTGGCTGCATTTAAAAACATTGCTCCACGCTCCACAGTGGACCAAAGAAATCAACCCCATCCAAATACACAACATTTGTATCAGCCCCGACATTGATTGACTGGCGGTCTCAAGGTGCGGTCACACCGGTTAAGGATCAAGGAGATTGCGGTGAGTAAAACTATAAGTTCACGTTATTAAAAACAAGCATGTCATCTATCATGATATAGGAACAATGAGAAACTAAGCTTAACAATGTTAATTCGCACTCGAAAAACAAGAGTTTTCATAGCATATTATGTCGAGATTTCTCGACTTGCTCTTGTGCCAACACACAGTGACCTATAAAATTAAAGTAAAATTTACTTAACTTTTTTTTTCTCTCTCGAAAATACTAGAATTCATAATATATTTTTGGCACCAGATGTGACTCCTAGATTTTTATTAAATAATAAAGCTCTGTATTTCTTAAAAGAAAGAAAATTGTTATGCTGAGTATTATGCCTTGTCTTTTTATTCGGAAAAGAAAAAAAACAGTGTCATTATTTTCATTATCAACTATGAGTGCAGGTAGCTGTTGGGCTTTCTCGGCTGTAGCTGCTATCGAGGGGATAAACAAAATCAGAACCGGACAATTGGTGACTCTTTCGGAGCAGGAGCTGGTAGACTGTGTTACCTCTTGTTACGGATGCAACGGAGGATATATGGACTATGCCTTTCAATGGGTGAAAAATAACGGGGGCATCACAAATTCGACGGACTACCCATACAAGGCGTTGCAAGGAACTTGCAACACCGTGAAGACCACTCACCGTCAAGTTACCATCACCGGTTACGCAGGCGTCACCCCTTACAGTGAGACTTCTCTCATGAATGCCGTCGCGATCCAACCTGTTTCTGTAGCCATTGAAGCAAGTGGATATTCTTTCCAACTTTACACGAGTGGAGTTTTTAGTGGCTCATGCGGGACGAGTCTAGACCACGGCGTGACAGTAGTTGGGTACAGCAACAGCGTAACCCCTCACTACTGGATAGTGAAGAACTCGTGGGGTGCATCTTGGGGCGAGTCTGGATACATCAGGATGAAGAAGGACATTACCAGCACAGCAGGCTTGTGCGGTATCGCCATTGAACCCTTTTATCCTACCAAGTGATTTTGATGATGAGCATGACCGTCAGGACTTGTGCTTTACATTTTTCATTGGATACAACTGCTACTTAAGTAACCAATGAGCCTCTGAATAAAAATTAATGTATGCATGTGTGCTTTGTAGAAAGAGATCTATCAGTGAATAAAACAAATGGAAGTTTGTATCAAAATAGTTCTATATTCGTTCTATATCGTTTATGTATTGTTGGAACGATGTTGGAAAGCGCGAGACCTGTACTCTTGTTTTAAGCCTAGTTCTATCTTCTTCAAGTATTAGTCACAGAAACACTCTAATGTAATGGATCTTAAGAAGAAAAGCATAATAAATTCATCACATAATGTCACCAATGTTATAAATGGGGCTTATCCAATGACATGCGCATCAACACTTCAAGAAGGAAGTAACAAGACGTAACATAGAATAAACAAATTAAATAAGCGGCGTTTCATAGGAGATGCCAGAAGAGGGTGACTTTTAATTAACTTCAACATAATGTATTACTCAAGAAATTAAAATGACCAGATATACCGAAGACAACTTGTATGAGTCACTTTTAGTTCTCACGAAAGTACCCGATTTCTGCTTACTGTAAGAAATTGCTCCTTGTAGACGAAAAACGACACAAGCTGGATTGCTAACTTCAAAATATATTTTGATTCAATAAACAACAATGCGATTCTTCGAGGTGATTCGATATACAACCTGCATATAATTTTTCAAGACAATATATTCCACGATATGTCATCCGCTGTTACCGTTTTTTCCTCTACTAAACCACAAGTAATTGAATAGAACGTTGTTTGGTCCTTGACATTAATTTATGCCTGAAGAATTAATACAATAACGACAACACATATTCGTACAACATAGAAATACAAGTTTTTTTAATTACAGTTTAAACAACAGAAAATTATTTTCATCATAAAAACAAGCGTTGTGAAGCGAGCAGGGCTTTGCTTTTTTTTCATTACGGATAAAACATTTGTTTAATTCTTTCGCAATTTAGGTCGCCGCAGTGATATCATATTATGTAACAAGAATAACTCCACACTCAAATAAGCAGAAAATTAGGGAAACACAACTTTTCATGTTTGCGAGCTGGCGTTTTCGGACATTTCCGGACACACAGGGACAATTGCTTCTAGGAGTGTGAAGCTATCACCGCGAACAAGATCGAATCAAAACGATTAGTTTTTTGTACGAGTTAAAATATTATAACTTGTCAAAGTGAGCTGTAGAAAACAAATGTTTCAAATATGATATTTTCTGTATTTTAAACAATCTTTGCCTTTTTCTTTGGTTTGAAAGATACGATGGTCTTCGTCTAAGGGACTGTATGAAAATGACACATTTAAATTTTTTAACAAAGTAAATGATGTAAGTGGTCATCACTTAATGTTTGTTGTACACTTCAAAGTTTCTACACTATACAAACACTCTTCGGTTATAATTATAGTTATGAAAGTACAATTAATTAACACCATAGTCAATTACTTCCAGATAGTCTTTGTGGCTTAGAACCTGGCATCTCTACTTCACAGCGCAAAACCACCGATGTTTTCAAAATTCGCTCAGACAATTGCTGAGCCACATTTGTTACGTAATATACCGAATGTTATTTTCATGGGACTCTTCCTCATGCATCAATAATGTTGTGACATATTCCAAATTTTACATTTTTTGGAAATTGTTTACTATTTATTAAAATGGTTTTGAAAACCGCTATTTTTCAATGGTGCAAAATTTTAATAAAAACAGCGATTTTCAAACCATCTTAATAAATAGTAAAAAAAATTCAAAAAATGTAATATTTGGTTCCAAGCTGATTTTAATATAGATTGAATATCTAACAGTTTGGATCGACTGTTTGGACTTTGAAAATCGGAGAACCAAACCGTTTGTTCCATGACCTAAAAACAAACGTTTATATCTTAGCCACTCTATATATATATATATATACACATACATGGTATAACTAGATGATACATATTTTCCTTCAGGAAGTTGATTGGTGCGAGATACTTTTATAAGGGATATCTGGAACATGAGAAGAACACACCCTTTCGGAATACACCTCGTGACTATGATGGCCACGGGACTCATACTCTTTCGACGGCTGGTGGCACATTTGTGACCAATGTGAGCTTCTTTGGACATGGCAACGGCACGGCTAAAGGGGGTTCGCCCCAAGCCCGTGTCGCAACTTACAAGGTTTGTTAGTTTTATTTTGTTGTTCACATCATACTTGGACAAAGATAAAATACCAGAAAAAATTGAAACAAGCATATCTTCCAGATGCTTCTATATATGCTTATGTTTGCTCTTACCAATATAGGTATGCTGGCCAGAATGTTATGATGAAGACATTCTTGCGGCTTTTGAAGAAGCTATTTCTGACGGCGTTCATGTCCTGTCTGTCTCCTTGGGTGGGGACTTCCCAGTGGATTATTTCGAAGACGGGTTAGCCATCGGATCATTTCATGCAGTCAAGAACGGCATAAAAGTTGTATGCGCAGCCGGTAACGAGGGCCCTACAGCTGGATCGGTTAATAACGTGGCACCATAATTATTCACAGTGGCACCTAGCACAATGGATCGAGAGTTCCCTGCCTATGTGTCTTTTGGCAACACTAGTATCAAGGTAATTCAACATACATTCATTCAGATTATAAATATGCTAGTTAAGCTACATGTGATTTGGAGTAATGGTAATGACATCATTTTAAATTACAGTCAAAAATATGTATTGGTCCTTAATTAATTGTGTGTTTTTAATTACAGAATTAATACATTGTGATAATAAATTAATTGACTTCATATATAACATTTAAGTTAACAATTTATTTGAAAATTTACTTCAATTTGGTTTCCTGCTTATAATAAATTTAACATTCGTTAACTCTTAACCTCGATGCCTTTTAAAAAAATTAGGGTGTGAGCCTCTCATCGACAAGTCTAGCAGAAGGAAAATACCCAATTATCAGCTCAACAGACGCTCGAGCGGCCTATTCAGAAGAAAATGATGCGTAATACATTTTATTGTTACAATAATTAATATTTTGTTACTAATATAAGCTACATAAAATTTCCAACAAAAGTACTGACTAGCAATTCCACCATGCATGCCCCAAGATACCAAAGGTTTATTCAAAATCAAGCAAATAGAAACAAAAATGAGACTACCAATCATGACATCAAATGTTGAGATCAGGATAAATATTATGTGGCACCCCAATTTGTTCATTGTTTAACTTGACATATAACTTAAGCTTGCAGCTGTTCTTAGTATGGAAATCTACTAACTGTTGAGATTTATGATTGTATCAAGGTTTATTTAGTAAAAGTGTAATTAGAAAAGGTCTAGGGACCTATATGTAATTAGGTTATATATACTCAAAGTCAGAGAAGTGAATATACGGGGTTTTGAAAATTAGAAAGCGAATTTGGTATCAGAGCCAAATCAAGGGTTACGACGAGCTACACAGCCAGCGGCTGCTCTTCCTCTCCGGCGTTGCCGTCGCCACCACCTCCGCCGCCGGTGCAGACGCGCCTCCCCGTCGCCGCTGTCTGGCAGATCGCACCCCTGCTGCCTGGCCGCCGCCCCTGCTGCCTGGCTGCCGCTGCTGCCGACTGCCGCTGCCGCTGCCGACAGCCGTCCCTACCGACAGCCAGCCCCTGCTGCCTGGCTGCTGCCGCTGCCGCCGCCCCTGCTGCCGCTGCCGACTGCCCTACCGCTGTCCGCTCCTTCCACCACACCCGTAATGTCTTAAAAAACTGAAATCGGGTCAAGAAGAGGAAGGAAGTCACGTGTGATCTGTGTGATCTAAGACTTGGATCCTCGTGAGTAATCGATGGAGGAGATTATCAAGAAGCTTGATGCAGCAGAGGTGAAAACCTTGATGGAATTAATGAAGCTAAGTGCCATGAAAGGTGAGGGGTCAGGGTCGGCTTCCTCACAGCCTATGAAGCTAGATCTCCCTTCGGTGGATTTGAAGCTTGAGGGACCGGCCACATATCTGAGTTGGTCGCGTCGGATCGAGGCTGCTCTAGTAGGAAAGAAGCTAGAGGGGTTTTTGACGGGAGTCAAGGATGAGCCACAGGGGGACGATGCAGAGAGGGACGAGTGGAGGACCACGCATGCCTTGCTCTACACCTGGTTATTAAATTCGATGGTTCCAAAGGTTGCTTCATCAGTCGATGGCATTCGAAAGGTAAAGGACATCTGGGCGAAGCTGAAGAGGACCTATGCTGGGGCAGAGAACCACATGAGGGTCTTCCAGATTCAGCAAGACATAGAGGCAGTAGTGCAAGGTGATAAATCTATTCAGGAGTACTCCATGGAGCTGGAGAAGCTGTGGCAAGACCTTGATCACTTCTCACCTATGTCAAGCTGTAGTGATCCGGGTTGCAAGAGCAGGGAGTTCAATGCACAGATGAGGACTATGCAGTTCTTGGCTCATCTGAACCCGATCTTTGATCAGAGGAGATCAGTCCTTCTAGCCCAGACGAAGATTCCTTCACTAGACGATGCCGTTTCCGCGATGATACAGGAGGAGAGTCGCATGAGGCTACACTCTGAGTCGAGTGGAGCTCCAGGTGCACGGTCAGCTTTGGCCACCCTGAGCTCAGGTATGACAGGTACACAGGGGGAGACCCGTAAGTGTTACAACTGCGGGGAAGTAGGACACTTGAGCAAGGCTTGTCCCAAGCCACCCAAGGAGAGAGAGATGGGTGGGCGAGGACAGTCTGGAGGTCGTGGCCGTGGTCGTGGGGCACGTAGAGGAGGTAGAGGTGGAGGCTACCGGGCACATATGGTGGACCCACATGAGGAGGAGACAGCCTTTACTGAGGAGGAGCACGAGCTCTTCGAGATGCTAAAAAGGAAGCAGAGAATGACAAGTGATGGAGGAAAGAAGAGCGTGAACGATGAGACATCCACATCTGACTTCAAGGGTAACTTTGTTACTTCTGCCTATTCTGCCACAGGTATTGCACATGCTATTGTCTCTAAACCTCCCACCAGAGCACTAGAATGGATCATAGATTCTGGTGCATCTCGACATGTGACTGGGGCTTCGAGTGAGTTCTCCTCTTATACTCACTTGAATCCTCCAGAAAGTATCCAGACAGCGGATGGCACAACCCAGCCTGTGGTTGGTAAGGGAACGGTTAAATGTACCGATTTAGTGACATTGTCCAATGTATTGCATGCTCCATCATTTTCAGTGAACCTATTGTCTATTAGTGCTATTATCCTCCAACTAAATTGTGTTGTTTCTTTTGACATTCCCAAGGTGATTTTCAAGGAGAAGGGGACGGGCCGGAGACTTGGGACTGGCACGTGGCATAGAGGATTGTGGTACATGGACAGAGAGGGGATGGATTCAGCGTTGACATCTTTAGTAGAGAGTGCAGGAGTAGGAGGTTCTGGGATGACTGTAGAGGAGATATTACTACGGCATCATCATCGTATGGGGCATACTTCATTTACTGTTTTGAGTTTGTTGTACCCTTCATTGTATGAAAGGGCAAATAAAGAAAAGTTAGTTTGTGATGCGTGTTTGTTAGGGAAACATACCAGAAGCTCCTATCATAGCTCTGGGAATAGGAGTTCTAGGGTTTTTGATCTTATTCACTCTGATGTATGGGGGCCTTGTTCGGCAAATACAATCAATGGTTATAGATATTTTGTGACTTTTATTGATTGTTTCTCTCGTGTTACTTGGTTGTATTTGATGAAAAACAAGAGTGATGTACTTGCTTGTTTCAAAGACTTCCACAAGGCGGTACAGACCCAATATGGTGCAATGCTGAAGGTATTGAGGTCTGATAATGGGACAGAGTACACCAACAGGGCGTTTGGAGAGTACTTGTCTACTCAGGGGATACAGCATCAGACTACTTGCCCATATACACCGGCACAGAATGGGGTAGCAGAAAGGAAGAATAGACACCTTCTCGAGGTAACCCGGTGCATGATGATATCAATGAATGTTCCAAAATACTTGTGGGGTCGAGCAGTTTTGACAGCTGCTCAGCTGATCAACAGGATGCCCTCGAAGATATTAGATTGGAAGTCCCCATGTGAAATGTTAAAGGGTGATAATGGAGGAATTCTTCCCTTAAAGGTGTTTGGTTGTGTGTGCTTCGTGAAAGACAACAGACCAACAGTGGGGAAGTTGGATCCTAGAGCAGTCAAGTGTGTCTTTGTAGGTTATTCTGCAACTCAGAAGGGGTATGTATGTTGGAGCCCAGTAGAGAAGCGATCATTTGTGAGTATGGATGTGACTTTTCGTGAGTCTGAGCCATACTACCCCTTGAGAGTAACCTCACCCTTTGGTGACTCGCCAGATAATGGAGAAATAGGGCGAGAGGGGGAGAAAAATGAAGGTGAGAGACCGATTCAGTTGGAAATGGTGTCGAATCCTGTTTTGAGCGATCCTGTTTTGAGCGAAGAATCAACTGAGGATAAGCCAGATGAAGAGGAAAAAAATGAGGAAGAAGGTGAAGGAGCAGAAACTCAGGCTCAGGGGGAGCTGAGAGTGTACCAGAGGAGAAAGAAGGTGAATCCTCATGTACCTATACCACTCGTGCCAGTAAGTCCCTTGTCCCGGCCTTCTCCGCCTCCTGAGACACCTATACCACCCACGACAGATTCAGGTGATATGTTTCCTCTCTCTGACCCCCCTGTGACAATAAGGAGGACCTCTCGCAGCAATGCGGGAAATCCTCCTGATCGTTATGGGCTTTCATATAACATTGACCAGTCTATCCATTACTCTCACATATCACCTGGATATGGAGCATTTATTGCATCATTGGACAGTGTCTCTATACCCAAATGTTGGCAGGTAGCAAAGGAGGACCCAAAGTGGAAGGCAGCTATGCATGAAGAACTGAGGGCTCTTGACAAGAACCGTACATGGGGGTTAGTGCCGCTACCAGCGGGAAAAAGAGCAGTTGGATGTAAGTGGGTCTTTACTGTGAAGCAGAATCCAGACGGGCAGGTCGAGCGCTATAAGGCACGCTTGGTGGCAAAAGGGTACAGCCAGACCTATGGCATCGACTATGATGAAACCTTTGCACCTGTAGCAAAGATGAGCACTGTTCGGACCTTGATCTCTCTGGCAGTGAATGGTGGATGGAAACTACACCAATTAGATGTGAAGAATGCATTTCTCCATGGAGATTTAGTGGAGGAGGTGTACATGGATATACCACCAGGATTTGGCACAGATCAGACGGTGGGCAAGGTCTGCAGATTGAAGAAGTCGCTTTATGGGCTAAAGCAGTCTCCCCGAGCTTGGTTCGATAGGTTCAGGAGAGCCATGATAGGTATGGGATACCAGCAGATCAATGCCGACCATACTGTGTTCTTTCGACAAAATGGGAGCCACATTACTATGCTTGCAGTATACGTGGATGACATGATTGTCACAGGAGACGACGAGAAGGAGATTGCTCAACTCAAAGCGAGACTGGGCAAAGAATTCGAGGTGAAAGATCTTGGCTTGCTTCGATACTTTCTTGGGATCGAGATAGCTCGAGGAGCGGAGGGGATTGTTCTCTCTCAAAGGAAGTACACACTAGATCTTCTCATAGAGACAGGTATGTTGGGGTGCAAACCTGCAGTGACACCAATCGACCAAAGGTTCAAGCTGAGTGCAGAGGCCGGAGAACCAGTTGATCGCGACAGGTACCAGAGATTAGTAGGCAGGTTGATCTATCTGAGTCACACACGTCCCGATATCTCTTTTGCAGTGAGCGTGGTGAGTCGCTACATGCATGACCCAAGGAAGGGTCATATGGACGCGGTGTATCAGATTCTGAAGTATTTGAAAAATGCCCCTGGAAAAGGACTTGTATTCAGGAGAAATGGCCATGTGAGCATTGAGGGCTACTGTGACTCTGATTGGGCCAGCTGTGCAGATGATAGGAGGTCCACCTCAGGTTACTGCATTTTTGTAGGAGGCAACCTGGTCTCTTGGAGGAGCAAGAAGCAGTCAGTGGTGGCGAGATCGACAGCAGAAGCAGAGTACAGAGCTATGGCCTTGGGAGTTGCGGAGTTGCTGTGGCTAAGAAATATGTTGGTGGAGCTGAAGCTGGATCAAGGAGGAAAAATGAAGTTGTGGTGCGACAACAAGTCAGCCATCAGCATCGCCAACAATCCAGTACAACATGATATAACCAAACATATCGAGATCGATAGGTTCTTCATCAAAGAGAAGTTGAACAATGGACTATTGGAGTTAGGCCATGTTTCAACCAAAGATCAGGCAGCAGATTGTCTGACCAAAGGGCTCAGTTCATCAGACATGGCTAGAGGATGTGACAAGATGGGCTTAGTAGATATCTTTCGCCCATCTTGAGGGGGAGTGTTGAGATTTATGATTGTATCAAGGTTTATTTAGTAAAAGTGTAATTAGAAAAGGTCTAGGGACCTATATGTAATTAGGTTATATATACTCAAAGTCAGAGAAGTGAAAAAACGGGGTTTTGAAAATTAGAAAGCGAATTGATTCTGGTATACTTTGATTTGTTTCTGGCAATTTTAAAACACTGTACAGCATGTGGGCTAAGGAAAAATAACAAGTCAAAAAAAATAGTTACATAAATAAGGAGAGTAAATCCAGATTGCATAGCTTAAGCATGATCCATGAATGTTGCTTTTGTAACATCTTCATGTGAATTATCAGGCAGGATTGGAGAACACCGACTGCCACGCTCAGGTCAGGTAGGGAGAAGAAAGGAAGCTCTTATATTTTATCTTCATCTTCATCTTTTTTTTTTTTTCCATCTAGTTCTTTTATTACCTCAGATAAAGAGGATAATAAGAGAGAATAAATAACCGTCTTAGATGCAGGAGAGGAAGGCATCTGATAGAACAAATCTTAAAGGGCATCGGATGGCAGGAATTTAAGCTCCCCACAGGTTTGCTCAGCTTAATCACATTCTGGCTTTACTCAACATATATCTTTTTGCTTTGTACAGTAGACCCATTTTGTATCTACAGAGATTAATTGCTGCCTCTTTTTTACACTATTACATATCAGTATATCACACTAATTGAGTATAGTGTGGTAACTACAACTAGGAGACGGGGTCAATAAGTATAAATACGGGTTTTCCTTGTATTGTGCTAACCTGCATAATCAAATGAAATTTTGGGATCAATTCAAGAATACAAATATGCTACTATTAGTTCAAGTTCAATGGATGCTTACTCTTTAGCACTTTTTTTTATGTTCGTATCATGTTAAACTCAACTGAAAGCCTCAAATTTGATAATATATTTCTAAATCAGAATAATTTTACAAGGTTGTATGTCCTCATATTTTATCTTGAACTAGATAATAAGTATAAAATTTAAGAATACAGAATAAATGTCTCAGTGCTAGCTACCACAGAATAAGCTAGGTTCATATATCACAATTGAGTGAGGCTATGATACTATGCATAGCGCATATTGGTACATACTATGAGTCAATATCTCTATTTTTGAAGTTCAAATAGTCGATCTGTACCATTCAACATGATTTTCATATGAAAGTATACTTGTAAATCAAATTTTACATTTTTTTAATTTTTTTTTACTATTTTTTAGATAGGTAGAAAATCACTTGGTCTAAAGATTCTAGAGCATTCAAAATAGTGATTTTCTACGTAACTAAAAAAATATAAAAAATTCTAATAAATATAAAATTTAGTTGTTAAGTATATTTACATATGGAGATCATGTTGAAGTTGAACCATTCTGATCGACTACTTGGACTTTAAAAATAAAGATATTGATTCATAGTATAGACCAATATGCGTTATGCATAGTACCATAGCCTCACTCTTTGCATTATCTTCTAATTAAAAATGTTTTACTTCATTGGAGGAAAAAAAACGAGAAATGAAACTTAATTCAGAAAAAGTACCTTAAATTTTGGTAAGCCAATAACACAAGCACATTCAATTACGTCAGCTCCTGCTCTTTCTGAAATGCACATATATTAGGCCACTAAATCTTTTTTTTTTTTTTTGGCAACTAAATCTAGTATAATGGAAAAAAAAAAAACAAATAGATAAACTCTAATGGCACATTTTGCTAACTTACCAACAAGTAGTATTGCTGCAGATAGAGTTCCTCCAGTTGCAACTATATCATCCATTATTACCACACGTTCTCCGGGCTGTACTGCCCCCACACGCATCTCTAGACAATCGGTCCCATACTCCAACTCGTATCTCTCTGAAATCACCTCCCCTATGATTCCATCAAATAAGAATTGCATGAAACCTCTTCAATGCTAAAATATCGAATTTGGTACTGACCAGACACTGTCTTCCTGTACTGGTATTTACCAGTTAAAACCTTACTCCAATTGAATAAGTTTTAAGACCTGACCGATACTATACAAATATAAAAATGTTGAATTTTAGGCCATAGAAGCCTGAAAGGTAACTGGTACTGTACCTAAGATGAAATAGCCTGTATGTACCTGGGAACCTGTTTGGTTTCCCCAAAGGAATAAATTTTGCCCCAATTTGTAATGCGACTGAAGGAGCAAATATAAAACCCCTTGCTTCAATTCCTGTTGCAAAGTTCATTTTTCAAGGATCATAATCTTATATGTTGGCAATTATGATACAGTAGTTAATTATGAGGGTTAGTGATTATTGCAATATGTCATCACCTTTAAGAGGCACCATATTATAATTTTTGCAGGAAAACCCTTTTTGGTTAGAAATGTTGGTTTTCCCTTTTTGGTAGGAAAAAAGGTAACAGTACAAATACAAAAAGGGAACAAGACAGAGACTAGATGTACAAAACACCAAGAAAAGCCTTTTAAATTCAATTACTTCACCGAAAAATAAGGCCTTATAAATGGAATAATATGGTCACCGTTAATTAATCCCAAATATTGGAGAAAATAGAGTTTAATTTCTAATATATAGAAGGAACAGAAAGGTACCAGCTACAGCTGAAACGTTCATGCGATGATACCGTTCAACAAACAGATCAATAGCTGCCTGAAAAGCCCCAGGGCAAAGGAGCATTGTTGTGATGTCATTAAACATAATACCTGTTTTCATTATGAACAATTTCCTTTAAATTAGAGATATATTTTGCAACCATGGAAATAAGCATATAAAAAGAAAAGGTGGTTCTCATGTATCAATACAACCTTAGTAGCCACTACCAAGTTTAAAAAAAAGAAAAAGAAAAGAAAAGGTGGTTCTCATGTATATATATATGTTTTGCGGTGCATCCCATTAATGTTTTTGGTAGTTACCGTTATTGAAACAATTTAAATTCAAAAATTGAAGCAGTAGATGTAGTAATTCATCAGTATTATATAAATTTCGGTTCAATTTGAAATTTATTCAAATAACTGTATAAAAGAGATAATGTATATTATAAGTTAGAAAGGTAAAGAGCCAGATCTAGAATTTAGAGGCGGGAGAAAGATCTTCTCTTTTCTCAATAAACTTAAAATTTTGATTTTATAACTTGATCATATATATAGCTAAAGATATCAAATAACTGTAGAAAAGAGATAATTTATATTATAATTTAAGAGAGAGACAAGATTTTTCTCCCGCCTCTAAATTCTACACTTGCCCTTTACCTTTCTAACTTTGTCATTCTTCTTCTTCCAAAAAAAAAAAAACAAAAAGAAAAAAAAAACATTGTCATTATTCCCTACTTTTAAAGAACATTTTCATTCCAGCAAACGTTTAACAATTAATTTAGGTCACGTCACTGAGTTTAGCAATTAAAGAGATTCATAATTTCTAGGATGCTGCTTTTAAAAGCAAACTTGCTAATTTAAAAAATGTGGTACATCCCAATAATTATATTAGCAATTAACACATCAAATTAGCAATTTAAAAGAAATCACCATTGTATGAGTTGTTTTCAAACTTGTTAATTTAAAAACTATGGTATATCTCATCAATTATATTAGCAATTAACACATCATATTAGTAATTTAAAAAAAATCTACAACGGTTGTAGATGCTCTAACCAAAAACAAAAAATGCTTTGTTTCTTCCAGTTTGTAGCTAATCAATGTTGAAGGTGTCGTCAGCCCGTAACCTTAACCCAAAAAGAAAATATAAAATGTTGCCCGATCCCTGACCAACCGATGCGGAAGGTGTTGTCAGCCCACAACCTTAACCCAAAAAGAAAATAAAAAATGCTTCCTTTCCTCCGATCCCTAGCTAGCCAATGCTGAAGGTGTATCGATGTCAGTCTGCCCACTACTTTTAAGGAAGAGTATTTGTTATTTTGTTTTTGGATGTTTGTGTTGTTAAATGTTAATGTTATTTATTAGATGTTGATGATATTTTCAATGTAGATGATATAGATGTAATTTTATATTTATTCAATGAAAATTATAGTTTCAAAAAGAGAGAGAAGACCTGGTTTTGGGAAGTGGGGTATGACTCTAACAGAGGCAGATATCGCCATGCGCTTTGGATCTACTTCTCTTACAATCTCCTTTGATTTCTCTTCTGCCATGCATGTACTACTGAGAAGGCTTCTCTAGAAAAAAAAAATGCAACCACAACGATTAAATCTATAAAAAAAAAGTAAAATAATGAAAACATTGACAGTTTGTAAGAAACATATAATGCACAATCAGTAAAGTGATATAGATGTGATTAATTTACCTTAAACGATGGCAAACAAATCAGCTGGTCCGAGGCAGAAATAACCAAAGTATTTTTATAATATAAAATAGTTGGCTTAATAGCTTCTAGACTAGGAGCGTTGAATCAATAAGTGATTTGATTTGTTAAGTGGATCAGACAGAAATGGACAAATGTAAAGATTTGGGGGATAAAAAGGAAATCAGGGCACAGATTAGCCGAACTTTTTTTTATTTTTAGAAATTAAAAAATTAAATTTTTACAAAAGGAATTAATAACTTTTAATTATAAATATAGAACTGTACTAATGATTCAGTCTCAAGGAGATGAAACCAAATCAATAGTACGATCCTGCTATTTTTCACAATAATCACACCAATAGCCACACAGTGTAAATAATTAATGTGACTGTACTATTAATTCGGTCCCAGTACCTATCACAAATGTACATATTCAGCGTTTTTGTTAATAAAATCAATAAAAAAAATTTTAAAAATTCTGAAAATTACTGGGATCGAATTTGATCCCAGTAATTTTTGTAGATTTTTTGTGGTAGAACCATTGATTTGGTCTTAGCAAGTCGATTCAATTTATTTTTGAAAAAATAATTAATTTCTTTCTGATAATTTATTTGTAATTTCTAAAAAGAAAAAAAAACAATTCATTGTCCTTATCCATACTAACAATAGTGACAAATAAAACAAGTTGGAAAAGCAGAAGCCACTTTGTAGAAAAGTAACCTAATTGATTATCCTGTCCAAAATAAGATGGATATTAGCTAGGGCTGAAAACGGATATGGATAATCCGTGGATAATCCGCTCCGAATCCGAACAAAATTCGTATCCGAATTAAATGGATTCGGATAATTTCAAATTCGGATTCGGATAATTTTAACAAAGGATGAACATGATCCGGATCCGGATACAAATAAATTTGTTCATTTGAAAACGGTTCGGATATCCGATTATATCCGAAACAAATTGGGTAAGTAAAATCTAATGGGATATCATCATATCACGTGGGTAACTACCATCAGTGGCATCACGTGGGTTCTTTGAAATCCAAACCGGTTATTACCGGTTATAGCCGTTTTCTTGTTTAGCATCACGTTATTTGAATCTCTTTATAAAAAAAATGAATTCTTTAGTGAGAATTGTTTGGGGTATCCATTTAAATGTACATAGAGAAAATTGAATAGGTTTTTTTTTCTTATTTTCTTATTTTATTTGTTTTTTCTTAATTTTGTTAATTAGTATTTATATTTTAAAACGCTCGTCTGATTCAATTATTCGACAATTATTCCTTTGTATCCGTATTCGAATCCGTATTCGTAGATTATCCGCTCGGTATCCGTATCCGTTTAAGGTGAATTTGGTTTTGAATTTTAACATCCGTTTACTATCCATATCCGTATCCGTATCCGTTTAAGGTGAATTTGGTTTTGAATTTTAACATCCGTTTACTATCCGTATCCGTATCCGCTCATTGAAATATGAATATGGATTTGGTATTAGTTTTATCCGCTCCGAATCCGCTCCGTTTACACCCCTAATATTAGCCCAGCGAAAATCTTCCAAGAAGAAAATTAAACGATTGAAAGGACCTTCGTACATTGAAGAAGTGCTTCAAGAAAGTAGCAGATCCGCTCCTCTTATCCACATGAGTAAGAAACGTGATATAATTTAAGACTTGAGCATCTTATTCCGAGATTTTTATATATAAGAAAATAAATAAATAAAATATTAAATATGAGAAATGGTCGAACAGAATTTGAAAAATGGGAAGGCCGCCATGCACCATGGCGCGGGACGCCATACCAGACTCCAGCCCGTAGAAAAAACGGAAAAAGAAAAGAAAAAAAAAGGAAGGGACGTCATGCCAGATTCCAGTCCAAAATCTCTGTCAATTTTTTTTTCTACTGTGTTCAGTCAGAAATCCAATAATTTTGATCAGATTCAAAATTCATTTTAGAGAAAATGACTACATGAATTTTTGTGTTATTTATATCAAAATAAAGTTATGAAAGTCTAGTTTCCAGATAATATAATTTCTCTATACAAAAATATTACAAATTAGTACAGTTTTAGCGATTAATTGACAGAGGTCAGAATTCAGAAAAGCTGAAATTTCAGTGAGCAATCCAATAATTCTGACCTCTGTCAATTAATCGCTAAAACTGTACCAATCTGTAATATTTTTGTATAGAGAAATTATATTATCTGAAAACTAAACTTTCATACCTTTATTTTGATATAAAGAACACAAAAATCCATGTAGCCATGTTCTCTAAATTGAATTTTGAATATGGTCAAAATTATAGGACTGCTCACTGGAATTTCAGCTTTTCTGAATTCTGACCTCTGTCAATTAATCGCTAAAACTGTACCAATCTGTAATATTTTTGTATAGAGAAATTATATTATCTGGAAACTAGACTTTCATACCTTTATTTTGATATAAAGAACACAAAAATTCATGTAGCCATTTTGCTCTAAAATGAATTTTGAATCTGATCAAAATTATTGGATTTCTGACTGAACACAGCAGAAAAAAAAATTGACAGAGATTTTGGGCTGGAGTCTGGCATGGCGTCCCTTCCTCTTTTTTTTTTCCATTTTTTCCACGGGCTGGAGTCTGGCATGGCGGCCCTTCCTCTTTTTTTTTTTTTTTCCACGGGCTGGAGTTCGGCATGGCAGCCTTCCCATTTTTCAAATTCTGTTCAACCATTTCTCATTTTTAATATTTTATTTATTTATTTTCTTATATATAAAAAGCTTGGCATCTTATCTATCCAATTACAAAAAAGAAAATAATATTTTTCAATTATTTTCAGTCATTATTTTATTATCTCTATCCTTGTGATGTCTTCTAATTTTATTTTGTAAGACATGTTTAATATTTTTTATATTTTTTATGGACCATATAAAAAAGTAGTGATAAATTTATCTAAAAATATAGTAAAAGGTATGCTTTAAGATATAAATTTGGTCTCTTAAGTAAATTTTTATATGTAGATCATGTTGAATGGTTCACATCGACTATTTGAATTTCAAAAATGAAGATATAAATTTACAACACTGATCAATTTGCGCTTTGCAACAACAGTTATTTGAATTTTTATATGAAGATCATGTTGAGCGGTTCATATTGACATTTGAATTTTATCCGACGAATTAGCTTAATTTTATTGAAATTGCGGTTCAAAACAAAAGATGTAATGAGAAATTCAATAGCAACAAGCCAACTTATGATTTTTCTCTTACTGTTTAGACTTTAGAGAACACAGAAGTTGGAAAACATTATACTTTTAAGTAATTGGTATACCTATTATATACCTAAATTGTAAAGAAATTGTGCAATAATAATGGTTTCCATACAACCAAATAAAAAAAATGTAAAGATATTTTAAATACAGATGTAAACCAAATAAAAATAATAAGTAAGTTCTATAGTTATGTAACATTGTTTTTTTCTTTGTAATTTGTGGATATTCATCTATGCTTTGCATTTTATGTGAAATTGTTTAGGACTGAAAGCAGAAGACTTTGAACCTGAAATTTCAATTAAGGTCATGGTAATTAAGTTGTTATATAAGATTCAATTTTCCATAGACAATATATAATTTGTTCCTACATATTTCTAATTGAAACTGTTTATAGATAACATTTGGATATGTCATAATTGTCTGATTAAGATTTTTAGTCTAGTGCTAAAAATCTTTACTTGTAGATTAATAATCTGACCCTGCATTTATTAATCTGACCGTGACTGTTGAAGACATTGAGTCGCTGAAGAAGGGCCCCGCACTACCAGAACAGGAAAGGAGAAGCACAGAAGCAAGTGGAGAGCTAGAGCTACTCAGCCAAATTAGATGAGTTGGCGCTGATGTGTCAATTACTGGTAAATTAGGCTGATTTGTAGTGTCATTAAGCATAATTGGGCTGTCAATTCCCCAAAGGTATTGTTGCAACATTTGATATGTGACAATATAAACCAATTAAGTTGGGCTGTGTTCCTATCACCTTAATTAATTCAAAATTTTTGAAGATAGCAGTGTCTTCTCTCATGGAGCTTCTAAACACAGTCCTATGTGATTTTTTAGTGTTCTTGAAGCTTAGCAACCAGTGCTTCCAGTTATCAGGCATATTTGAAACCAAATATATGGAGTGAATGAAAATATATGAAGAGCTTTGTTTTCCAATTTGTTTTCAAGTTATCCTTATTTACAAATTATTTAGATTAATCGGTTTGAGGTTAAATGGTGAATATAATTGAGGTCTTAGAGACAATTTAGAATATGTGTCGTGCTAATTATTGATCTCACATGTATATCATATTTGCTTAAAAAAATCTTAAGCCGATTTTAATACAAATAAATTTAATCATGGCATCAAATTCCGAATTAATTCTTATATATCCTATTGATTTCTATCATATTTAATGTCTTCTTTTAGTTTTAAAAGAATTTGTAGTTTTGATATAATTTTCTCTCATTGAATGATAACCTAGACTTTAATTTCAAATTTTTTATGCCCAAATACTAATAAAATTATGTCAAATGCTTTTGGTGTGATTAATATCAGTTTAGTACCGAAACAAACAAAAAAATACAGAAAAAAAAAAAGAAGATTTGAAAATTAAAATATGGCAAACTGACGATCGCTAGCTGGACCTCGTTTGCGCCCAATTTGAATCAATAATGACGAAGGCCCATACAAAGCAACAATACAAAAGGCCCAATAATGGCACATCACGGCCTAAGCAGCTATAAAGAAGGTTTGTTAGCAAAACCCCCGCTTCCAACATCGTTTGGCAACAAAAATGTGTTGGCGGCTTGATCCAAAAGGGAGAGACGCGATCTGCTTTGGTCAGACGCAGATAATGCTGTTTGCATCCGATGCTGTGTGCCGATCTATCACTTCCCCTCTACCACTCCTCTCATTCCTCCTAAAGTGTTAGATCCATCGATTTCTCGAGTAAAATATTAGCAGACATTTAATATATATAAAATAGAAATCAGCTGGTCCGAGGCAGAAATAACCAAAGTATTTTTATAATATAAAATAGTTGGCTTAATAGCTTCTAGACTAGGTGCGTTGAATCAATCAGTGATTTGTCAAATGAAGAGACAAAGGGAAAAATGTAAAGATTTGGGAAAAAAAGAAAATCAGAGGCACAGATTAGTCAAACTTTTTATTTTTCAAATATTAGAAAAATTAAATTATCAGGAAAGGGAGATCAATAACTGTTTCTTTTTTTTCTAGAAATAAGATAGAACCGAATTAATGATTTGGTCTCAAGAAAATAAAACCGAATCAATAGTACAATCTTGCTAATTTTGACAATAATCACACCAATAGTCACATAGTGTGGTAAATCAGTGGGAGTTACTATTAATTCGGTCACAATACCTGCCACACATGCACATCTTCAGCATTTTATTCAATAAAATCAATAATAAACTAGAAAAATTCCGAAAACTACTTAGATCGTATTTGGTCTCAGTAGTTTTTAGATTTTCTGTGTCCAAAAATAGCTGCACTCATTCTGAAAACTAATAGAATGAAACTATTGATTTAGTTTCAGCAGTTTTCAACAATTCGGTTCTCTCTATTTTTTGAATAAAAAACAATCAATCTCTATGTGATATATTTTTTTAATTTCTAAAAAGAAAAAATGATATATTTTTTAATTTCTAAAAAGAAAAAATGATATATTTTTTTAATGGGAGGGCCTAACCTTCCCCCGCCATCCATCCCCCACTTTTCCCCCAACTGAAAATAAGTAGGGGACCACAGTAAACTGTTAATAACTGTTGAAATAAGTAGGGGACCACAGTAAACCGTTAATTATTGGGAAATAGAAGGGAACCAAAAATGCCTCCACAGCATTACAGGCGCAGAAGTATTCACCCTTGTAAACTCAAGTATTCATCCATGTAAAGAAAAGTATTCATCTTTGAGAAATAACTATATAAGGAAACATTACCACCCATCTTTGACACGTTTTTAGAGGTGGTTTTTTTTTTGTACGTTCACTCTAACTAATTTTTCCGACGATCTGTGAGGAATTTTTCAAATCTAAAACCACGAAAGTCTTCTACACAATTTTCTCTTTCAAATAAGATCCATGATGACATACTTTCGAGTTGTCCGTTACGCAAGTATTCACACCTCGTACGCAAGTATTCATCTCTCATTGAACAAGTATTCATTCTCGTCGTGTAAGTGTAAAGAGTACATGAAGGTATGGTGGGACCGCACAACCGTGACTTCAGATAAGTAGGGGACCACAGTAATATGCAGAGATAAGTGGTGAAATTAGTAGGGAACGATTTGCGAAAAAGTATTGACACTTAACACGAGTTGTATTCATCCATATAAATAAAAGTACTCATCTTTGAGAAAGAATTATATATGGAAATATTACGACATTAAGAACATTAATTACGCGGAGATAGTAGGGTACCACAACTGCCGTCCGCTAAAAATAAAAGAAAACGCGTAATTAAGTGGGGGGACCGCACAACCGCCATCACTAACTACCGTGGGGACCGCATAACTGTCACCGCAAGTGGAAACAACATCAAGTATTCATCTATAATACATGAAGTATTCACATGTAATACATCAAGTATTCACCCTGATATATCAAGTATTTTTAAAAAAAAGTGGACATATCACACCCATATTTTACACGTTTTTAGAGGTGGTTTTTTTTTTCTCTGTTAAATCTAACTAATATTTCTAACGATCTGTGAGAAATTTTGCAAATCTAAAACCACGAACATCTTCTACATAATTTTCTCTTTAAAATGAGATCCATGATGACATACTTTCGAGTTATTCGTTACACAAGTATTCACCCTCGTCATGCAAGTATTCATCTATCATTGAACAAGTATTCACATGTAATACATCAAGTATTCACCCTGATATATCAAGTATTTTTTAAAAAAACTGGACATATCACACCCATCTTTTACACGTTTTTAGAGGTGATTTTTTTTTTCTCCGTTCAATCTAACTAATATTTCTAACGACCTGTGAGGAATTTTGCAAATCTAAAACCACGAACGTCTTCTACATAATTTTCTCTTTAAAATGAGATCCATGATGACATACTTTCGAGTTATTCATTGCACAAGTATTCACCCTCGTCATGCAAGTATTTATCTATCATTGAACAAGTATTCACATGTAATACATTAAGTATTCACCCTGATATATCAAGTATTTTAAAAAAAAACTGGACATATCACACCCATCTTTTACACATTTTTAGAGGTGGTTTTTTTTTTCTCCGTTCAATCTAACTAATATTTCTAACGACCTGTGAGAAATTTTGCAAATCTAAAACCACGAACGTCTTCTACATAATTTTCTCTTTAAAATGAGATCCATGATGACATACTTTCGAGTTATTCGTTGCTCAAGTATTCACCCTCGTCATGCAAGTATTCATCTATCATTGAACAAGTATTCATCCTAGTTGTGTGAGGCGGAGGCGGAGGTGGAAGAGGGAGAGGGAGGGAGAGAGGAAAGAAATAGAAGGAGAAAATCTACTAATTAATTTGTAGGGACCACTAGTTAGTTAAAATTGATTATTATAGTTAGAAAAGGAAGTTAGTTAGTTGGGGAAAAAATGGGGGAAGGAATCAAGGGGTAACATATAATTACCCTTTTTTAATTTCTAAAAAGAAAAAATGTAGATTTATCTACAGGCTACAGTTCATTGTCCTTATCCATACTGACAATAGTGACAAGTGTTGAATTCGCATCTCATGAGATATCTCAAACTTTGATTTGCGGAAAATCCGGACTTTTAAAAATATATATATATATATGCACGAATCTCAAAGCACAATAATAATGGCCCCGGTTTTAGATAAAACTGAAAATTGAGATATCTCGGAGGATGCGACTCCAAGATAAAGGTGCAAAAGAAGAAGCCACTTTGTAGGAAAGGAACCTAATTGATTATCCTGTCCCAGATTGGAAGGATAAAGTTGTAATTGTCACATTAACATTTATAATTTATGTACAAATGAAGGGCAGATACTATAAGGACTAAGATAGATTGCTATTTTAATGAGATAATTTATTCCATATGCATGAAAGATATTTAGTTGTACTATATATATATGTTGTTCTCATAAAAGAAATAATAAATTTATGAAAATATTGTAAATTAATTGTAGTAAGCATTTCAATATAAATTAAATGAATTGTAAGACAAATCTGAATTATTTATTTTGTTACGTGATTGATCAAATTTCTATCGAAACATATATAGAGTGACCCATCAATCATGTGTAGAATTAATTGTTTATATATATATTCAAAATAAATGTATATTACAGATCGAATGACAATTAGTTTGAAAAAGATAGCCGATTCTTTCACTCCGACAAGCCTCTCAAGTGTTTGTCAAAATGAACGAATTTGAGATCAGTGACTAAGTGTTGGTATTCTTGGTCTGGATCTCTGCTATCGCTTTTCTCTAAATCTCTCTCATTTCAATAGATCTGCGATGCGATCTGTTTGAAAGACACATCCCTGATGTGTACGATTTAATTCTAGCATCAAAGCTCACAAATGCAACATGGGGACATGAAGTTCTAGCATCAAAAATCAGTTGCCTGCTTGGTTACTGATGCAAACAAGTAAACGATAAGAAAGAAGGGAGGCAAACAAGTAGAGTACTCGGTTATTGATACAATTTTCTTCAAACAAAAAAAAAAATGAACTTACTGATACAGCATAAGCAGATGAAAAATGGTGCACAATATTATAACTAGAGAAATACCATAATGATGATAAACAAAACTAAAGTTGAAATGCTAGAATCCAAACCATGATGTCTTACTTATTACATTTATTCCAAGTGCTTATCTAAGAATTGTTGACTGCTAACAGAGCACTTTAGGAAATTACAAAAATAAAAATAAAATAAAAGCATCAGTACCAAAACAAATGGAATAGGTCCAAGCGTACATAATCAGGAATAATCCTTACACAAACAAGCATTGAAACACAAATAACCAGACGTACATAATCAGGAATAATCCTTACATAAACAAACATTGAAACACAAATAACCAGAATATACAGAACATAAAACTTTATATAAAGTTTTAATCAACTTATTTGATGAACCAAGAGTCCATAAATCTGCAGCATACAACAACCATGCACCATGAAATTAAGAGGGAAATACATCTAATCTGAAATGAATAAAAATAGGTTTCATTATTAGCTCATCATCTAAAGTTTTTTATAAAGTACTATAAAGTTTTTAACAAATTATTAAAATACTATAAAGTTTTTTATATATTAAAAAAACATATTATGTTGAGGCTAGAACTTAGAAGGTCACATAAACACAAGGTGCCTCTTCTTTTGAAATTAATCAAAGTAAATAAAATCACTTCAAAAATATCAATATATGCTTGATTTTTCTTTTACCAATGATAAGGGTTGTTCACATCTCCTGATGGCATTTTTCTATGTACATCTTGACCTCCAGTCTCAGCAAGCTCAGGACAACCCAGAATAGTGACTTCCTGCAGAGATTGAAGAAACTGCTGCCCTCCCAGCGACTGTAACTTGCTACACCTGGTAACTATCAGCTTTGATAGAGATTTAAGATTTTCAACCTCAACTGGCCGAATAGATACCAAAGTTTGGCAACCAATTATAATCAATGTTTCAAGGGAAGTGAGGTTTTGCAAGCAACTGGGAATTGACTTTTCAAGTTCACCGCAATATAATAGTTCAAGGGCCTTGACAGAGGGTGGTAAGACCATAGCGTTTGAGCTTTTAAGCTTTTTGCACATATAAATTTTCAGCCACTCAAGCGATTCAAATCCACCAAATAATTCCCCTGGCAGTGATTCCAGTTTCTCACACCAAGCTATCTCCAACTTAGTGATGAAACGAGGGAGGTGAGAGATAGTGGAGGCATCACAATTATGAAGGATAACTTCTGTTAAATTTGGCAAAAAATCCTCATTCAACCAACCTGGTGATAAATTTCTGCCTCTATAACTGGTGATCATCAATTCTTTAAGATTAGGATGGGGACATAAACCATTAAGTACCACCTCATCATGATGTTCACTGCTTCCCAAAGTTAACCAATGCAATGCCAAACGGTCAATTAGTGGTTTCCTGTCCAGTTGAATTTTTTCAGCAGCTTCTTTGTCAGGAACTTCTTTAAGACCACATATCGTCAGAGATCCACTGAGTTTGCAAATATTCTTTAAATTCTCAATTTTCATACGATCCGTGTAAATTTCCAGATCGTAAAGTTGGATCGCTTCGCAAAGTTTTTCAATATGTCCTACCAAGGGGAGCTTTTCAAAAGGAAGATTGAAAAGTAGTAAATTAACCAAATTGTTCAATCCTTCGGGAAAACTTCTAATATTGTTGCAATTGTTCATGTTTAGATATTGGAGACTGTAAAGGCTACAAAATGACTCGGGCAATGTTTCAACATCTGTGCCAGAAATATCCAAAAACTGAAGATGCTTGAGGTTTCCAATGTTCTTGGGTAGTTTCTTTATTTTGCATCTTGCAAGAGATAATGATTGAATATTTGTGAGCTCGTCGCACCAGTTTTTCATTGCAGTAATGCGACTACTACTAGTATAGGCTACCTTCAGAGAGAGTAATTTCTTATTTTTGCACAACTTATTTTGCTCCTCCAGCTTTAATTTCTTTTGAAATTCTGATACATGCCGTATATTAGGAGAGACTACTTTCTGTTCAGAATGCCCAATTTCTAGGCAAAAACACTCATCTTTTGTTATAGATTGGCACACATCATGCATCAGATCATGGATCACATATTCTTTCTTTCCGTATGCATCTTGGAAAAAACATCTCCTTTCAAGTTCAAGAATGTAACCCACCGCCAGATTACTTAACTGTTGGAAGTTATCTAGAGGTTTGATTAAACCTTGCATGATCCAAAACTCTGTTAACTCAGATTGGGTAAAATTATAATCTTTGGGATAGAGTGAGCAAAATGAGAAACATTTTTTCAGATGAGAGGGTAAATATTGATAGCTCAATTGAAGTACCGGAAGTATATCATCTTCATTTTTTTGTAATCGGCACATTTCACTTTCTTTGATATTCTTCCAGTGTCCAACATCTAATTTTGTACTCAAAAGACCTCCGATTGTTTTGGCAGCAAGCGGAGATCCTTTGAGCTTAACACAAATTTCCTTACCAATACCCTCCAAAAAAATTCCATTGATATTGTTTGATTCAGCAACCGAACCAAATGCACAGCTCTTAAAGAAATCCCAGTAAATATGCTCTTCTAAACCCTCCAAATTTATAACACCTCTGGAGCCTATACTATTGCCTGACAGTTCCACAAATTCAGGAGACCTAGTTGTCACCAGCACTACACTTCCTTCAGATGCTACTTCCATTGGTGCCAATACTAGTTGCCAGTCCTTGCTCCAAACATCATCAAGGACTAGCAAAACCCTTCTGGAATTTAATATATCTTGTAAAGTCTCTTGCAGGGCATGTAAATTAGTAAGATTGCAATCTTTTTTAGTGGCACTCTGAATTATTTCTTTAGTTAACCTTACTGAACCAGAATCCTCAGAAACACAAACCCACATAATTAGATCGAAATGGGACTTTACACTTTTATGATTGCAAGCCATCTGAGCAAGGGTAGTTTTCCCCATGCCTCCCATGCCTACAATAGATAAAACTGATACATTCTGTTTGTTATCCATTCTTCTGCTACTCTCCCCAATATCAAAATTAGATGCCCTCGCTGTTCTCGTTCTTTTCCTCTGTTTGTTATCCATTCTTCTGCTACTCTCCCCAATATCAAAATTAGATGCCCTCGCTGTTCTCGCTCTTTTCCTTCCACGAGATTCAGAACTGGGAACTCCCATTAGACAAATCATTTCATTCAACTCTTTATCACGCCCACAATATACATTAAATTTATCAAGAAACGGGCTTGTAGTTGGTCTCGCATTTTCACTAAATTTGTTGGGATTTTCTGGTATACCACGACGGTCGCAGATTTCTTTCAAATCATTATATACGTTATTAAGCCTATCAAAAACCCTTTTTACTGTGGTTGGGAAATCCCTCATCCAGTTCCTCACAAAATTAATACCTGGGAAGCTCCTTTCAACTTCATTCTTCAATCTTTGGTACTCGAATTCATTAACTATGCTTTCAGCTTCGTAGACGGAATCTTTCAGCTGGGAAAGACGCTCGTCTATGGGGTTGTATTTAGGTAATCGCCAGCATTCAGATCTCTCGATTAGGAGCTGTGCCTTAGACAGTGCTTCACGAAGATTTAAGAGGTCACTATCGACATCCGAGTTTTTATGCCAAGAATCAACAGCAGATTGACCAACGGTTGACCCCAAAAAGTCAACTGCTTTATCCCACAATAAGTTCATTCTTGCCTGTTACAGTTATAAACCACAGTGAGGGAAAGATTATATAATTAGCGAAATAAGAAGCAAAAGTTTTTTTTTAGTTTTGATTTGAAGCAAAAGTAGCTTTTCTAAACTCGAAAGAAGGAAAAAATTGGGATTTTCCCTGTCAAACGAAGAAGAAATATAGTTAGTTTTTTTTTTTTTTTTGTAACAGAAAGGTTGGGTTCTTTTCCCTTTTCTTTTTGGTGAAGAATTGAGAATGTTGAGGATTTGGAGAAAGAAATGAAAGAGGATCACTGAATCTTGTGTTGATTATTCTTTTCCATTATTCCTTAATTTTTTGTTGATTATTTTTGTTTCTCAACAAAATTAAACATTGAAAGAGAGATGACTGAAACGGACAATTTGTTGGAGTTAAAATTTGCTAGGTAGTGTAATTACCGGCCATCAAACTGTTATGCTATCTTATATATATATACATCTGTCTATTAAATTAAGATAAAAAAATGCATAGCCACTTGACAAACCTGCATCGTATTTTCTAGACTTCAAACTAATAGTAATCCATATTGAACCCAGACATAACTTGAATGAAACCAAGAATTGATTCAAATCCAAACATGCTAGAAATCCTAGCAACCAGATATCCAGAAGACTTGTGAGCCATGAACCAGCCTGACTAGGTACGCCTGTTCTGAAACCCAAATCACAACACGATCACATAGGAGGAGCCAGCACTCTACAAGAGTAGGCAATTGGAAATTGAAAATTAATTACCCTCTATATAGGTTAATAAGGTTTGCCTACTCCTAATTTCTCACCTGTCTACCTCTGTTTCGCAACCCAATTCCGGAGCAGCCCGATTAGGAAAAAAAATAATAATCTGACCTCGAACCTGAACCAGATTTGTGCGCATAGCATGATTCGGAAAAAAATTCTCATCAGCCGTGATTCGTCGGAAGAAAAAAGAACATAGCAAGAGCGATTCCAAAGTAGTAAAAGCCCGATTTGACAAAAAAGGAAAAGAAAACTAGGCAGCTCAGGCAGAGGCGGAGGCGGGAAGGGAGGCGCGATTCAGTAGGTAGAGGTGGAAAGAGAGCTATGGAGGCAATTCAAATCCGAACCCATTTAGAAAAAAATCCTAAATCCGATTTGCCCAAAGAATGCAAATCAGCATTAAGGATAAAATCCAAATTCTATTTTTGTCACCCCTCACTCAAATCCTGACTACGCCACTGCGATCTGGCCAGAAAATAGTTTGATTTGGAAATTAATAACATCGGAGTTCCTTCAAAAATATAGAACACATTGAAGTCACCGCAAAATTGAACCAACAATTGCAATAAAAACCACCACTAACATGTACACATAAGAAGGAAACTAATCAAAGCAATTTGCAAGGGATTAAAATTTCACCAAGAAAATCTGAATTTGGTATTACATATTAATAAGAACACAGGTGGCTGATACTTACGGGAACAAATCGATGCCTGCTGCCAATTTTCTCACCACTCCTTTTGGGGTTTTCTCCTCTCACTCTCTGTCCCTTCTTTGAAATCACTCAGTGTCTCAGTTGTCCACTCTCTCTCTCTCTCTCTGACTCAGATCTCTCTCTCACTCACTCGGAGAACTTGGCAGAAGCTGCCAATGATATGTACCTTTTAGCTAGCGTGGCACAAGATAATTGGAGCAATAAAAAGCTACCTCCAATAACACAATTGGCTTGATTTGTGGAGAAAGAATAACTCATCTAGGCCAATTCTCTCACACGAGTACTAGTCCACAATATCTTTCTATTCAATCTGTCGCAGATTCATTCTACATGGTAGATAGAATTGGAAATATCCAAAAGTCTCTGATCAGATTAAAAATTTAAAATATTAAGGTGGTAACTTGTCAAGTCCGGAAGGTGAGCTCAGTGTACTCTCCACCAATTTTGACAAAGTCAAAGATTCAAAGGAAGAGAAAGGCGATTCGGGCAGTGTCGGGCAGGGCGCGATTCAGGAATCGGGCAGCGATTTAATTCAAATTGAATCACTGATGCTGGGACCCATTACAACAGAACAGGAGACCACAAGTGCTGAAGAAAATGGAGATATTCCTGTAGGCGAGACCGTTGCAAGTTTGTTGGATCGCAGGCCTAAGAGCAAGGTCCCCATCTGACGTGGCAAGCTGAAATCCGTTAGCGCGTTTTATTTTACCAAATAGAATAATTTCTTTTGTAATTGCATCGCCTATATAAAGGCATTGCATCTGTCATTCCAATTTTATGATTTGAACAGTTTTCTTCTTCAATTTTCCTTTTAACCAGCTTAGCTGTAACTTTGTATCTTACGGAGTTTAATACAAAATTGAGAGTGTTTTTCTCTGAGTTCGTGTTCCTTTGAGTTCTTCTTGCTTTGAGATTTCATTAGTGAATTGAGGGCGTGACAGTTGGTATCAGAGCGTATCGATCGCATCTGGGAGAAACCGATCTCGCCATGGCGACGAACACTCGTGGCAAGTCACAAGCTGAAATAACTCAAGAAATAGAGGCTATTCACGATCGGTTCAATCGATCTGAATCATCTCAACTCGAGATTGGCAGTAAGGTGAGCTTGATGGAGAATCAGTTGGGTATGATAGCTCGAGATACTACCTCGAACACTCAAGCTATCTCAGCCATGATTCAACAACTGGCAGAGATGCAACGGACCATACACCATCACTTTGCAAGTGAACGACCAGTCATCCATGAGGCTAGCGGTACTGGTGATCGTGATACCGGCTCGGGCTCTACTGGTAGAGAACGAGAACGAGATCAACGTCAAGTTGATATGCAGAACTATCGATACAGCCTACCTCGTTACGACTTTCCAACCTTTGAAGGTCCAAAACCCACTGAATGGCAAGAAGAGTGTGAGCTGTACTTCGACATGTTTCAAACACCGGAAGCCTTTAAATCCAGATTGGCTACCATGCACTTTCGTGGTGAAGCCAAAGACTGGTACAGGAGTTATAAGATTGCAAATCCTCAGCCTCAGTGGCCGGATCTAGTGATGCTGGTCAGAGAAATTTTCAGTGGTAAGGCTGATAAACCAGTAGATGAGTTTAAAAGGGTGCACCAAACTGGTAGAGTAGAGGAATATGTTAAAAGGTTTTTACAAGCTAAGTCAAGATTGACTTACATGAAGCAAATTGTGAATGAGGATTTTTATGTTGAAGGGTTTATATCAGGGTTGAGGGATGAGATTAAACACACAATCGAAATGTTTAACCCTCAAACAGTAAATGAAGTTGTTAAGTATGCCAAGCAAATTGAACTGTTCTTGGACAGTGCACTGAAAATATCTACTGTTGCAACCAGACCCCCACCTTTTCCCAATATCAAACCACCTCCAGCTAATGAAAACAAGTGGGGAGACAGAAACCCTGTCATGAATAAAGCACCACCCAACCATAATCCCATGTCACTAGATCAGAAGAGGGCTTTGGGCCTGTGTTTTAAATGTAATGAGAAATGGGGTCAAGGGCATAGGTGTCAACCTAAAAGATTGATGATTTTGGAGAATGAGGAAGATGAAACAGATGAGTGGCAACAAGAGATGATGCACCAATTACAAATTGAGCATGAAGGAGATTCAAAAGATGAAAACCAAGGGGAGCTAGCAGTGGTGAATCTGGAGGCCCTTCACAACAACCCAAACAGCAAAACTCTAATTTTCAAAGGTGAAATCAACCAGGTACCTGTGTGTGCTCTCATTGATAGTGGCAGTACTCACTCCTTTGTTAATCCTTACCTAGTACACAATTTGGAATTGCCTACTAAACCCATACCACCCCTGAATGTGAGAATTGCAAATGGTACTAAGATGAGTACTGACTTGATGTGCCTAAATTTGAATTTTAAGTTGTAGCAGAATGAATTTGAATCTGATTTAAGGGTGCTGGATGTCAATGGGTTTGACTTATTACTAGGCATGGATTGGTTATCTAGTATGAGTCCCATGTTCCTTGATTGGAAGAAAAGCATAATGAAAATGAGGAGTAAGGGCAAACCAGTCAATTTGGAGGTAGAGAAAGTAAATGCAGCTATGACCATGTGTAAGGGAGTTCACCAGCTATTAGAAGGAGGGGAAAGAGGAGAGCAAGTACTGATGGCACACCTATTCAGACTTGAGGGTGAAGAAGAGGAGAAGGTGCAGAAAGATAACCCAGAATTACAACCTATATTGGAGAAGTACAAATCACTATTTTCTGAACCTAACACCCTTCCTCCAAAAAGAGCCATTGATCACCAAATTAACCTAAAACCTGACTCAAAACCCATCAGCCTCAGACCCTATAGGTTCTCTTATTTTCAAAAACTTGAAATTGAGAAGATAATAGAAGAACTCCTCAAACAAAATTTTATACAGCCCTCTACCAGTAACTACTCCTCTCCTATTTTGTTGGTAAAGAAGAAGGATCAGACTTGGAGGATGTGTGTGGACTATAGAAGGCTCAATACTGATACCATAAAGAACAAATATCCCATACCCATTATAGAAGACCTGTTAGATGAATTGAAGGGAGCTGTAGTGTTCACAAAGCTTGATCTAAGGTCTGGTTACCATCAGATCAGGATGCATGAAAGGGACATAGCAAAAACAGCTTTTCACACTCATGAAGGATTGTATGAATTCAAGGTGATGCCTTTTGGCCTCACCAATGCCCCAGCAACTTTTCAGTCACTGATGAATACCATATTCAAACCTTTCCTGCGAAAATTTATCCTGGTATTCTTTGATGATATTCTGATCTATAGTAAGGACCTTGATTCTCATGTGGAGCATGTGCATAAAGCTTTTGAGATTCTGAAACAAAATCAGTTGTATCTGAAGAAGAGCAAGTGTGAATTTGGGGTATCCACAATTGAGTATCTGGGTCATATAATTTCTAAAGATGGTGTGGCTACTGATCCAAACAAGATAGAAGCAATACATAGCTGGCCTATACCCAAAGATGTAAGAGCATTAAGAGGGTTTCTTGGGTTGGCTGGTTATTATAGAAAATTTGTGAAGGGGTATGGCTTGATCTCAAAACCTCTTACTGAATTACTGAAGAAGGGGGCTTTCAAGTGGAGTGAGGAGGCTCAAATTGCTTTTGAGGCATTGAAAGAGGCTATGATGCAAGCTCCTGTGTTGGCTCTCCCAGATTTTACACAACCCTTTATTATTGAGACTGATGCAAGTAGAGATGGAATTGGGGCTGTACTCATGCAAGGGAAGAAGCCTCTAGCATATCTGAGTAAGAAGCTGGGTCCAAAGAATCAGATGTTATCCACTTATGAAAAAGAATTCCTAGCCCTTCTAACTGCCATTAATAAGTGGAGGCATTATTTGCTTGGGGGTAAATTTGTCATAAAGACTGATCACATCAGTTTAAAGTATTTGTTGGAGCAAAAGATTAACACAGCTAGTCAGCATAAGGGATTAAGTAGATTGATGGGGTTAGACTATGTGATTGAGTACAAAAAGGGAGTTGAGAATAGGGTTGCTGATGCACTGTCAAGAAGAGAGGGAGTAGAAGAGTTGGAGACAAGTGAGTTGATGGCAGTGACTGAGTTGATTCCTCAGTGGGTGCAAGATATTCAAAGTAGTTATGAGGGTGACACATGGGTGGAGAGCTTAAAAGCAAAGCTAGAGGAAGCAACAACCCACAAAGAAGAGCACAACCACTTATCTCAGCACATGCAAATTATCAGGTACAAGGGTAGGATTTGTGTGGGCAATGCAAATAATTGGAGGAAGGTAATCATGAGAGAATTACATGCCTCCAGTTTAGGGGGACATTCAGGAATAACTGCTACCTATCAAAGGGTTAAGAGATCTTTTTATTGGCCAAATCTTAAAAGTGACATACATCAGTTCATCAGTCACTGTGAGGTCTGTCAATTGAATAAAACTGAAAGAGTTCATAATCCTGGGTTGTTAAAGCCATTACCAGTGCCAAATGAAGCTTGGTTTAGCATTGGAATGGATTTTGTTACTGGGTTACCCAAGTCAGAAGGCAAGGAGGTTATTTTGGTCATTGTTGATCGATTAACTAAATATGCCCATTTCCTTCCTCTATCTCACCCCTTTAAAGCTTCTGATGTTGCTCAAGTGTTTCTAGACTCTGTGTACAAGTTACATGGATTACCTCATGAGATTATATCGGATAGGGATCCGGTTTTCACTAGCAAGTTCTAGCAAGAGCTTATGACTAAGCTAGATGTGAAACTCAGCATGAGCACTGCATACTACCCCCAAACTGATGGACAGACAGAGCGAGTGAATCAATGCTTGGAGAATTATTTGAGGTGTATGGTGTATGAGAAACAGAAGAATTGGATGAAGTATCTGACATTGACTGAGTACTGGTACAACACTTCTTATCATAGTGCGATAAAAATGTCGCCTTTTCAAGCCTTGTATGGTTATGAGCCACCACAATTGGGGTTAGCAAGTGTTCCTAAGGGTTCAGTTGAAGCTGTTAACAGCTATTTGAAAGATAGATAGGAAGCCTTGAGGCAGTTGAAGGCAAATTTGAGTAAGGCTCAGGCTAGAAGCAAGCAGTTTGCTGACAAGAATAGAAGCGAGAGGAAATTCAAAGAAGGAGATTGGGTGTATCTCAAATTACAGCCCTATCGACAATTATCAGTAACTGGGGTAAAGAATCAGAAGCTAGGCGCTCGTTATTGCGGGCCCTATGAAATAGTGCAAAGAATTGGTACTATGGCGTACCGGTTGAATTTGCCAGAAGGATCTTTAATTCACCCTGTCTTTCATGTTTCTCAACTGAAAGCTCGCGTAAGCGACACCCAGGCTGTATCCCCATCACTTCCTTTAGTGAGTCCTGGTGGGAATCTGCAACTCAGGCCTTCTGCTATCCTTGCTCGCCGAATGGTGAAGAAACGAAATATGGCGGAAACCCAATTGCTAATCAGATGGTCAAACCAATCCGAAGAGGATGCTACATGGGAGGATTACAAAGAAATTGAGACCAGATTTCCTGAATTTCTTCTCGAGGTCGAGAAGAATTTGAAGGAGGGGGGAATGTCAAGTCCGGAAGGTGAGCTCAGTGTACTCTCCGCCAATTTTGACAAAGTCAAAGGTTCAAAGGAAGAGACAGGCGATTCGGGCAGTGTCGGGCAGGGCGCGGTTCAGGAATCGGGCAGCGACTTAATTCAAATTGAATCGCTGACGCTGGGACCCACTACCACAGAACAGGAGATCACCAGTGTTGAAGGGAATGGAGGTGTTCCTGTAGGCGAGACCGTTGCAAGTTTGTTGGATCGCAGGCCTAAGAGCGAGGTCCCCATCTGACGTGGCAAGCTCAAATCCGTTAGCGCGTTTTATTTTACCAAATAGAATAATTTCTTTTGTAATTGCATCGCCTATATAAAGGCATTGCATCTGTCATTCCAATTTTATGATTTGAACACTTTTCTTCTTCAATTTCCCTTTTAACCACTTAGCTGTAATTTTGTATCTTACGGAGTTTAATACAAAATTGAGAGTGTTTTTCTCTGAGTTCGTGTTCCTTTGAGTTCTTCTTGCTTTGAGTTTCATTCAGTGAATTGAGGGCGTGACATAACTTAAAAAATATCGGTGATTAAAAGAAGCATTGAATTTCTTGAAAATATCAGAGAAGGATTTTGATAGATTGAAAATAAAGAGAATTTTTGTTCTTTATCTCGATTCTTGTTTTATATGTGTTGTGCATTTTATGTGAAAATTATTTAGGGCGTGGAAGAAGATTTTAAATTTGAAATTTCAATTAATTAATCTAATGGTAACCAATTATATTAAAATCTATCAGATTCAGTTTTCTATAGAGAATTATAATTGATTCCTACATATTTCTAATTGAAAATGTTTATGTATAGCATATGAATATAGTTGTATGATTAAGATTTCTAGTTGAGTGCAAAAAGAAACTCACATAAATATTATTAACATAAATATGTCAGTCTACTAACACTTGTTACAAATTGTACATTAATCTCCTCTCATGAAGCTTCTAAAATCAATTCTATATATGTCGTGTAATTTTGTTTCCAAACGATGCTTATTTACAAATTCTTCAGATTAGTCGGTTTGAGATTAAATGTAGAATCAATATAATTGAGGGTCTCAGAGACATACAAGAATACGTCTAGCTAGTGCTAATTATTTACAACAATTTCTTAATAGTATTTCGAATTACTAGATAGTGTCTTTCTTTTAACTGTTTTTTATTAAATGGTCTTGGTACACCTCAACATTCTAGATATTATTTTCGAGTATTAGAGTACTTTTAGTACAAAAATTACTTTAAAAGAATAGCTTGTTTTGATAATAAAAAATTATCATTGCATGATAAACAATATTTTAGTTTCAAAAAATTTATACTTAATTACCAATAAAACTGTTAAATATTTTTTATGTAATTAGTATTATTTTAGTATCTAATACCAAATTTTTGCTAAGATAATATGCACAAAAATCTCACTCAAATCTTCAATTTCTAATTTAATATGGATTCACATGTAAATCAAAATAGATTTACATGTAAATTCTATTAGTACATTTAGTTTTAAAACTCTAAATTACTATAAGACAAAATGAAAAATAGTTCAAATCTACATGAAAACAAAATAGAAATCATAAATTATTCAAGACTTTCACATGTGAAAATTAAAAAAGATCACAAATGCTTAAAATAAAAATTGCAATTTAACTAAGTACAAAGATGTCGATTTAGACCTTTTTCTACATTAAGTGTTTTTTTCCTCATTGTTATTTATTTACTTGTCAATCTTGATGGTTTGAAAAGCCATAATCTTAATATTGAAAAGATTGTTATTGGGGCTTGTTTTTATCGGGGGTTATGCGGCTCTACGGGTATCCACATTGTTAAGAGCAATAAAATTGTTGCTATATTTTATTTGTGAATAACTGAAAAGGGCTAATTTTGTATTTGGGATTTTAGAGTAGGGTGAAAAGAGATGATAGACCAGTATTAATATGTCGAACTACCTCCGTATTAATTAACAGAACTATTTTTCAAAACCGTTTATAAAATAATTTTATTCTCTAGAATGGAATTCTAGACTTGAATGAAAGTAATTTAGACACTACTTGATTTTTAATTTTTGGCTTTTAATTGGGACATTAATAAAATTTTGGTACCCTTGAACTTTTTTATCTCCTGTGGATGATATGGTTTCGTAATATTTTATAATGTAAAATTTTAGTTTTAAGAATACCACAAAAATCAAAACAAATAATAAACTAGTGGTATTTAGAAAAAGAAAAACTATAGAAAAATAAGAGGATGAAAACAAAACAAAATTATCAGATAAGGAATTGTTGAAGTGAGTGGAGAATGACCCGAAATTTTTATTCATAAGAAACTGGAAAAAAAATATTAAAAATAAGAAACGTTGTTCGAAAAATTTGAAAATGGAAAGGCGGTCACGAGCCATGGCGTTCCTAGGGGACGCCATGGCACATCTCAACACCATGAAAAAAAAAAATCGAAGTGAAACACCATGACACATCTCAACACTTGAAAAAAGAAAAAAAAAGAAAAAAGAAAAGAAAAGTGAGCTGCCATGGCATATCCCAACCAAAGAAAAAAAAAAAAATAAGACGCAATGGCTCCCACAAATTCACCACTTCCTCTTATATCTCCCGTCGCTCTCTCTCATTTACTCCATAGTAGCGATAAAAAAAAAAAAGAACTTATCTTTTTTTCTTAATTTCTTTGGTTGGGATGTGCCATGGCGGCCCACTTTTTTTTCATTTTTCACGGTGTTGAGATGTGTCATGGCATCCCTAGCTCGTGACCGCCTTCTCATTTTTAAATTTTCCGAAACAACGTTTCTTATTTTAAATTTTTTGTTTTTCTATTTTTTTATGAATAAATTTCAGGGAGAATGACAGTTTGTATATTTGATGAGAGAAATGTTGCCAAGTAAACTTTTAAGTAAATTAATTTTCTCTTATATCTCATTCTAATAACTCATAAATGTGTTTTAAGAGATACAATTTATATTAATAAGAAAAAGACAAACTTTTTTTTTAAGAAATACAATTTATATTACTGTTTTTATATAAGATACATTATTGTTAGTTCATTCATATAATTCAGAACATGCAAAATCTCTTTGATGTCAATTTTGAACGAAGATTCCTAAATATTTCTCCATAAGAGACTCCAAGGTCAAAAAATGAAAAAGAAAATATATTTTGCGCTTCAATGGGAATGACGCAATCGGTGTTCCATTTCTTTTCCTTTTTTCTTTTTTTTTTGTTTGCCATTGATTTGGTGGCATGATTGGTGTTTGATTATATTGGTATACTTGGTAGAAGGCCGATCTAACTTATTCAAATGTGCAATTTAGAGTTGATTCCAAAATCTATTGGTCGAAATTTTGTTCCAACAATTTTACGCATCGCTGTTTGTTTAGAGTAAAAAATAAGTTGAATAAATATTATCCCATAGTTTTGTGATGTTTGGTTATGCTCAATTTTTATTATTGTATAATTTTATTGATCATTAAATTCTCTTCAATTAGGATAATGTCTTCATAAATCAACTTGCATTAAAAAAAACATATTTTAAGTGATTTTATGTTTTAACATTTTCTACTTCTAAATAGTATGTGTATTGTAAAAGGTCAGTTTGCAACTCTTCATTGTTCATTAAAAATTCACATCAGAAAAATGTCTTTCGTGTGTGTAGAGAGAGAGAGACGTGGAACAAGTTTTACATGCTAGTCATGCATGTGTAACTTATTTATTAATATAAAATATCCAAAATTACACCGAAAAAAATTATGAAAACATTTAGCAAACAATTTTATCATTCTTTTTTAATATCAAACAATTATATTCAAAATATTTTAATATGCTATTAAATATGATATAAGATTTCAGTGAAAATCAACAAAGATATATAAAAGATTTATATTAATTCCATTTTTGAAATATTAGATCTTATATATATTTTTTTATATGCAAAGAAATATATATAATGTAAAAATGATAATTTTTTTAAATTCTTTAATTATGTTTAGTTTCTTTAATTTCTTAGTACAAGAATCTCAAAATTGAGTTTGTGTTATTATTAACTAGTTCTTTTTTTATCACTCCGTTAATTTTAATTTGTTACTAACTAAAATAAATGAAATTGTCAATTGTGCGTATTTTCTCATTCCAATTTATTTCTTAATAGTACGAATCATCTTAATATGTTGTTAAAATATTTAATCTTAGTAGATACAGGAAGTTATTATAGCAATGCTAATAAATTTGATTTCAATATAGTTATGTAACTTTATTTTTTTTTTCATGTATCTCAATCAAGGTTCTAAATAGCGTTTATAGCGTCGTAGCGGGAAGACTAAAAAAAAAGCTATAGCGAATAGCGTCGCTATAGCGGAAGCTATTCCAAATAGCGTTTTTTTTTACATTTCGTATATTCAATATTTGTACTAAATATCAACATTATCTAAGGTCTCATAGAAAAATAAATAAGTCTAAAGTAATTAAGAAATTATAATATTCATATTGAACCCGTACAAAGTCCAAATTGCGGTTCAAAATATCCATAGTAATATCATAAACTATCGATTTTTTCTATTAAAAATATCTTAAGTATCATGATTCATGACATAATCTATTTTTTTTTCTATTCAAATTTTAATTCCGGTTTGGACTTTTTTTCTATTCAAATTTCAATTTCTATTCCCAATTTCAAATTGATTTATTTGTAGCAAGTAGCAACAAATTCAATTTCGGTTTGAGATTTTTTTTATCTTAATTTAAAACCCATATAAATTGCTTAAAAAAAAAAAAAAAAAAAACTCATATTGTATAGCGCAAATAGCGCTGTAGCGGCCGTAGCGCAAATAGCGCATTTTGATGTCGTAGCGTAGCGTTTGGGGTCCAAAAACGCTATAGCGGCGCTATAGCGCGCTATTTAGAACACTGATCTCAATTCATTTTGGTTTGTACTTTGTATTTTATCTGAAATTTGAACTAATGTAATTGTAATCGGTTATTATATTAGATAGGGAGAATTTCATGTATCCCCCTCAAAAATCTTGAAATTACATATTTCCCCCTCTAAAATTCATAATATCATATTTACCCTTCTAAAGTTCAAAAACTCACAAATTTATCCAATTTATTGATTTTTCTAATAAAACTCATTTAAAAAATTTAAATTACCCATTTTACCCTCACTCCTTCTTTTCTTCTTCTCCTTTCTCTTCGTTCCCAATCGAGTTCTTGAGAGCTGTAGGCTTACCGGATAAAGTTTTATGAAACCCTACTATCTAAATTTAACTAGTGTTTTCTCCTAGGAGAGAAGTTTGCTGGGGATGAGAATCAACCTCTGTCTCATTGCAAGAATTGATCAAATTTTGTGATAAGGACACAACTGCAGTATAACTAGCCTCTTCACCAAATGCAATCTCAAGCTGGATCTGGGGCTTATCTCCCAAATTTGGGAAAGTTGTTTTGTTTGAGGAAGAATGCGAGTCAAAGCTCCCACTCGATTTGTTAAGAACTGGTACATAAGTTTTGTAACACAGTACAAAGTAGAAAACAAATTATACTCAAAACATTTGAGTATTAGAAATTGAAAAAAAGAAATACATGAAATAAGATAACAAAGCAATAGGTAAAATAAAAACATGAAATAACAAACTAATTAAAGCAAATTCTCTGGAGCGCCTTTGCGTGCCTTTGTGTTTCTCTATTTCTCTTCTCCAGTAACTATTTTCCACTGCACAAGTATTGGTACGCCTCTGTTTCTGGTACTGGCTGTACCAGTCCGCCTTGCCACTGGACCGTATCAGTACCAGTCAACATTACATGTCTTCCTGCTGCTGTACCAGTCCATTGTGCCACCATTTCTTCAAGCTCGACGCTCAGACCCGATCATTTTTGTATCTACACCCGTTATGTAAATCCTTGTGTACTGTGTGTGCAACTTCTTATTTTGCTGGTTTTCTTCACAGGTGAACCCGATCCACCACTTTGATTTCTACTACTGTTTACAAGAGACCAATTGATCAATCAAATTGTACAAAATTGTCTTTGGAAGAAACTATCTTTCAATAAATTATCCATGTAATACTAAAAAAATATCAATTTTTACTTTACCAAAAAAGAAAGTAAATGTGAAGTTCTTTAATTTGTGTTGTAGAAATTTTTTGTAAAATTTTCAAATAAAAAATAGAAAAGATAGAAGAGAATTGCAATAGGAAGGGGAAATGTCTTCCTACTGTGGAAAATACAAGGGTCGAAAATGAGAAGAGAGAATGTTTGCCTACTGTGGAAAATACAAGGGTATGGCTAATGGCTCCTACTGTGGAAAATGTCTCTCGTTTTCAATTAATGTCTATCTACTTTGGGATGCCTACTCTTGTATTTTCCATTGAAGAGAATTGCAAAAGAAAGAGGAAATGTTTGTCCATTCGAGGATTCTTTCTGGGAACGAATAGAAGGGAGAAGAAGAAAATAGAGAGAAAGGTTAAAATGGGTAATTTAAAAATTTTAAATGAGTTTTATTAGAAAAATTAATAAATTGAATAAATTTGTGAGTTTTTGAACTTTAGAAGGGTAAATATGATATTATGAATTTTAGAGGGGGAAATATGTAATTTCAAGGTTTTTGAGGGGGATACATGAAATTTCCCCTATTAGATAATATCATATTCAATTTTGTGTGAAGAATAATTAGTTCCTACATATTTCTAATTGAAAATGTTTATGTATATAAGCATATAATTATAGGCCTAAGATTTCTAGTCGGGTGCTAATTAAAATTTAACGATTTTATAATGTTGTATTGCAAAAAGAAACTCTGACGACTCTCAAAGTGTTTGTAAAAATGAACGACTTTGAGATCAGTGACTAATTAAGTGTTGGTATATTTGGTCTTGATCTCAGCTGTCGCTGTCAGTAGGGGTGCAAACGGATCAGATACGGACTGGATAATGGTAAAACCATATCCGTATCCGCTTTTAATTTTCGGATACGGATATATACAGACACGGATCGGATATCGGATATCCGTAGATATATACATAATTTTTCTTATAATATATAGTAAACTATATAGTATTTATCTAATATTCGAATACGGATAATTAAAATTCAAAATCATATCCGTATCCGTATCCATATCCGCAGAATATTCGGATATTAGATATCCATATCTAATTTTTTGATACAGATGCGGATACAGTCGGATAATATCCGACCCGTTTACACCTCTAGCTATTAGTTGCCACCAGTTATGCAAGCTCGACATAAACAAATGTTATGAAATTATTAATGTCGTCATGATCTTTCTCACTCAGTTCTCTCATGACCTCTCTCAAGTAGATTAATCGTTGGTCGTATATTAATATCTCCTATGACTGACTAGTTCTTTTTTATTATTTATTAAATTAGTTTTAAAATAGATGTTTTCAATGATTCATAAACTTTTCGTTGTTTATTAAAATCAGCGATTTTAAAATTGAATTAATAAATAGTAAAAAATTTCAAAAAATGGAAAATTTGGTCTCTAAACACATTTTAATATAGAGATCACATCTAACGGTTTGGATCGACTGTTTGGACTTTGAAAATCGGAAAACCAATTAGTTGCACCACAGCTCTGAAACAAATGTTTTAATATTAGCCAATCTACATATGTGTGTTGGTGTGTGCGTGTGTGCGTGCGCTAAAGTTTTAGTGTCAAAGCCACTAGTCTCCTCACGACTGCAAAATAAACCAGCAACAGATAGGGGTGTTCAACCGGTCGTTCGTGTCAAGCGAACTTTTTTTTGCCGAACTGTGGTTTGAACCGAATTTTGAAAACCCAACCGAACCGATCAAATTAAAATTCCAAACCGATCTAAAACCAAACCGATTAAACCAATTTAAACTTCGGTTTGTTCGGTTGAACCGAATACAAACATTTCAAGTTACAAATAAACATTTCAAGTTACAAATAAATATTTCAAAACCGGTTGGTTCGGTTCAAACCGATTTGGATAACATTTTTGATAACCACACAAGCCGGTTTTTGATAAACCGATCCATTATAAACCACACAAAATAAACCGATCCATTTTTTATTAAACCGGTTGGTTCGGTTCAAACCGATTTGGAGATCCCAAAACCGAACTGAACCATTTAAACCGAACAACCGATCCAATTAAACCGAAATTTGCCGGTTCAGTTTAAAACCGAATAAACCGATCCATTTGAACACCCCTGCCATCAGAGCCACAAACCAGTATTTTACTATCTAACCTAAAGCTAAAGTAGCCCAGTTTATTATAGCCATTGGCAGTCAGTTCAACAGAAAACATTAATTCTTAGATTGTTAGCTGCTACACTCAGTGAGAACTTGATTGAAAATCTAAACATCATTACTTCTTTAGTTATCTGCCTAATTATGATAGTAATTATCGCCCCCCCCCCCCCCCCCTCATGAAGCTTCTAAACTCAATTCTATCAAAGTCGTCTGATTTTTCTTTCAAAACCATTCTTATTTACAAATTCCTTAGATTAGTCGGTTAATTTGAGGTCAAATGGTGAATAGAATTGAGGGTCTTAGAAATATATATGAATATGTCTACTGCTAATTAATCATTTGTGTCATGTATATCTTATTTACAACAATTTCTTAAGCCGATTTCAATGCAAATAAATTTAGGATAAAGATTTTTTTTCTCCGGCTCCTATCTCTCATGCATCCTCCAATCATTAATTATCTAAGGGACCACAACTTCAAACACAAAAAAACAAAAGAAAACGTGTATCAATCATTAATTACGTGGGGGACCGCTTATATTTGAAAAAATTTACAACTGACGCGCATAAGTATTCATATATAATACATCAAGTATTCATATATAATACACTAAGTATTCATATCTAAGATATCAAGTATTTTAAAAAAAATTGGACACATCACTCACCCATCTTTTACACATTTTTAGAGGTGTTTTTTTTTTCTCCATTCACTCTAACCAATATTTCTGACAATCTGTGAATAATTTTGCGAATCTAAAATCACAAATGTCTTATACGCAATTTTCTCTTTCAAATGAGATCCATGATGAAATATTTTTGAGTTATTCGTCGCGCAAATATTCATACCTCGTAAAATTATTCATATCTCGTCATGCAAATATTCATATCACGTCGAGCAAATATTCATACCTCGTCGAACAAGTATTCATACCTAAGATAGAGTGTACTGAACACTTCCAATGATTGAGTGAGTGGTAATGAAATTTCAATCGGTAAAAAATGAGTTAATGATGTGTCCAGTTTTTTATTTGTGAAATACTGATGAAATATGAATATTTGCTCGATGATGTATGAATACTTGAATGATAATGTATGAATACTTGTGCAATTGACAACTCAAAAGTATGTCATCATGAATCTCATTTGAAAGAGAAAATTGTGTAGAAGATGTTCATGATTTTCGATTTGCAAAATTTCTACCAGATTGTCAGAAATATTGGTTAGAGTGAACGGAGAAAAAAAATTCACATCTAAAAACGTGTAAAAGATTGGTGAATGATGTGTCCAATTTTTTTTTTAAATACTTGATATCTTAGATATGAATACTTTATGTATTATATATGGATATTTGCACTCGTCGTGATAATGACAAGTTTTGTTTTGTCTTTTCGCACTGAAATTTGTGGTCCTCTCTTAATTAGCGGTCAACAAAGACAGTTATTGACTGGGGGATGAATGGGTGATAGGAGCTGGGGATAGTTAGTCAGTCCCATAAATTTAATAGATGATGTGTAATATTCTAATTACTAGATAGTGGTGCAGAATTAAATCTTACCTATCCTATTAATCTAATATCATATTTAATGTCTTGTCTTAATTTTTTATGGTTCTGGTACACCCTCAGTATCTTTTAGATGTTATTCTAGAAAATTAAAGCGCTTATAATTGTAAAATTACTTTAAAAGAATATCTAGTTTTGATATAATTCAATCTTTTTATCCTTAATTACCAATAAATTTTTGTTAAATATTTTCCATGTAATTATTATTATTTTAGTATTTAATGCCTAATTTTGCTTAGATAATATGCACAAAATCAAATTGAAAACTTCAATTTTCAATTGATTATGGATTCACATGTATATCAAAATATATTTACATGTAAATACTATTAGTACATCTAGTTTTAAAACTCTCAATAACTATAAGATGTGTAAAAATTAAACATGTAACGCAAAATAAAGAAAACTACTAGTTCAAATCCATATGAAAACAAAATAAAATTTCTAAATTATAAGAGGCTTTCACAAGTGGAAGTTAAAAATAAAATCAAAAATACTTTAAATGAAAGTTTCAATTTACTAAACACAAATTAATATTTCAATTTAAACTTTTTTCTATGTTAAATGTTCTTCCTCTATGTTTTTTTCTTCACTCGTCTCTCATACTGCCGCAACTCCATAAACACTGGATCCTATATAAAAAATGGAAAAAAAAAAAAAAACTTTATTTTGTCCAGTTGAAAAGGAAGAAAGTGAAAGAAAAAAGTATCTAGAAAAAAAAACCTTTTTTTTTTTGTATATCAATCTTTGATAGTTTGAAAAACGATAATTATTGGTGACCAGGGGCGGACCCAGGATTTCTGTCAGGGTAGGGCACTAATCGGGTTCAAATTAGTTAATCGGGTTCAAACCCGTTAACTAATCGGGTACGCTAACTGATTCCTTCCTGCAAGAGATAGAAATGGAAGATCGCTGGATGGGCGCTTCTTCACCACTAAGTAGATGCTTTAATCAACCCAATCCAATTTTAAATCACGTTAGGCTAAACAAAATAGGAGTTATTTCTAAGCTGTTTTTAATTTCCCAGTTTAATTTCTTTTCTGTTGAAGTAAAACAGTGGCAGACAAGGAACTGGTATACTGTTGCCCTGTTACCTTTCTTGTAGTGAAATTTTGATTTATGAATGAAATTATTCCTATGGACATTGAATATAAAAAAAATTCAAATGACCAATCAATCCACTTAGTTCTCCTATCTGTCAACGAGCTCATCACAAAAGGGCAATGGATTTTCTACATGACATGATTTCTAAAAGGCATCAGCCTGATATCGTGAATAACACTCTTATATGACTCATGAGGGCTGTGAAAGAAAGGTGAAATTGAGAACACCCTTATATGAGGGCGTGACTTAGAATACTATTATAAATGGATTACGCAAGATAGTCAATTCAACCAGAAATTCAATTCAAGCATCAAACCTAAGGCTGGCACGATCTCCTCTGAATTCTGATCCTCTCTGACTCTGGGACTGCGGTCTCCTCTCTGTCATGAACTTGCGATCTCTGGCGCGATTCTAAGCGAGAGCGGGCGACTCAGAGACTCTGGCGAGAATTCTTTCTCCCTGAGGCGAAGGAGTTTGTCTCCAGCGAAGTATCTCTTTTGCGTTTCAGCGGATGTAGAGGCAGGAGCCAGGACCATGCTGAATAGACTGGGCCAAACTTCAAATTACTTATCTTGACTGGACCGTGTTGTTTCTGGGCCAGGAGTAGGCACCAGACTAGATCAGGGGTAGGCACATGTGAAGAATTGCACTGGGCTTAAAAAAAATTTCAAATTCAGGGGTAGGCAAGTGCCTACCCCTGGGCCTTTATGGATCCGCCCCTGTTGGTGACTTGTTTTTATCGAGGGTTATGCGTCTCTATGAGACATTCACCTTAAAGAGATGATCTAAGGCCAGAGTGCATTATAAGGCATTGTTAAATGTTGATTTTAATTAATTTCCGTCGTATTATCTCCGCATTAATTTATTGAACTATTTTTCAAGACCTTTTATAAAAACAATTTTATTTCTAGAATGGACTTCTAGATTTGAATGAAAATAATTTAGACCAATTGCTTTAGATACTACTTATTTTTTAATTTTTCCGCTTTTGATTGTGACATTAACAAAATTATGTTACACTTCAACTTTTTATTTTCAGTGGATAATATGGTTTTGTAATATTTTATAATGTAATTTTTTTAGTTGTAAGAATACCATAAAATTCGAAACAAATAATAAAATAGTATTTTAAAAAATTATAGAAAACTAAAAGGATGACAAAAAAAAACAAAATTACCAGACAAAAAGGTTGAAGTGGTTGGGTAATGATGCTTCTTCTATTTGATAAAAAAAATGTTGTTGCCAAGTAAATTTTAAATAAATTAATTTCCTCCTATATCTTATTCTAATAAATCAGTGTTTTAAGAAATACAATTTATCTTAAAAAGAAAAAGACAAACTTTTTTACATACTGTTTTTATTTTTATTTTTTTCTATATAATATATATTATTGTTAGTTCATTCATATAATTCAGATTATATATAAAATATAGACCAAGTAAAATATGTATGATATATCATGCAGAACTCTTCTTTTTATTCACACTCTCTGCACATGCAAATTCAGATCTTTTGAGTCAATTTTCAACGAAGATTCATAAATATCTCTCCATAGTAGACTCCAAGGGTACATGTGCTAGAACACATAAAAATAATTTTTAATATGTTTGGAATCATATAAAAACAAAAGAAAAGTCGCTTTCAACAATAATAAAGAATTTTAGCTAATTTAAAAAAAAAACATGTATCTTGATTTTGAATTTAAAGTTTTCATGAACTTAACATGTGCGTATGCATGTGCACCGGAAGTTAATCCTTTCCATCAATAGTAATGAAGGTTCATTAATTTAGGTTAGCTAATTTCAAAATTAAGGCTGCTTGTTTAAAATTATTGGAGGTACATTCATATCAATATATGTTTAAAATTATTCTTATATGTACCCTACACATATTCATAAGCGTTAGTCTAATTCGTGCTCTATTATTATCCGTTAAGATTAATTGGCTACGAACTGATAACAAGTAATTGCTGACTAAATGGATAATTTACATAATCTAACAAAAGATAAAGCAAACAAGTGCACATATTATTTAAACACATCATGCACACAATATCGTAAAATATAAAAATGTTATGAATATTGGTCAAATAACTAAAATTTAGAAGAAAAAAAATTGTATGAATCAGTTTCGTCATAATAATAAGTATTATATAGTTATATGTAATAATATAACATTATTATATATAATTTGATATTTATTAATTATCTTATAAGATGATCGATGGGTATGAATTGAAGTAAATGTTACCTATATCCTTACTCTTATCCAATAAACTAACAAATAATTTTCCTACCCTTAAACTCACCTGTTATCCAATTTGTTTTCTAATGATGCTTATTTACAAAGAGGAAAGGTTTCTTTACCCAAGATTTTATACCCGGTTTGTACCCATCTTATCCATTCCACCTTCTAACGTCTTTCTAACAAACTCCACTGTACGGACCTTCCTTTTATAAACTTTCTTAATCTGTCTTTCTATTTTGAAAATTAATTTCCCCTCTCTCTCTTTCTCGCTTCACGGAGACAAAAATTTCTGATTCTAAGAATCGATCGAACTTGGAAAATCTCGATTTTGAGCGGTGAAATAGCATCTCTTTCTCTCCTTTATGCTATCATTTGTCTTTATTTCTCTCCTTTTCTTTGAGCGGTGAGATTATCGTCAAAAAAAAAAACTGGGAATAGGTGATCAAAGAAAAGGGGAAGGGATGGTTGAAGTGGTGAGAGGCGTACTTAAAAGTGATCAAAGAGAAGGGGATTGGAGGTTATTTTTGGGGCTCTCTGTACGATGGATTCCCTTTTCTTATTTATCGTTTATTTTTTTATTTTTGGACTATGTCTTCATACTACAAAGGATCTCAAACTATATATGAATCTTTGTTTTATTTCCTTAAATCAGCTTGGAACTAGCTTGGCTCTACTAGTGCTCGATCTGAGAATCATGCTACTAGTGTCCGATCTCCAATCCGGATCAGTGAACCTTTATGTAATCACTTGATTGATTCTTTTTCTTCGTCTATAGTTTCTGATTTTTCTGATTTTTTCGATTATTTCGTATTTACCTTAATGTTGATCGTTCGAGACAAATCTATTTTAATTTTATATTGTCATACAAAATTCTTGCATTAGATTTTAAAAATATTGACACATTTAGATCTGAATCTGGATAGACATGATATATGCATTGAATATGGATAGACAAATCTGTATAGAATTTTTTAGAATCTGTTTCACAGTTTGACTGTATATTACATGATCTATGCATTGTATTTCTTTGCTTTATTTTACTGGATCTGTTTCACATTTCTCTAGTATATATATGCAAAAGCTTACAGCATATATGTAATAGTTAGAGGATCTGTTTATCAGTTTTCTGATTTAAATTTCCAGTATTTATCTAATAGGTTTACAGGATATATACAGTGTTTTACAGGATATATGGAAAATTTACATGATATGTTTAACAGTTTTACTGGTTAAAATTTCCAGTATTTATCTAATAGGTTTACAGCATATATACAGTGTTTACAGGATGAATCAATTTTGAAGGTTATGTACAGTATTTTATAGGATATATTTAACAGTTTTACATGATATAGCTATTATTTTATATGATATATGCAATTGTTTTCACTGATCTCTTGTTATCTGAATGTCTGATTTTACAGGATATAAACAATTATTTTACATGATGTAATATAGACAATTACAGTGGTTTTATGAAATATTGTTATACTTCAGTATATCTTTTTAACAACATATATTCAATAGTTACATGATATATTCAATAGTTACAGGATTTGTTTAACAGTGATACTCATTTAAATTTGCAGTATTTATCTAATGGATTTACAGGATATATATTATATTTTACATGATCTATGGAAAATTTACAAAATATGTTTAACGGTTTTACTGATTTTAATTTCTACTTTTCTAGTATTTATTCAATAGGTTTACAGGATATATACATTGTTTTATAAGATCTATCAATCAGGTTTAAAGGTTATTGTACAGTATTTTATAGGATATACTCAACAGTTTTACAGGATATATATATTATTTTACAGGATATATGCATTGTATTGAAGTGTATTGTTTTTACATGATATGTTTAACAGTTTTACATGATATAGGTATTATTTTACAGGATATATATTTAACAATTGTTTCACATTATATAATATACACAATTGTTTTTTTTTTTTTTTTGCAGGATGATATTTTGAAAGAACGTGTGGTTCTAGAGATGAAGCTTCTCACTCATCCAAATAACGTGCACTAGATAGTTATGAAGTAACAAATTCTAATGTGTTTTATTGTATTGATGTTAGTGAACAATTATTGTTTGTGGTTGTTTGTGTTTGCTACTGTTAGTTTATGCGTGTCAACAATCATTGTTTGTGTTTGTGTTTGCTACAGTTAGTTTATGCTTGTGAACAGTTATTTTTGTGACTAGTGAAATTGTATAGTTTGTATATATTATTTTTATAGTTTCAGGTGTCAATTTTACAGTATTGAAGTTTTGTAGTTCACATCTGTTAGTTTTATAGTTTGCATCTGCTAATTTTATAGTATTGAAGTCTTATTTTACATGATATAGATTCATATATAAATATTAATAATTGAAGAAAAAAATGACGAATTTTTTTCTAAAATTAAAAAAAATTTGAAAAATTTGAAAAAAAAAATGACGAATCTTCTAGAAGCTTGAAGTACTGTTAGTTTTCAAGTTGCTAATAGTTTTCAACTAACTTGGAACCACTTGGGTTGTTAGAATTTTGAACTATGTATTATGCATGATTTGTTGTTGAAGTTACAGTATTGATTATAGAGTTTTACAGTATTCGCGCAAGTCAAATGACAGTTTTGGAAGTGGTTTGTTTTTCAAATCTTCTAGAAGCTGGAAGTACAGCCGGAATTATAGTTAGTTTTCAAGTTGCTAACAGTTTTCAACTAACTTGGGACCACCTGGGTTGTTAAAAAAAAAAAAAATTTTGAACTAGATATTATACATGATTTGTTGTTGAAGTTATAGTATTGATTATAAAGTTTTACAGCATTTGCGCAAGTCAAATGACAGTTTTTTTGGGTAAAAACTGGGTACAACTCTTTGGGTACAATTAGTCGGACCCATTTACAAATTCTTTAGATTAATTAGTCAGTTGAGGTTAAATGGTGAATATAATTGAGGGTCGTGGCTCGTTGGCTGCATAAAATTTAACGCAAATAAATTTAATCAATGACTTGTAATTTTGAATTAGGGCTGCAAGATACTGGTGGCTTGTTCGGAATCAGTTTGCGATTTAACTCGCCAACAACTCGCTCGAAACTACTTCGAGTTGAATTGGCTCGTTTAACTCGGTACATTTAGGATGATTTTGCCTTTATTTATTTTTCCATCTGTTCTTTCCTTTCTCTTTTTCTCGTGTCTCTGCTCGAAAAAAAAAAATTTACCCATTAAAACATTTCCCGTTGAAAAAAAAAAATGAAAGTGAGAGAAAAGGATATTTGTATAATAATTAAGATTGTTAAAATTAAATAATTGTTCATAAATTCACATTCTATATAAAAATTTGAAGGATATTTTTGATTAAAAACAAAGCACAATAATCATAATTAAACTTCTGTTACTAAAAATATCCTCCTTAATTAAAATAAGTTTAGCATTCATTAATAGCTACTTTAGTGCCAACTATTTTGCATTTCAATGACAAAGGCACTTCTAGTATTTTGGAGACCAATTAAAGTTCAAAATTGATTTATTTTCGATTTTACCTGATTTATTTTATTTATTATTATTATTTGCAATTGGCTTTTTGGTACGATTGGTGTTCGATTATATTGGTATACTTTGTAAAAGGCCGATCAAATATTCCAATGCGCAATTTACGAGTGATTCTGAAATTTATTGGTCGAATTTTGTGCCATCAATTTTGCTCATCGGTGTTTTTTTTTTTTTCAATAAACAATACATTGAATACATATATCTCGTAGTTTTGTGATGTTTGGTTATGCTCAATTTTTAATATATATTGTATAGTTTTATTGATCATTATATTCTCTTCAATTAGTATAAATAATGTCTTCATAAACTCAACTTGTATTAAAAAAAAATAAGTTTTAAGTAATTTTATGTTTTAACATTTTCTACTTCTTAATAATATGTGTATTTTGTAGAAGGACAGTTTGCAAGCCTTCATTCTTCATTAAAAATTCACATTAGAAAAATGCATTGCATGCTAATAGAGAGAGATAGGTAGAGGAAGAATCTTGACAGCTGCCAAGTGTTTCAAAAAAAAGAAAAAAAGGTGAAAGAAGTTTTGCATGCTAATCATGCATATGTTACTTATTTCTTTCTATAAAATCTCCTAAATTATGTGTATGATACTAGTAGTTATAATTTATTATACATAGAAAAATTTATAAAAAATGTTCTGCATATCTTTATTTTTTGAATATAAAACAATTATATTGATAAATATTTTTATATGCTATTAAATTTGGTACAAGAGTTCAGAGAAAATCAACAAATCTATATAGAAAATAATTGGTAATGTTACTTTTGAAATATAAGAAATTATATAAAACGAACTAAATAAAATATAAAAATGATAAAATGACTTGTTATAACAAATAACTGTAAACAGTGTCCAACTTTTTCTTTATGCAAATTGCTAGAGATATAAGAAAATTTTAAAATAAAACTTAGTATAAGATTCTCAAAATTGAGGGTATATATGTGTTTCTATTCACTGGTCTCTATTCTATTAAATTTTTTAATATTTTAGTAACTAAAAATTAAAATAGTTGATTGTGTTACGTACTCTGTTAATTTTTTTAATTTTTTATTAACTAAAAATTAAAATCATTGAATGTACGTGACTTATCATTCAACCAACATTCCAACTGTATCTGAATGGTACTAATTTGATGTAGTATATTGTCTTAATATGTTACTAATTTTTTTTATATTTAGTAGGCGCAGGAAAGTTATGGAAAGTTAATTAGCAAAACTAATAAATTTGATTTCAATATAATTTTTTTTTTAAATACTTGCATAGAAGCTATCAAATTAATTACAAGAACAAAAAAACAATTAAACAAAAAAAGAAAACACAAAAACTCTCCAGACTCCATGCCATCAGAAGCCGTGTAAATCCATTTATATTTCCTTAACAACTGCCCTTGCCCTGCTCCCTGAAAGTAGCATATCTCCTCTACAAAACTTAAGCCATAGGTCACATTCAAATTTTATTCTACTCACAATTGCAACACTAGTTTGAGACCCTCTGAATATTCTCTCGTTCCGTTGCCTCCCCAAAATGTTGCACCCCTCTCTGAATAACACCCTTTAATTTCAATATAGTTATGTAACTTTGTTTTTGTTCTCCGCATCTCAATTAATGTTGGTTTGTACTCTATACTTTGTGTGAAATTATGTAGAAAAAGAAGGAGAAGGTTTTAAATCTGAAGTTTTAACTAATGTAATTGTAATCAGTTATCATATTAGATTCTATCATATTCAATGTTTATTTATCTATAACATATGCATATAATTATAAGACTACGATTTTCTAGTCGGACCGGTGCTAAAATCTGACGAGTTTAAATGTTGTATTGCAAAGAGGAACTCTGACGAGTCTTCAAACAGTCGATCCAAACTGTTAGATATTCAATCTATAATAAAATGTGCTTGGAGACCAAATTTTACATTTTTTTAGAATTTTTTTACTATCTATTAAGCTGGTTTGAAAACCGCTGATTTTATTAAACTTATGCACCATTGAAAAACAGCGGTTTTCAAACCAGCTTAATAGATAGTAAAAAAAATTCTAAAAAATGTAAACTTTGGTCTCCAAGCACATTTTAATATAGATTAAATATCTAATTGTTTGGATCGACTGTTTGAACTTTGAAAATCAGAGAACCGAACCATTTGTTCCTGAGTCCAGGAACAAACGTTTGTATATTAGCCATTCTCTCTCTATATATATAAGTAAATTGTAATAATGTTGGGCCGTATATTTGTCCAAACAATCGATTTAACACTAATTGCTCTCAGGTTTTAAACATAAGTAAATTAATATCAAAAATATAATTTCATAAAAAAATAAGAAATCGAAAATTCCAAATATGTTTACTTTCCCTAAAGCCTAATGTGCTAACTCTGCTACTTGCCAAATTATAAGTTTACAAAATTAAAAAATCAATTTCATCGATAAACAATTAAATATGTATACTTTGTAATTCCATCCACCAACAATTAAATATGTATACTTTGTAATTCCATCCACCAACAATTCTTATTTTGTAATTTACATCATTATTTTTTTCTTGAAAGTATATATACTTTCTTTCCTTTTTACAGAAATATTGTTAAAAATATGAGAGGCGTCACAATAAATAATACGAAACCATTCCTTCTTCTTAGCTTCATTTTGATCGGGTAATTTTTCTCTCTCAAATTCCATAGAGATTGATTCTTGTCTGTCTGGTACTATTTATTGTCTGTATTTGAATGTTTTCCAAGTTCACTAGTGGAAAAACACACATCAGGATCGGTTATTTACACACATTAGGATCGGACCTAGAGATGATATTGACCCAAGCGATACAAATATGTCAATTAATATGTATCGGTTCTTTAACCGATCCTAATGGAGACAATCTGGATCGGCTGTTTACAAATAACCAATCCTAATAGAGACAATTTGGATCGGCTGTTTACAAATAACCAATTCTAATTGTGACAATATGAATCGGCTGTTTACAAATAACCGATACTGATTTGTTATTTTATTTAAAAAAAAAACATTTTTTTATTAGGCCAGCTTCCATATATTTTGCTGGCCTATAGGGTTTCTGAACCGTGAGCAATTATCTTGGATGTCTTCAAGGCTATATTTTGTTCAGATATACAAAAGAGGGTTGGTCAGAGGGCATCATAAATCAAAAGAGACGGAAAGAGAAATCGTTTTGCAATTATGTTGAAGCAAACAAAAACCATATGGTATTGAAATTTTTCTAATGCCAACAGAAATAATCTAATAATCATCAAAGAAAGAAGGTATTTCTCATGAGGATAGAAGAGTTGCCATAAAAAATGTACATCCACTAGGATCGTTAGTGACAACCTCCAGCTTTGTCAGATGTTTCAGCTTGTACTGTTTAGCTGGCTGCACATAATAATATAAAAAATGTTAGAAGTTCAAATGTGTATGCTTCTATCATTATTATTTTTCCAATATTAAATTATTAGTATGTCTTTTGTTTTGGTTCAAGGATGTCTATTGCATACCACCTTGTACCTGCAATTTTGTTTTTAGATTAAACATTAATGCAATGTACTCCAAAGTGATATCGATGAGAATTCAGTAAGCTATACAACTTTCAAATAAGACAAGACAAACTGAATCAAATTAGAAACCTTGAAATGCAACACATTTTGATGGAAGTTCATAGGCTCACGGGACAGCTCCGCATCCAAACTCACTTACCATCCCAACCGAATATTTATATGAACAAAAAGATTAAAAAAAAAAAAAAATCGGTTTGAATTCAAAGCAAGGGTAGATGCTACCAAGGGTTTGAATTCAATAGAAAAGGGTCAAGCCAGTACCAAATCAAAGCAAAGAAAAGGGTCATAATATTTACAGGCCATAATATTTACCAGTACCGGTACGAACCATAATATTTACCAGTACCGGAGTTGGAGTCGGAGTCGCCTCACGGCCGCCTCGCCAATTTCTTTTATAAGGGGGTCATGATCACTTGACAATGCTTTTGGGAATCAAGAGGGTGCAAAAATAATCCTCCAGAAATTCTCTATATTAATAGTTTTACAAGTTCTTGATATCTATTTAACCAAATTTGCAAAATATCTTAAATCTTTTTAGGTGTTTGTACATAAATTGATATATATATATAGAGAGAGAGAGAGAGAGAGAGAGATTGGCTAAGCTCAAAACGTTTTTTCCATGACCATGGAACAAACTATTCCGTTCTCCAATTTCCAAATTTCAAACGACAAATCCAAACCGTTAGATGTTCAATCTATATTAAAATGTGCTTGGAAACCAAATTTTACATTTTTTGGAATTTTTTTTACTATTTATTAAGCTGGTTTGAAAATCGCTGTTTTTCAATGTTGTAGAAATTTAATAAAAACAACGATTTTCAAACCAGCTTAATAAATAGTAAAAAAATTCCAAAAAATATAAAATTTGGTCTCCAAGCACATTTTAATATAGATTGAACATCTAACGGTTTGAATTTGTTGTTTGAACTTTGGAAATTGGAGAACCGAATCATTTGTTCCATGGCCATGGAAAAAATGTTTTGAGCTTAGCCAATCTCTCTCTCTCTATATATAGAGTAGAACTAGGGTGTTCCTAAGTTCACCAAGCCCCTTTGTGAACTCAACTCTAAAACCTATCGGATTGGCTTCAAACGACGAATCCAAACCGTTGAAATCTTTCTACCTTATGGGTGATGCGTCTACATGTGAAAATTTTTAACTTTCGAATTAATTTAGTATAAAGTCAAGTGGTCAAAATTAGAAGGTTTATAAATTAATTTTAATGCATTCATTTTTTGGACGCCTTTTGACCACTTGACTCTATACAAAACTAATTTAAAATTTGAAAATTTTCACATGTAGACACATCACTCGTAAGGTAGAAGGATTTCAACGGTTTGGATTTGTCATTTGAAGCCAATCCAACAGATTTTAGAGTTGAGTTCACAAAGGGGCTTGGTGAACTTAGGAACACCCTAGTTCTACTCTATATATATATATATATATATATATAGTGCTGGGCGTAGCTACTCCATGGAGTAAAACGACTTGGTGCTCCACGCCTCATTATTTCCATTTTGAAAATCCAAACGACCGATCCGAACCGCTCAAGTTGCTCCATATTGATATGTGCTTGGAGACCAAATTTTACATTTTTTGGAATTTTTTTACTATTTATTAAGCCACTTTGAAAATCACTGATCCGGCGGTCCAGAAATTTTTACTGTTTTTTACTGTTCACCCGGATTTTCAGATTTTCAAAGTGGCTTAATAAATAGTAAAAAAATTTCAAAAAATGTAAAATTTGGTCTCCAAGTACATTTCAATATGAAGAACATGTTGGAAGGTTCGAATCGACTATTTAAACTTTGAAAATGAAGATATGGCGTGGAGTACAAAGTCGTTTTACTCCATGGAGTAGCTAAGTCCATCTCTATATATATATATATATATATATATAGAGGAGGGATCCAATTACACCCTTTTTTTTGACACACTTTGACACCTACCATTTTCAAAGTCCAAATAATCTATCCAAACCGTTCAACATGATGGATATATTAAAATGTGCTTGGAGATCAAATTTTACATTTTTTTTGAATTTTTTTACTATTTATTAAGATAGTTACAAAATCGTTGTTTTCAGACCATTGAAAAACAGCGATTTTGTAACAATCTTAATAAATAGTAAAAAAATTTAAAAAATTGTAAAATTTGATCTCCAAGCACATTTTAATATATCCATCATGTTGAACTGTTCGGATCAACTATTTGGACTTTAAAATTGCAAAATAGACCTATAAAAAAACAATGTCATGATGTGTCAAAAAAAAGGATGTAATTGGATCCCTCCTCATATATATATCACATCGTATAAATTTTATTCTGATATTTGATACATATGCATTATATTTCCTTGTGAACAAGATTGATATGTAAAGTTGTAAACAATTGAACTTATAAAATGGTGGCACAGTTCAGGCACAAAAAATATAGATACAAATAATTATCCGTATTTGTTGAAATGGTACCAGAGCAAGATGGTTTCAGTATATATTTCACAAAGTGGCCAATGATTTCATTATCTTCACTGCTTTCACTAAGTGGTCACCGTACAATTTTTTTGAAGTGAGAGGAGTATGATTTCACATCTCTAATAGTCTAATTTGACTATTTGCACTTCTTGTTAGAGGAATCTGATTGACAAGTCTCTGTAAAATCTCTATTTTTTGTAACAAGTTTGCAACACTAAGATTTTAAGTGAATGCTTTTCATATAATGGTTAAAATATCATGATCACTGTAAAAATGTAAATTCAAATTGAGGCAATTGAAACCAGATGAAGAAAAACAGACGGACCAGATTGTAAAACCTAACATAAACAGCTAAGACACAACAAATAGAAGCACATGAATTGATCAGTTATATATATATATATATATATATATATATATAGAGTACGGCTAACGCGCTTCCTCTAGCATTTCGGCCGAGGTGCTTCCGGGGGCATATCTTGCAATTTGATGTTCAAACAACAAATTCAAACCGTTAGATGTTCAATCTATATTAAAATCTACTTGGAGACCAAATTTTACATTTTTTGGAATTTTTTTACTATTTATTAAGCCACTTTGAAAACCGCTGTTTTTCAATGCTTCAGAAATTTAATAAAAACAGCGGTTTTCAAAGTGGCTTAATAAATAGTAAAAAAATTCCAAAAAATGTAAAATTTGGTCTCCAAGTAGATTTTATCTAACGGTTTGAATTTGTTGTTTGAACATCAAATTGCAAGATATGCCCCCGGAAGCACCTCGGCCGAAATGCTAGAGGAAGCGCGTTAGCCGTACTCTATATATATATATATCACTGGGTAAAAAAAATGAAGCTAATTTCTCATTTTTATCCTAGGGGCACTTTGGAACAAGAAGCATGTCAGGAATTGCAGTTAAAGCAGATAATGAGGTATCATTTTATGAGAGATATGTTGAAGATGGTACTTGGAAAGAGCACCTAGTCCAATTTCGGATAGATAAGTTATGAAATAAGAAAGCAATGATGAGTGACTGTAGATTTTGTTCAATGAATAAGTTACTCCTAATTCCAAACCCACCCCCCCCCCCCCCCCCCCCCCAAACCAAAAAATAAATAAAAACTAATTGTATTTTATCAATGATGAGTGACATATAGTACAGTAATTATTTTATTTGTTGTCCTTTTCTTCTTTCAAGAATTGAATTTCCATACAGAAAAAAATAACCTTTAAAATACTAAATTTGGTAGATTAAGATTTAAGATTCCACAAAATAGTGTTCTAGTCTAGTACTCTGTTTTGGTGTAGACATGTAACAAGTAACTGTAAGGAATTGAAGATATCAGTTCAATGGTTACCTTGAAATTGCCCAGTTATATCTCTTTTTGAAGTATGAGAGAAAAGGTAACAACACGTTGTGGCGCGGTCAAGTGCCGAGGCGGAGTACCACGCCACCGCAAGTAAATTAAAGTTTACTACATGTGTTTTTCAAAGGACTGATGAAACATATATAAGGAGGGATCAGATTACACTGTTTTTGGTGACATCGAATTACATCGTCCATTTTTAAAGTTTTCAAAGTCTAAACAGTCGATCCAAACCGTTCAATATGATGGATATATTAAAATGTGCTTGCAGATCAAATTTTACATTTTTTTTTAATTTTTTTTTACTATTTATTAAGTACTTTACAAAATCGTTGTTTTCAAACTATTGAATTTTTGTACACATCTTAATAAATAGTAAAAAAATTCAAAAAAAATAAAATTTGATCTGCAAGCACATTTTAATATATCCATCATATTGAACGGTTTGAATCGACTGTTTGGACTTTGAAAATAGACGATGTCACCAAAAAACAGTGTAATCTAATCCCTCCTCAACATATATATACTACTTTCCACAGCATAACAAATTATTTAATTCACACCAACAGAAAATCATGGTAATAGAATTTCGACATCAATATTATTCTTTCACCCGATTAATTGTTCGGTAGAACTTACAATACAAAACATTCGATTGATGAACCGATCTTAATTAGCTAATCAGAAAACGAGCGCTTCGGAGATGTTGCATCAGCCAATACAAGGTTCTTGGCAATGAGCTTTCGAGCTTTCCGGCTTCTTTTTCTCCTTTAAAAAGAAAAAGAAAAGAAAAGATAAAAATTAAATACCAATGGAATTGTTTAAAGTATTTATTTCGAAAAAAAATCCACCCTGTGAAGGTGAGTAATTTTCGGAGATATTAAAAATTGTTTTTATTCAAAATCTGTTGTTCTTCATATGAGAGAGGTTATAATTTGGATGGTCTCTTCCTTCTTTCTTTCGCTTTTTTGCTTCTAACCAGTGACGTGGGCCAGGCTAGTAAGAGAGTGTGGTGGTCAAGTCATTACACAATTTTTTTCAATATGATTTAGATTATTTTTTAATTTATTTTGAATAATAAAAAAACACTAATAAAAGAAATTAATGTAACATAAACTCACGAACTCACTGCCAATGAGTGAGACCAGATCTCAAACGAAACACTTTTTAGCTCAAAAGATCGCTGGCAGTGTTTGCAAACCTCCTTTTTAATTTGCATACTACGCCTCTAATTCCTTGGGAACCAAATTATATAAATAACGAGAAAACATGTTTTGAACCAATAAAGAGATTCAGAATAAGAGTGAGAGCCTACAGTACTCTGTATAGCGTACTTCGATCCGTACTACATATTCATATTCTTTATTTTTAAAGTTTAAATAATTGATCCAAACAGTTCATCATGGACTCCATATGAAAATGTACTTGGAGACAATTTTTTTAGATCAAGTGATTTTGTACTTATTTTAAAAAAATAGTAAACAAATTCTAAAAATGTAAAATTTGACATCCAAACACATTTTCTTTTCTTTTTTTGAAATCCGACATCCAAACACATTTTCATATGGAAATAATGTTAAGCAGAACGGATTGACTATTTAAACTTAAAAAAAATAGAGATATCACTCTTGAGAATAATGTCTAATGTTGGTAAATTCTTTTTGCTTTCCTAATTTACGATTGGAATTTCATTTTTGTCACTTTTGCTCTTCAAATTAGTATTAATAAAAGAAAACTGAGAAGTAAAAATAAACGTCAACATTGGAAACAAGTAAAAATCGACGAGTTTATGAAAAACAAAAAAGGGCCATATCTACACAGGATTTTAATTGCTTTCAAATGCAAATATCATATTTGCATCTTACATTCTTTTGCTTTTTCCCCTATTTTCCTCCTTTTTCTCTATATTATTCATGTCAAGAACTCTCTACCAAGATTCCTTCTCTTAAGGAAAGAAAAAAAATGAAAACAAAAGAAAATAATCCCTATAACTTTTGGAAACTATCCCAAAATTTCTCAATCCTGAAGCCAACCACCTCAACTCCAAAAATACGGAGAAAATGAATGGTATTAAATTCCCCCAGTTTTATGGCCATTTTCTTCAGATCCAGCCCCTTTAGGAGGCACAATCGGCAAGGGTTTTCTAGCTGGTGCTTGAGGCTGGCCTGATAACAACCTGGGTGCAACTTGGGGAACATTAGCAAGCAAGCTAATTTCGCGCTGTCTTTGCTGTTGAATTTCACCGATTTGACGGAGCCCTAACTCATGTATCTCTGCCACAGTTTCAAGCTCTTTTGAGGTTAGCATTTCAAGGCCCACACTGTATAAAGGAGCATGGCGCTCTATCTCATCTCGCAGTGAAGTCTCCAGTGTTTGAATGTATTGCTGTCATACAAAAATTATGAAAATAGTTAAGTTTTGGAAAATAACACCATATTGCTCTTAACATCAGCAAATTTCGAGTTTGCCAGAAGTACAGAGTGAATATACAAAAGTTGAAGAGAAAAACAAACTTTATCATGGACATGATAAAAATATTATTTATCATGGAATTAATAATCTGAAATGAACATTTCCTGTGGCATACATATTATTTCAATAAACTGTCATATAGTAGTTGAAGTTTCATCAACTCTTCTATGTTATCAGACTAGCTATCAGATACAGTTATGGGTAATCTTTAAAATTGTGGAACTTAGCACTCTTTCCTCACTGTCTAGGGAGCAAAAAGAGGGTAGTTTGGTAATATTCAAAGTAATTGCAAGGGAGATGGAGATAATCAATTAAACATATTAGTGTTCTCTTATATGGAGGTTGTCCAGATACAAGAGTACTTAAATACAATTAAGAAAATTCTGCATCATATCTTATTATGAGGTTCTTTAATGGCAAATATACTGAAAGTAAATTAAAATTGTAAATAAGTGCCTGCAAATATTACAAGACAACATATGAAGCATGCTTTCCTTTTTCTTCTTTTCATTTTGGTTTTTTTGATCTTTTTTCTAACTCCTTGTATATTATTTCACTATTTCCAAAACTTGAGCATGAGGACACCTAAGAACCTACCACTTCTATCAAAAATAAAAAATAAAAAATAAAAAGAAAAGAACAGAAAATCATAAACATTCCTAGTTTCTACTCCCAGATAATTCAAATTTTGGTTTTGTTTAGCAGGACAGGAAATTTAAAACTACCTTACGATTTTGTGCAATCCAGTAAAAGAGAAAAGTTATATATAAATCATGTCGTCATTTTAAAACGTCAAATATTACACAGTTTCATTAAACCATGTCCCTAGTTTTCTGAATTAAACAAAATAATAAAAAGGCAGTCTTACTTGTGCAGCTTCGAGCTTGCCCTTAAGGCTGCCGATAAAAATCTCACACTGAGTGACCTGCTTTTGTTTCTCCCTCTTCTCTGCCTCTGCTTTGCTAACTGACTCCTCCAACTGGCGCACCTCTGACACCAACGCCTTCCATTTCACCGCCTCTGTTGCATGCCGCTTCACCTCCTCCTCCAGCCGTCTCTGCACTGCCTCGGCTTTTTCCAGTCTCTCTGCCAGTGAATTCTTCTCCGTTGTCACTTTCTATATTTGATGAAGAACAGTGTATAAGTAAAAGAGTTGAGCCTCTATTTTGCAAAATTAGTGCTTTTGAGACCCATTCCCACAGTTTATATATGAGTCTGATGAAGCTTCAAAAACAGTACGTTGTGCAATCCAGCATAGTTATGCCTTGAATCAACTCCAAACTCTGCAATTGAACCCAAATGGTTTACCCATATTTCTTTTGCTTCATTTAGGCCTCAATCCTGCAACTTTACCATTATATTCAAATCCAACCTCAATACCTTTGCTTTGCAGCCAACAGCAATTTTGATCAGTTGACCCATAAGATTTCAATTATGTTACGATTAACCCTCCTCATGCGATCAAATTCAAATTTTCTCAGTTCCATCTTATTGGCCCTTAGTCTTAAGCATGCTGTTAAGCATCAAAAGTCTATATATTTAATCTCATATATACTTGCCTTGAGCTCTTCTTTCTGGCGTGACTTGAGCTGTAAAAGCTGGGCCTCCATCTTGTGAACTCGGTCTTGGAGCGATCGCTTCTCTGCTGTCAGCTTTGTAACTTTTTCATCCTTTTCTGATTTTAGCCATTCAAGCTGGCTCTCCATATCCCTTTTCTCTTTTAATCGATGCTTTTTTTCAATGGCTAATTGGTCCTTCTCCTCCTTCAAGTCAGACAAAGAGAAAAGGGAAAAAGAAAAATAAATTTTCATATAAAAAAAATAACCTAGGAAATAAAAATAGTATCAACTAATTATTATCTTTGTTTACAAGTAATGAGCTACAAGACCCAAGTTGGTTCATTAATCAATACCAACAGTCTATTGTCATTTTAACTATAGGTGGTAACATCATGTATACTGTGGCACGTCATAGTGAAATAACTAAATAACTCGTCCAAAAAAACTCATAACAGCAACAAGGCTCTGCATTAACTGAGATCTGTAGAATAGATGAGAAAAGAGGGAATAAAGAGAGTAGATCTGTAAGAATAGGAGAATAGGGTAATATTTTTCAGATTTTGGGAGGATTAAGGGGAATAATAAGCATGTAGATCTGGAATAGAGATTCTTATTCTAGTGTAGAGTATAATAGAGAGAGTTAAGACTAAAATAGAGAAGAATAGAGGCTTATTTTCTGGAAAAAAAAAAATTATGTAAGTGTTGAAATACTTTTTCGTTATTAATACAACCATTAGTAGCCATTCAGGCCACTAACCTTAAAAAAAAACACTGAACTCATACTAGCACAACCAGGCACCAAATTTGTGTGTGTATGTGTGTCTTTATATACATTTAGAGAGAGGAAAGAGTACCCTTAAGTGGCTGCAGGCTGCCTCAGACTCAGCAGCCCTCTTCTTCAAGAGCTCCTTCTCCTGCTCAAACCTAGCAGCTTCGGCTTTCCTCTCCTCCTTGAGCCTCGCATTATCATCCTCTACGGCACAAATATGATCTAACACGTTGTCCTGCTCAGCCTCCACTTGATGGGCCACCTGCCGCATCAGGTTCATGACTATCTCCAAAACCAGCACATTTTCTTGAGCCAGCACTAGCAAAACACTCATGTCAAAATCCATGTTGCACATCGTATCTGACCAGCTTCCGGGATTAGAAATGTCAACCCGGCACGATGTGTCCATAGCACGTTCAACAAGGGTATCCAGCATTCTGAAACAATTTACCCAGAGTGTTATGAATAGGGAAAGTTTCTCATGTAACCCTAGTAAAAAGTTAAATACGCAGAAAATAGATATTGGAAACTACTACACGCCCAACAAACATAAAAAAAAAATCCCTATCTGGTAATTGTGCACTGTATATCATAATAGAAATAGACACAGAGTGAGGCTATGGTAATATGCATATTACGGATCAGCCCGTGCTATGAATCCCTATCTCTATTTTCAAAGTTCAAATAGTCAATCCGAACTGGTAAGTATGATTTCCATATGAAAATGTATTTGTCGACCAAAGTTTATGTTTTTTCGAATTTGTTTACAGTTTTTTTAGATATGTAGAAAATCACTGCTTTTGGATGGTCCAGAATTTTCAAATCAAGTGATTTTCTGCCTATCTAAAAAAATAGAAAAAAATTCTTAAAATGTAAAATTTTGTTTGCATGTACATTATTATATGAAGATCAGGTTTAATGGTTCAGAGTGACTATTTGGACATTAGAAAAGGAGATATGAGTCTATAGCACGGGCCGCTGTGTAATATGCATATTACCATAGCCTCACTCATAGACAACCTGATCATTAAATTCAACATTATTCACTACAGCAACAATCCAGCTGGATCTCAACAAATGATAAATGAAAAGCCATTTGGGTATACTAACAATTTACTTGCCTGAGACGGTGCTCCTGGTCATCATAAATCCGAAAAAAATTCACATAGAGCATCCTTAAAAAATCGAAGACTTTGCCCTCAGTACTGACAGAAAGCTCCTTGCCAAGGGCCATTACCGCAGATAAATCCTGTTGCTGCGACCTCAGTTGTGTGCTCTGGTGCTTGTAACGCCTCTCAAGTGCTGATGCAAAATCCTCTATCCCAAGAGACCCACTAGCCACAGACTTCTCCACTACCTGTGAGTAGAAGCAAAATTAATATCATTTCTACTCCTGGATTTGAATTTAGCTAGCACTGTTCTAGAATGTTTGCTAACTGTTATACTGTACCACACTGGTATGATAGTAGCACATAGCCCAATATGGTACAATACTCAGATGATAAAATTTAGAGACCAAGGGTACAGAATTGTACCATATGGTACCAATGCCTAAACAAGAGATTACAACGCGTACCAGGCAGACCTCCATGAAGAGGCTAGGTATTTGGAGCATCTCAAACAACAAGTAAGCATCAGAAAAGCGCCCTTGTTTGTACAAGTATGGACCTGACCCGTCAACAGTTTTGTCAGAGTAAGGTAGTTGATCAGCATCATTTGCTTTTAACATGGTTTGTGCTGCATCGGGAAAGTTTTGTATGGTCTTGCACATTAAGTCGAGCACACATTGCGGAACATCTGCGCCCCATAATTTCAACCTCATCCTTATCCCTTGTATCTATAATAAAAAAAAATGTAGAGGGTGTAAGAAAATAGTAGTAAAATACCCATAACTGCCGCTCGCTTAACCCTCTTTCTCTTCCTAAATAAGAATATGTGGACAGTATGGATGTTGATTAAAAAAACATGAGAGAAAGGTAGAAACTACCATAGTTGCAAACTTGCAGGTGACAGATAATAACAACACTACAAAACAAATAAGTAAAAAAACATATTTACAGATTTGGTTTCTCTGAAGTTGCACCCAACAGTCATCTTAATCAGAAACTAGTATCATACCCGTGCGTAGCAACGGGACATATTATAAGATTTAACATAGAGAGACAAATAATAAATAATAATAAAAGAAACAACAACAAATGACTATTTTAATACAACAATATTCTTTGCATGTCAGTGCATACACAATTTTTGCGTCATAATTAAATTAAATTAAATGTGAAATGCTGCTAGAGAATAAATCAATAATATGTCTTTTTTGTTCTCTTCCAAAAATGAATAAGAGGTAGGAAATTCAGAAATGAGATATGCTATCAGTCTAAATTGAAAATTAATCTTTTTATGCACCAATTAAAGCTGGAGAGAGATATGGTAATAAATATTTAATGCTAATTCCATTTGCTCAATTTTTGGTATTACTTGTAAGGTATCGTGTGGTGAGTATGTTTTTAACTAAATTTAGATTTCTACACATAAAACATATGTATTTAATAAAAAAAATACAGATTATGTGATTGGAGGGCTGAGATTAAATCCGAAATTTCATTTTTCAATCGTAGCCGTTGGCGGATCGGACACTCAACGTGCTTAATAATGGAATGGAGATATCATATAGCATTTCTGACCTTTGCAAACAGTACTCAATAGTTTTCTAAGACTTTTGCAGAAAACACAAAGAACAACAAAGGCGATAAAGCAATATCACGGCAATTAGTTAATTTGAACTAACTTGAACTAGACGGATTATGTAGGATAGAAGCAGAGAAATGACCTTAATTAAAAGTGCACTGCCATACTCTTTTTCCTGGACAATGATGCAAGCAAACTATATTACCGCTTTTTTAGAAGGTTTCTATTATGATTCTCAGCACTTAAGCCTCAGTTCTCGACTATTGTGATACTCACCACTTGTTCGTTTCACGATTCATTGATAATACATTGACATTTTTGCATACTTCCAAAAAAAAATATGAAGTGAGGAAAATTGTACCGCGCAATGGAACTGGTTGCAGCGAGAGGAGTGGTTGATGAGAAGTTCAATGGAAGTGATCAAAGATTCCTCATCATTTGAATCTCCAATCAAATGAAATACGCAATTCAACACAGATTCTGCTACCTCTTTACCATAAGTCAGCTGGCCCAGAGCATTGAACATCTATCATATACATTACAGGCAAACATCTATTACTGCTCGGGAATGGCAATTTGGTTATATTTTTCACACAATTCAACTCTTCTGTAAGAGCACAGTGCAACTAAGAGCTCAAACAAAGTCACATTATGGTAACATCTTCTGTGGTTCTTGGGTTTCAGGGCAGGAGGACAAGGCAATTTGGTCACTTTCAACTCAAATTAACACCTATTTCACTTTTGGGGACAATTTCCAAATGTAAATTGCAAAACTAGCTGTAAGTTTCACATACATACAGAAAATGGTATACCTCATGCTGCTCGGGAAGTTCATAACCAGGCGCCGCTACCTGGCTAAGTACCAAAGATGCAGCATCGGTATGATCAGCTGGGTCAACCAGCTTTGGTACAATGGACACGATATCAGGTATGAATTGCCTCGGCGCCTTTTCCAGTAGAGTGGAAATTTTTTTTACTACAGAGCGGGGATGCCTCTTCCGCACAGGGGAATTATCTTGTAGTCCCTGTACTGAACTATCCAGGGATTTGAACAAGCTCAATATCATAGAAAACAGCTTCGCTGACTGGTCTGGCATCTTCATCTATAAACATAAGAAAAGAAAAGGAACCAGCCAAAGTCTAGTACCTGTAAGTAAAACCTCACGAAAATGGGCACTACTGTAATGAAGATAAGAAGGAAATAGTTTTAAGGAGATCCAAGTGCAAATTCTGAAGTCATAATTCAGATGAAGGTGCACATGCAATTAAAAAGAACAAAATAATTCATATGAAACAAAGCAACGTAAAGAGGAGTAGGGTTAAAATGCCCTATTGTTTTTGTGCCCCAATCATGCCTCACATCCTTATCTCCGTTTTCAAAGTCTAAACAGTCAATCCAAACCGCTCAACATGATCACCATATTAAAATGTGCTTGGAGACCAAATTATATATATATTTTGGACTATGAAAACTGAGGTAAGGATGTTAGGCATGATTGAGGCACGAAAACCACAAGGCATTTTAACTCTACTCCATAAAGATATAGGCGTTATATCAATGAATTTGCTGATTAGTTAATTGAGAAGTTACCTTGTGGAAGTCAACTTTCTCAGCAGTATCCGCAAGAGAGATGGAAGCCAACCCTTCCACCCCAAAGGTCTTATCAGATTCAGTTCTCTCATCAGACCCTGGACTTGAACTTGTCTCTGACACACGGGCTCCGCCAGACTCTGCGCTACATCCCCAGAAGGTGCTGCCTGAGGCTTCCTCACAACCCTCCACCATCGTTTCCAAGAACGACACTGTGCTGTTTGCATCTGCATCCCCAGAAGTTGAGGCTTCCTCACAACACTCTACCATGGTATCCAAGAACAAATCAATAATTGCTTCCTTCAAGCTGGACCGCAATACAAGCTTTATCAGATTGATAAATTCAGCCGGATAGTCCTGCAAGGATGGTCTTAATGTGCCTGTGCAGGCCCCACCATCACCAGTACACCCAGTTCTAGGTGGTAGTATCTGTTTAACTTTGTCGAGGTGGCTGAGGGATACTCTAAGGCCAGTTAAGAATCCAGAGAATGCTCCTGTGTCAAGGACATTCTCACGGAGAAAAGTAGAAGGTTCTGGACTGGAAGGGGAGGTTTTAGAGGGGAGATGAAAGCCAGCACTTAGGAGAAGAGTCCGGAATAACTCATCTGTATCAATGACAGTGCTACGCACTTCTTCGTCAGAGTCAGTAGCAGTGCTTTCTTCTTCTGAAGAGTCTGGTTCCGTCGTCAGGGTCTCTTCTTTTTCATCCTCTGATGCAAAAACCTGAAAGAATAAATCTGCAATCAATGTCTACTAACTTTAAAATAAAAGAGAACAGAACAACAGTTTACCTTCGTAATTACCTTAAAATTTTGCAATTATCGCATGATCAACATTCAAGACTAAATATAGCCTCAAATCAGATGATTTACGTTAACGTAGCCCTTATAATTAAACAATAAATTCAATTGAGAATCAATTAAAACCCCTTCCACCGAAGTACCCAACATTGCAGCTGGATATCAATCAGCTTCATTGTGCAATGATTTGGCCTCAATTAATCTGATCTATATAAACTAACAACAAATTGTGCAATTATGGCCCCCACTAAACAAAGAACAAAAAATAAGTTCACTCAGTTATCTTTCGCAATTACACAAGTATACACCATAAAGTGCCGTATTACTGATAATATTGTTCTAGTACCATAATCACTGGTCTGCTACCAGCACAAGGAAACATTAGTTCATGAATATATTATCTCACCTCTAAATCAGAGAAGTCAAACCAGGGGCAACAGTCCAAGATCTCACACACAAAAATAACTGAGTCACGAACAAGGAAGCCTGAGTCGGGGGTCATCATCTCCTGCACCTTCATGAACTGGAGGACGGAGTTGCTCCAGGTCTTGGTACAGATCGAGGATTCCCTCCACACGGATCTTGATGCATCCTTTTGGTTCAATATTCCCATCCGGTAGCGAACCCAGAAGTTCTTCTCAGGGTCTCCACCACTTGAAGATGACGGCTGGTCGCTCTCCAGATATATGCATATAGTGTCAAACGACTCATATGCCCCTGACATTTGCAAATTCTTGTGAAGGCCTTCAATTAAGGTTTTTAAGTATTAATTCCGAATCTAAAATTCAATGGAACACTTTTTGGGTGCACAAACCGAAGTTGATACCAGTATTTGGTGTAGATGGCTTCACCTGTCAGAATCAATCAATTGAAAATCTATTGATAATAGATTTTCATATAAAACCTTCACAAAAAAGGGCAATTTTCCTATGCAACCTTCTCAAAACATCAAAATGTCAACTATACCCTTGAAAGCCTAGAGATTCACATGCTCCTAGAAAGAAGCATGAGAAACATAAACCTGTACCCTTCTTTCCCATGTCTGGAGCACAACTCTCAACTCCTTTGTCATAGCCAGAAAACTAGAGAGACATGAAAACATATTTTTTTTGTAACCTACCCCCCCCCCCTTTCCCCCACACACACACATCCCAAGAAAAAAGAGGAAAAAAGTATCAAGCACTTAAACAAATTTCAAAAGGTACCAAGAAAACTAGAGAGAGATTATAAATTTCAAAAGTTCACCATGTCTACAGGTACATGGGAAATGTAAGTAAGAGGTATCCTCTGCTGTTCTTCCTTCACACATAATAATTAAAAGAGAGAGAGAGAGATTAACAACATGTACCTATCCGCAACTCACACCCGCCAACATCAAAGAACTTGCTGAAGATCTTACGTGTCTCCATAATATCCTTGAAGGCCAAGAAGTTCTCAACCTTCCAAGTGAAGCACATCAAGCCCCTCGGAGTGATGTCCATAAGCTCATGCGCCTCCTTAAGCACCATAACCTCGGCACAGAAGCCGACAGTGTCATCAACGAGGTAACCCGTGCCTTGGTCGAAGAGGGAGGTTAGGCTGAGAAACTCGCGCCAGCCCCAGTCCTTGGCCACCTTGGAGTACCGATTCTGGGACTCTTTGGATACCATCGGGCCATCAAGCTTTTGGCAGAGCACAGAGAGGCGGTGACTGACAAAGCAGGTCCAGTCAGGAGATGGTGCCCGTGGATCCGTCACCTCCAAAAACAGTGAGAGGTGGCACGGTGGCTGGGACTGTCCTGGTGGCAGAAAAGAATTTAGTTTTTTTTTTTCCTTTTGTTTGGGGTTCTTTAAAAGTTCATTTATCATTTCTAATGTTATATTTTGCATGCACTCACTCTTGGAATTGTAGTGTTTTTCATATTGATGCTACAAGGGTAAATATATAATTGAGCTGTTATGATTTGCACAAACATCCTTAACAATTTGAATGTGTGTGTGTGTGTGTGTGAGAGAGAGAGAGAGATAGAGAGAGCATTTACTGTTATACCTCTAGGATAAACAATGAGGCGACAATCCCTGCCCCCAACCGGAAACTTCTTGCTCTTGATACAAATACCAGTGACCTTTCTCTTCTTAAGCACCTCCTTCAGCTTGGAAAAACCCCCAATCCTCCAGGTGAATTTCCCATAATATCCTCCTCCATCCCCCGCTTTACAATTCCCCCTCAGCACTCCTTTGTTCACCACCACACTTGTCTCCTTTAGCACATGGTATGACACATTAAACGCCACACAACCATCTACCAAATAACTAGACTTGTCTGACCCACTACCAAGAAATTCGTCCATTTTCATAAATTCATTCCAGCCCAAACTCGGTCCATCAACCCCAAACCGACCATAAGAATCCTTGTGGAAGTTGGACCCACCTGACACCTGGTTCATGACTGTAACTCGAAATAGGACCCAACAACCTGGTTCAGCATTCGATGAAACAGGCTTGGTGGTGCTGTCTTCTTTGCTCTCAAGAATAATTGATAAGTGGTCCCCACCAGCACCAGTACCAACTGACTGGTATATACTGAGCTTCAGGCCAGAGTCAGAGTCAGTATTAGTTGGAATGGTGGGACTTGTGACTCTTTGGGTCTTCAATGTGTCTTTGAAGAGAGAAAAATTGTGCAATTTCCAAGTGAATTTACCATCTTGAGGAGAGAAAGATATTGTCTCATGGAGGAGAGTGATGTCAGCTGTTACTATCAGTGTTTCTGCCTCTACAAAACCTGAGAACAACAGGTTTGATCAAACCAAAAGACATTCAGAAACCAAAGTTCTCAGTATTTATACAAATTGTGATAGCATGAATATAGAGGCTTTAAATATCCACAAAAGAGACCCTAAAATTATAGAACACCCCAAAACATAAGTTCAATGTAGATAGTTAATAAGTAAAGCAAGTTTGTTAAAGTCACCTGTGACCATGAGTGTCTTCCATTGAAAAATATATTTTACAAAATGTCCCTAAAGAAAACCAAGACTAGAAAAAGAAAAGGAAAAATAATGATAAAAAACAGAGTATAACAGTACTGTAAATTTTATGTACAATTGGAAAGGAACAAACTATGAAATAAATAAATTGCACCAAGACACCATTATAAGAGAGGACAAAATGCCAATTGGCAACTAAACGAGTGACCAAATTAGCAATAGTCAATACATAAGTACCAAAGGGCAATTAAACCCATTAGTCTCAACAAAATTACAAAATTCAAGATTCAAGAAATGTCACACAATCCACAACACAACATGTTTGGAACTAATCCAAGCCAAGAATTACTCAACAAAGATCCAAAGAAAATATAAGTGTTATCATCTAACAAAAAATTTTGCAAAATCTTTCTACATCATCAAACCCATTTCTTTGGATTAATTTACCAGAAAAACTGACGGATTCGAACTGTACAAGCATAATCCCTCAAATTACGAACCTGATACAGGAGCAAAGTCAGACCACCCATGAGACTTCCTCTTGGCACTGAACCTATACCAAGAATCCTTCACCACAGACTTTGATGCTTCGGCTGGGTGATACGCCGTCAGTTTGTACCAGACAAAGCGATCAAAGGGACTCTTGCTGTTGGTGGGGTCCATCAGCTGGATGTAGAGAGACATATGGCCTGGTAGTAACAAAGAATCACCTGTCGGGTACAGTAGAAGACGACAATCCAACCCGCTAGAAGCTACTGGAAAGTACTGGCTGTAGAGAGGCCGCTTACGCGTCGGGGTGGGTCCCGATTGGCGGATACACGAGGGGAGGGTCCAGCGACAGGTGGCGGAGTGATCGCCCCGTGGCTCGAAGGTGAACTGGGACCCGCCTCCGGCCTCCTCCATGGTATTTGTGAGAAGCTGGAAGGATGATCGGGTTCTTTTAGGGGTTTTGATTGGTCGGGTTCAAGGTTTCGCCATTTTAGAGAAGCTGAGGTTTGTGTGTTGGTGAGGAGGCAGTTGAGAGAGAGGAGAAGAGAGCAGTTCAGGTTTAGCCACTGAAAAATGGGGCCTGATTTGCTTTGAGATTCTCGCTGATAATAGATTAGGCCAGGGCACGTTTGGTTGGAGTACAAGGGAGAAATAAAATCTTATTCCGTACATAACAGAATCAAAATATGAATAATTTAAGTGTATTAAGTAAATCGAAAAGAGTTATGACGTCATAATTTGTCGATTTTAAATAGAATTAGTTATTTCGCAAGTTATATTTTCATGGGATTTTTAATTTATAATAACATTATCATTATTTTTTATTATCGTCATATTATTAGTATGATGATTATGATTATCAATAATATTATCATTATTTTATTATTACGCACTTGTAATTATTTAATTATTAATATCATTTATTTATTATTCATTATAAATGTCATTATTATTTTTTATTGTTATTATTTTATAATTATAATCTAATATCTTTGTTGTTAATTTCACTGGTACCATTGCGATTATAATTACTATTGTTATCATTATTGGTCATATAATTCGAGTAGAACTAGGGTGTGTTGTGCTCATCAAAGGGTTTGGGGAGCATAACACCTAAATTTATCGGATTGACTTCAAACGGGACGAATCCAAACCGTTAAAACCGATCTACTTCACGAGTGATGCATGCACATACAAAATTTTGAAATTTTCGAATTCATTTAGTCCAAAGTCAAGAGGTCAAAAGTGATAAAAAATGAATGCACCAAAATGAAGATTTAGGAGTTATTTTCATGCATTCATTTTTCATCAATTTTGACCGCTTGACTTTGGACTAAATAAATTCAAAAAATTTAAAATTTTACATGTACACACATCACTCGTGAAGTAGATCGGTTTCAACGGTTTGGATTCGTCTCGTTTGAAGTCAATCCGATAGATTTAGGAGTTATGCTCACTAAACCCTTTGGTGAGCACAACACGCCCTAGTTCTACTTCTATAATTCAATAGATTTTGGAGTGGAGCTCATCAAAAAATTTGATAAGCTTAAAAACAGTCTAATTATACTGTTACAACAATATTAATAAGAGTAGAACTAGAATGTTCGTAAGCTCACCAAGCCACTTAGTTCTTCAAAACTTATTGGAGTAACTTCAAACGACAAATTTAAACAGTTGAAATCATTCTACTTCACATGTGATGCTATTAAATGCAAAATTTATACATTTTTGAATTAATTTAGTATAAATGCTATTATATGCTATTAATTTAGTCAAGCGGTCAAAAGAAGAAAGTTTATAAATTAATATGTACATTCATTTTTCATCGTGATTTCTTGACATTATATATTAATCGGAAAATTTATAAATTTTGTACGTAATAACATTAGTTTTGAAGTAGGTTGGTTTCAACCGTATGGATTTATCGTTTGAAGTCAATTCAATATATTTGAAGTTTAAGCCCACCAAAATAACATAACTCATATTAATAATATTAATAACAATAACTAATAAAATATTCTTACTGCCGATGTTCTGGCATTCTTTATATGCACTAATGCACCACATAACTTGTTCATTTTGAGTTCACAAGTATTTCTTTCTAGCATAAAAAATGTTCATTATTTTTCTTTTTAATAATTATAAAAAAAATAAGTTAACTACTTTGTTAAGTAAAAGTATAACTTGACTTTTTATTCCAATCAAAATGAAGTATGAACACTTTCATAATTAACTATATGCATTTTTTGAAGAAGTGTAAATACATCTGGGGTACAAGAAGAATAAGAAGTAAAACCCCTAATACTAAAATGAACAACCCATCTTTACAAATGATAGTTAATATTCAGACACATTCTTGTTATTATCATTGCTACTACATTATTATTCTGTTTATATGCAGGGGTGGAACCAGGTAGTCCCGGGGGTAGTCTCTCTTGAATTTTGAGTTTTAGTGGAAATCTATCGGTCCTGACCGACTTTGCCATCTCTGAAATTTTTTTTGCCCCCTCTGAATGTTTGATTTGTAATTCGGATTAAATTTAGGGTTAAAATTGAAATAAATTTGTTGAATTTTGATTGATAATTAGAATTATAAGTTAGAGTATTAGAAATTACAATTCAAAGCATTGGAAAGTATAAGTTAAAGCATTATTTTTTATCGAGTACCAAATTAGTTAATGGATTTAAATCCGATTAGCTATTTAAACCTGATTCGATATTTTTTTGCCCCCTGACGAAAATCCTGGATCTACCCCTGTTTATATGGACGTATGGATGAAATAAGAATAGAGAAAGAATAGAATAATTTTAGGATTGAAAATAGTAGCTAACTCAACATTTTGTTGGGTTAGTAAAATAGTGAGAAAATTCACAAAAGACAAACAAATAATAGTTTATATTTACTAATTCAAACACACCCAAATAAAAAATAGTAACTAGAAACAGTGCTAATTCGGATTAATAATTATTCTTCACCCATCCACCCATCCAAACACATCCTAATTAAAGATGTCACCAAATGCTGAACCAAAAACATCAATAACGAATGAGTCAGAAATAATAAAATTAATAACAAGAGAACTTTGAATTGATTTTGACCAAATCAAACAACAAACATACTTTATTATTCAATTTATAAATATTATTCAGTTTATTAAATTTTATAAATCAGTTTAGTTTAATAACAAGAATAAAGTATATGTAGACAGTAGAAATGTAGAATGATTCGATCGAATCCGTACATTAAAACTTGAAACCATTCATTCTCGGGGAGTGCTATTCTAAGAGCATCAATTGAGTTTTTGAGTGGTGAGAGAAAACTTTCTCTATTAATTCCAATTTTACCCTTAGTTTAATTAAGAAGTCTTAATTAAGAAATGAAACAAGCTTTTACTCTCTTTCTGACTTAATTAAGAATAAAAAGTTAACTCGTGAACTTAACTCTAAAACCTATCGAATTGACTTCAAACGACATTTTCAAACAGTTAGATGTTCAATCTATATTAAAATGTGCTTGGAGACCAAATTTTATATTTTTTGGAATTTTTTTACTATTTATTAAGCCGGTTTGAAAACCGCTGTTTTTATTAAAATTCTGCACCATTGAAAAACAGCAGTTTTCAAACCGGCTTAATAAATAGTAAAAAATTTCAAAAAATGTAAAATTTGGTCTCCAAGCACATTTTAATATAGATTGAACATCTAATGGTTTGAAAATGTCGTTTGAAGTCAATTCGATAGATTTTAGAGTTGACTTCACGAGAGATTTGGTGAGCTTAGGAACACCCTGGTTCTACTCTAAAAATAAATATAAAATTTACCCAATTCTCAGCACTAAAAAAAAGAACTTCAATTCATTTGCCGTATTTGACTTGTGGGAGGAAGAACGTTGAGGTAGGCATATTGAATTGTGGAATAAATGAGGCGTATATATATAATTTAATTTCTTTACTTAAGAGTACAAATTAAAATTTATAACAGGAGATACGTATTTCACTATTTCTTATTCTGGTCAATTAGGAAAATAGAAGGTGTGGAAATAGCTGGCCCCACTTCATTCTTAATTTTTTTTTTTTTGATGAAAACCCGTAGGACTTCATTCTTAATTAAGTCGGAAAGAACGTGTAAGGGCAAAATTGAAATTAAAAATCTCAGTGCTCAAAAACTCAATTGGTGCTTTTAATATAGCACGCTCCTTCATTCTCATATCGACCGTCAACAGGGCAACATGTGGTCCAACCTCTGACTACATATACCTAAAGTAACTTAAATTTTGAGTTTAGATCAGACCGTCCGATCTGCATTGACCCGATTATTAAATGCAACCATCTCAGACCAGATTGGCCCGGATTCTAATCAGACGGTCCGGATCTAAACTCAAAATTTAAGTTACTTCAGAAGACCCGGACTCCAAACCTCCGACCACGCCGAAGTCGTTAAGGAAATGTCCTCCAAACTATCCAAACAATTTAAAAGATGAAAACCAAATCTCTCTGCAGAGTACTAACTGTCTTCATGTGGCAGGTCACAGAAGCTCTATACAAATGACCCGTTTCACAAAAAATATATAAATACAAATACAGAGAATCAGAGATTTCAAACTATCTTTCGGTCTCCTTTTTCCAATACGCAGTCCACCTTGTCCGACTCCTTTGTAGCGAGAGGGAATTTGCCGGAGCCACTTTTAAAAGTATTTCTGTTCTATTCTCGGTTGATCGATCCGAACCCGATCCGATCTGAGAGGCATGAACCAGAAGAGCGTTTTACTCCCGGTGTCGGATCCGCCGTCTCCGCGCGCTATCTCCGGCGGTGATGCTCCGCTTTTTAAAGGATCCGGTATGACGCAGCGTGGGGCCTACGCCGCAGTCTCTTACATGAGCTGCGCTGGTAAAAGATTCTCTCTATCTATCTGAACGCTTACTGTTTTGATTGAAAATTGCATTTAAACCCGGACAAAATTAATATTTGGTTGAGCAGTAAAATTTTCTCACAGAACACATACGAATTTTTTTATTAAGCTTGTGAAATTGATGAAAATAACAGTTTTTATCCTCACTGTTATATAATGTGTGATAGTTTATTTTTGTTTCCTGTGCAGTACTGTTGGTGATGTTTAATAAAGCTGCACTATCATCATATAATTTTCCAAGTGCAAATGTTATTACTCTCCTTCAGGTACTGCTATTCTCCTCTAAATTTTTTTTTTTTTCAATTTTGTAATTTTTGTAGGATTACCTAATGTATTGGGTCTGTTTGGTACTGGTATCAGGTAATACTGGCGCGAATGTTTGAAGTTTGATTTCTCAGTGAGGGCACATTAAGGCTTATTTTGGGCTATTTATATTATGCCATCCTTTCCTTAATAATTTTAATCTTTTCTTTTTCAGATGATTTGCTCGACGTGCCTTTTATATGTGATGAAAAGATGGAAATATATTACATTTTCTGTCACTGAGAGAAACCAATCTGATTCGGCAATTCTCATCCCGGTTGGCACATTGTTGCACACATTACCGCTATCACTTTCATACCTATTTTACATGGTACGTTTCATTTCTCCATAACAGACTTATGTTTTTGTGTATCATTATAAAATCAACAGCATATCAATTTGGAATTTTGTGTTGATACTGGTATGGACTAGTTGGGACAGTAATCTGTTTTATTACATGTTATATCTTTTAAGTGAGACAATTTTTCTTTTCCTTCTATCTATGAAAGTTAGTTACTATGGAATCAATACGAGGGGTTAATGTACCAATGTACACTACATTGAGACGTACAACTGTTGTATTCACCATGATTGTGGAGTATCTCCTTACAAGGCAAAAGTACACGCCACCTACCTTTGGAAGGTAACCATCATATATGGTTTGCTATTTTTTGGATGAATCCTTGGAAATAGATTTTAAGTAGGATTTATTGTATTCTCCAAGATAATCCTGATAGCAGTCATATAATTTTTTATTGGTCAAATTATTATTTCTGAATAGCCTGACTGGTGCAAGTACTGTTGTACTCGTGTTTCTAATTGTTCTCAAATACTGGTGAATCAACAGATCCAAAGTATCTGTTAATTTTGACATAATATACAGTATTAATTACTGATAGAGGATAAAAATGGAAAGAACATTGTACCAGTGTACCACTGTTGTCTTACAAGTATGTTCTGGTATGGAGCTGTATACAATAGTAGATGATAGTTCCAGTACATAATTATTAGTCTTATAGAGGGTAAACTGGGAAGATGACCAATTTGAGTTTTCTTAGTGTGGCATTGATTGTTTTTGGAGCATTTGTTGCTGGGGCCCACGATCTTTCTTTTGACGTGCGTGGCTATAGTGTAGTTTTCCTCGCCAATATCACAACTGCACTTTATCTCGCCACCATAAACAGAATTGGTACGCTTTTTTTCTTCTATGTGATCTGTTGACTGGTATGTCATTGGTACTAGGCTACTAGCTGATAATTCCCAAATTTAATCATAATCACTGTTGTAATCAAATTTATGGTTCACCACATACTTCTTTTAAGGTTAACTTTTACTAGAAATTCCTCAATTCGTGGACGATGTACTATAAATTTGCATCAATACATTGGATGAGTTCAAATGAAAATTTAAGTAATGTAGTACTTGATTTGACTTAAATTAGAATTTGATGGTTAAGATGGGTGTTGTTTGCAATACAATTGGTGTAATTTTCAGGATAACCTTAAAAGATTTTTTTTTTTTTTTATTCCATTCAATTTACTTTCCCTAATGCATGTAAACACGTGTACCGGACTGGTTTGTTAATTCCTTTCCTGTTATGTGATTAGGTGAACTTTGAAATTCAAATTTGATCTGACATTGCAATTAAACTTCAACCCAATTCAGGCTAGGTTAATAAATTAAGCCTCAACTGTGCAATTTTCTTCAAATCAACCTAGTTTCGCTTACTTATTCTCTACAGCATACTTGGGCTTCAATCCAATTTAGCCTTGTTAATTCTTAGTTGTACAACTAAGCTTTACTTCAACTCCACTAAGCTTATTTAACCTTTCAATGCTTTAACAACCTTCATTTGACCTGATTCTACCTATTGGTATGAATTAAACCTTATCTGTGCTTATTTTTCTATGTGGCTTATGTGCTTTCACTTACAGGGAAGTCAAGTGGCTTGAATAGCTTTGGTCTCATGTGGTGCAATGGTACAATTTATTTTATGTCAACAAAATATATTGCCTTAAATTTTTATAGTATATAAATTCTATCTAATGTTTTTTATTTTTCAGGGTTGGTATGTGGGCCAATTTTGCTACTTTGGACATTTATACGGGGTGATATGCAACTTACCATGAATTTCCCTGACCTCTATTCCCCTGGATTTATGGTAATTTTTTTATTCACTAATGGTACGTTTGGATGGGAGCTAGAATAGTGAAATTTGAGAATAGTAAATGAGAATAGAGAAAAAATAGTGATTTTTAGATTAGTGTGAAAATGGTGAAAATGGTGCTATTTGGATTAGTAAAAATGTTGTTTGAATTGTACATTTGGAATAGTAAATAGTTGTAACCGATAAATAATAGTGTTAACAAGGCGCTAATTAAGAGACAATATAAGCAAGTGGGGTCTTAAATGAATTATCACAATGTGGAGATAACATAAAGTGGTGTCAATTTTGTTATTTCGGGACTGTGTTGGCGAAAATCCGAGAAAAAAACATTTTTCCCTCTCTTCACACTTCCGAATAGTAGCTATTCCAACATTTACAAGGAATAGAGAATAGCAGCTATTCTAGCTATTCCGAATAGCAAAAATGTTGTTTGGATGCACATTGCTATTCCGAATAGCCCCTATTCTGGAATATCTCGTATTCTTGACACATCCAAACATACCCTAAAATAGAGATATAAAAGCAGGCAATGCAATTAGAATGGATACTGCTCTGTGTTGTGCCAGTACTGCTTAGGTACTGAATCTCAAGATTGGATATCTTAAGATAAATGGATATAAATGTTTGAATTTTAAAAAGAAAAAGTTGTAAAATATTATTACTGAATTTAGCTATAATTCTGCCTCTTTTTTTCAATTTTCAGGTAGTGATGCTTTTCTCATGCATTCTTGCATTTTTCTTGAATTATTTCATATTTCTGAATACAACTCTCAACTCTGCACTGACTCAGACAATGTGTGGTAATCTCAAGGTAGATTTAGCATATTTCTTCTAATTTTGTTTTGTTATTTAGTGCATTTTATTATTAGTTTTTTTATAACTTGAATTTACAATTGGGTTTTTGTAGGACTTGTTTACTATTGGTATTGGCTGGCTTGTGTTTGGTGGTCTTCCTTTTGATCTGGTACGTAGTATAACTTTACTGTTTCCAAAAACAAGATATTGCAACTTATCACATTGGTCCCAGTTGAACCCATAATTTATTTTCATTTTAATTTTGTGATTGAACTTGCAGTTTAGTCCATAATTTCAATTAGACTAGTCCTGCAATTATCTTTCAATTCAACTTTCAAACCACAATTGTACAATTAAATGCAGAATAATTAATATGAAGAAAGTGTTGTCCCATAAGGCACTGGAAACATTTTTAATTAAGGGCTATAAGCAAGCAAACATAAGAAAATAAATGAGATGCATTGACATCAACTTCAGATGGAATATTTGGAAAAAATTAAAGTGAATTTTCTTGTATGATAATTGTTTGATACAATTAGAAGTCCTGTTTCATGTAAAATGCAGTTGAATGTCATTGGACAAATGCTTGGCTTTATCGGGTCAGGTCTGTACGCATATGTCAAGCTCAAGGGGAAGTAACCGCTTTTTATGTAACCCCCCCCCCCCCCCAATTCTCCTTTAACTTTGAACAATAGATTTTGAGGCAAAAATTAGATGTATGCTTTAGGCTGAAAGGGAACTTAGAAGGTTAAATCTTTCTAATTTGTGAAATAGTTTTGATTTTTCTTCATTTCTTTCTTATGATCTAACTGTATATTTTTCGGCCTTGTTGTAGACAAAGGACATGTTATGTCTTTATTTGGCTCTCATAAATTTTGAAGAGGTTTTTTGCATGTGTACACTAAAGTAGTCATTATTTAAAATTGTCAGATTTAATTATGTTTTGTTCAGTACTGTGTAGCAAAAGTTGTTTCTCTATTTTTCTTAGCCTTGGGATTATTTTTATGATGAAAATGGTTCAAATGCCTTCATTTTTTGTGTCTCCATCATGCTTTCATTTTTAGAATTACAATAACTTAAAATTTAAAACTCAAATGTCAAAATGAAACAGTTTGATATAATTTATATCATTATCTCTATGCACACGTAAAAAATCATGACATTTCGATTTATTTTGGTTAGTATCAAGAGCTTACAAAAATACACCGATATGAATAAATTTTGGATGTTAATTTTTCAACTTATTGATTCATATAAAATGTAAATAAAAAAGTGATAATTTTTTATATACATGTAGAGAAAATAATGTAAATCACATTTAACTGTTTTATTTTGATATATAAATTTTAGAATTTACTTTCTTCTTTTATGGTTGCAATTCATTTGCTATTCTTTCACAATGATTTGACATGACATTATTGACAGTCGTCATAACTAAAGTTTCAATAAAAAAAAAAACTAACATTTTAGAGCCTGTTTGAACTTAAATGCTTTAATATAATTCTTCCTGCATGATCAAATGATACTAATTCTTCCTGCATTAGTATAATTTTATTCAACAACGCTATCATAGATGTTTTGTAGCTTTTATTTATAATTAATTTGGCAACATATTATCAAGATTGTTAAATAATCTCCTTATCAAGGGATCTCATGTTTTTATGTCATTTCGTTGAATAATTGTTTATACTCTTTTACATTTTTCTCAATTTTATTGAAACCCTCCAAGAAAAGAAACTTGTACCGATGCATTACTATGTATTGATTGATGTCCCCACATGTAAGGGGCAACATGTGATTTTTCAATCAACGAGTGGCATGGAAGGAATCAAACTAGATATCAATTTATTTTAGGTAAGTTGCTACATTTTGGAAATTTTTGTGGGCACAAAGAGAAAGTGTAAACATCAAAACCAAAATGTGGAGGCCACAAAGGAAGAAAAAGAAAGCGTGTGGGAATCTCATCACATCCACTTTCAAGGTGACCTCTGACTGGATTTTACAAAGAATAACAATATATGATTGATTTTGAAAAGGAAAAAAAAATCACAAAACCGGATTTTAGTTAACTGTTTTGGATGTCCAAACAAAAATGAGTGACAGTGTGATATTGATTATCCTGTACACACATTCTTGTCAGTGCTAGTTACACAACCAAAGAAAAATTATACATCTACAAATATGTTACCAATTTGCTTATTGATGACTCAGCATAGATTGGTAATTGTATTTTTATTATTAAATTCAAAATAAATACCAATTTACTGGCGTTTTTGAGAAAACAGCATATGAACAAACTTTGGGAATAATATATGTTAAATTATGCGTGGATTAACCAGTTAACTTTAAAAAAAAAAAATTGCCAAACAGTACTTTGAAATTTTTTTTTTGTTCACACTATGAAAAAAATAACAAGTACAACACATCATTAATTAGAGATGGCTAAGCCATTCCTATAAATTAAAAATTAACAGTTTTGTCATTTATATTTTATAATTTTTATAAGTACTTATACTTTTTAGTCTCCTTTATAAAATAAAATTATACTAGAATCTCAATTTTTTTGTTACGTCATTGTTGCTGGGACATGATTAATTTGTGGGAGTGGCTCAATTCCAACGCTATATAGTGGTACACATTTGATTCCAACTTTTTTGAATTTCATATATAACAATGACCTCCAATTCTAAGCTTTACCACATATATATAAAACCATTTCTAAAAGGAAAAAAGAGGTTCTCTCCACACATGAACAACCATCAAAACTACATGGCTTCTAAAATAGCATTAATGGCACAACAATCACCAAAAGACCAAGGAAGCAGCAACAACAGAAAAATGATGACTGGTTCGGATACAAACGGCTCACCAAAGGGAGGCGGGCCCCGGCGTCAGTGCCTCTGCTCACCTACTACGCACAAGGGTTCATTTCGGTGCCGCCTTCATCGTTCTACGCCTTTGCTGTATCGCACCAATTCGTTGCCTTCTAATCCCCCTGCTACCATGGCAGGTTCTCAAGCCAGTTGAAGAAGCCTAAGATAAAGATATAAGTACATGTATATTTGTATTTTTATTTTTCCTTTTGACTGTTTTCAATGTTTTATAAAACAAAACAGTGGTGTAAGATGATGTCTTGCTTTTGGAAATTAGTTTGTAAGGTTTGAGTTAGCTAAAATTACTAATTATGGGAAGTTCTATGATTAGCTATTTGTTTCTGTTTTGAATATAAATTTAGTAAGCATGCAAGCCAACAGAAAGTATACCAGTACACAAATCCATTCTCTCCCTCTTGCCCTTCATCTGTGGCCATCTGATCATTTGGCATCTCTGGTATACAGTTTCTAGCCATGTGATTGAACACTGTAAATCCCGAAACCACTATCGAGTCGAGCTTGTATTAGTGTGAGTGGTGTGGTGGTTAGTTGCATTAGGATACCAGTATCACATTGTACAGGGGCCATTTATTTTAAAATTTATGTTTTTAAAGAATCCTGGTTCCAAATGACTTGGGTTGAATATTAAAAGCAATGTTCTAAATAGCGTTTATAGCGTCGTAACGGGAAGGCTAAAAAAAAAGCTATAGCGAATAATGTCGCTATAGCGGAAGCTATTCCAAATAGCGTTTTTTTTTTGACATTTCGTATATTCAATATTTGTACTAAATATCAACATTATCTAAAGTCTCATAGAACAATAAATAACACCAAAGTAATTAAGAAATTATAATATTCATATTGAACCCGTATAAAGTCCAAATTGCGTTTCAAAATATCCATAGTAATATCATAAACTATCGATTTTTCCTATTAAAAATATCTTAAGCATTATGATTCATGACATAATCTATTTTTTTTTCTATTCAAATTTTAATTTCGGTTTGGACTTTTTTTCTATTCAAATTTCAATTTCTATTCCCAATTTCAAATTGATTTATCTGTAGCAAGTAGCAACAAATTCAATTTCGGTTTGAGATTTTTTTTTATCTTTATTTAAAACCCATATAAATTGCTTAAAAATAAAAAATAAAAAAAACCCATATTGTATAGCGCAAATAGCGGACTGTAGCGGCCGTAGCGCAAATAGCGCATTTTGATGTCATAGCGTAGCGTTTGGGGTCCAAAAACGCTATAGCGGCGCTATAGCGCGCTATTTAGAACACTGATTAAAAGAGATACTTGGTCTCTAGTGACTAAGTAATGTTGCATGTTGGAAACCCAATATAAAGTTTCTTGTAGATATTTAAAATTGGAGGGTTGACCTCAATTTTTATCTCAAATTTTTTTTTTTTTTTTGAGACTTGAGCCCTCTGTTGAATAAAAACTACATTTTTTGTTGAATAAAACTATAGTTAAAACTTCTAAGAACATTATGTTGAAAGAGCAAAGTCTCAAAGGAGTAGAATCAGAGAGAATTTGCTTTTTTTTTGAAACATGAATCAGAGAGAATTTGCTACCTGAACAAAAAGGCAATCAGAGACTAACTGTGTATACAAATCTTTTCATATTATTAATTGCTAATTTGAAGCTCATTTTCCAGCAATTTTAGGTTCTTGTGATTTCAAAAAGGCTTAATCTTGGATTGGAATTTGGAACATTAAAAAATCGTTTCGACAAAGCTAATACATCCTTTAATTTACATGGTTTTAATTATGAAGTACTTGATCTATAACAGCAATATCTGGAACAGTGTTGTAAATAACGATATACGCTCATTGGACAGACGGGATACCGTTCAGCGATTAATTGGTATGCAATTGATTAATCGAAAATTTGCGGATAATTTTGTATTTTCATTAAAATTATGTACATATACTTGTAACTATTAAAAATGATTAATTTAACTAATCAAACTTATCAAATAAACTTATTTTAACTTAGTTTCATTATTAACTAAATAAAATTTTATGACATTGTCATTTACAAATACTATCTGACAAGGCAAAGTATAATACATATAACAGATAAATACATAAAAAAATGAATAATAAAGATGATCAATAAAGATGAATTATATATATAATACATATAACGGATAAATACATATAAACAAAAATTGACAATTCGTAACGGTTTGGTCACTGCCAACAACTAATCAGCCGATTAGTCAGACTAAATGGCCGTTTTTTACAACACTAATATGGAAAAGTGGAGTCCACATATTGCTTGTATAGCAAATACCTAATCTTATTTACATGCTTCAAAAATAAACAAACTAAACGAAGTAACAGGATTTTGGTTTAGAAAAATTCAAATTGAGTTTTTAGAAGCACAAACGACAAGACAGAGATCCTTTCCAGCACATTGGCAAAAATATTTTTGCCAAATATCAATTAGTAAAAGTGATACTTACATAATAAGATGGTTCAATTCTCCAGCTGAATCATTTTAATATACATTATTTGCAATTATATAAGAGATATAAGCATGGATCTACTGGTACAAGGTATGCACGTCATATATATTTGAGAAAATTATTTTGTAGTATTACATATAACGGACAGAAGAAATAATCAATTTGAAATCCCAAAACAAATGAAAGTTTATGACAACTCAAAAAAAAATAACAATTATTAAAAATGTCTACCTAGAATTGGTGGTGCGCTAACCTCGGTAAATGTAATTTCCAATAAATCCAGTAATTCTAAACTCTATCATCTTCTGGCAACTTTTCAGGATGAACTAATCTCTCTTTTCCACCGGGTTTTGATGAGGCATTACTGTACCAGATCATACCTACCACTGCTAGTACCATACCAAGAACCACTTGTAGATTGAGGCCTTCTTTCCCGAAGAAAAAGAACCCTAGAATTAGCACAAGAATTGTCTTCATGTGCCCCAAAACTTGAAACGAGACAGCCGTGAATCTCCCGATGCATATGAACTGGCTCAAGTTGGTACCAATTGCAATGATGCAAGATAAGACAATGAAGAACTGAAAGTAAAACAAAAGAGAGGAAAGAATTGATTAATTCCGCGCCTTAAATAGAACAGAAAAAAGGTTGCTCAGAAAGACACAAAAGGTGCCTACTGATATAGAAATAGCTAGAGTGCCCCCGAAAGAATTAAAAACAGCTTCTGTAGTCTCACTTTACCAATTTTCTTTACAGATGCCCCAACTACCCATATATTTTTCTCCAAATGGACAACACAGAAAAGTATTCTGGTTATTTTTGCGTAAATCAGGTGAACAAGGATATTTTCCATGTTCTTCAGGGCATACAAGACATATTTCACTTTACAGGCACCTGTGACATGTAAAGTTTCACAAGGAATAAACAGTGGCAAAAGTATACACAGGGAAAGGGATGCTAAGCACCCCCTATAAATTGATTTTTTTTTTTTTTTTCCAGTTTTGTCCTTTGAAAAATTAATTTTAATGAAAAATTATACTACTGGTTGACACTTATTTATCCAACCCCCCATCTTAATTTTCTGGTTCCGCCCCTGAATAAACAAAATTGTCCTATACAGGATAGCTAAATAAGCAAAAAAAACCCAACCAATAACTAATAAAGGAAACAACACCTACATTCCACAGGTTCAACTAGTACAGTGTTGAGACCGAAAACTATGTTTTTTTTTTTCACTTACAAGTAACATTTGCTTTACGGTAGCAAGAAATTGAGTGTTTGGGGTAATTGGCTCATAAAAAAAATAAAGATTCTTACAATGACCATTGGAGTGTAGTCGAAAGAGTAGACCTTCTTTCCGGTGAGCCAGTAATCAGCAAATGGCCCAAGAACCAGCAAAGATGCCATTTGGGCCGGTGCCGTGTGGCCCAGTAGATTGAACGAGCTCAGTGAGTACTTCTTTTGTAGGTAGTGCACATACTACACAGAATCATAATAATTAACAAACAACAAATAGTATCATAATTAGACCAATAGTGTTAATGAATATATATGTTTTTAACAATGATAGTGGAAATAACAATAATATAAGAGAAGATGAGGCTATGGTACTATGCATAGCGCATATTGGTCCATACTATGGATCGATATCTTCAAAGTCCAAACAATCGATCTTAACCGTTCAACATGATCTCCATATGAAAATGTAATTGCAAACTAAATTTTATAATTTAAAATTTTTTTTTTTTATATTATTTTAGATAGGTAGAAAATCACTACTTTTGAATGGTCTAGAATCTTTAGATCAAGTGATTTTCTACCTATCTAAAAAAATAGTAAAAAAAATTCTAAAAAATATAAAATTTGATCTACAAGTACATTTTCATATAGAGAAAATATCAAACAGTTCAAATCGACTGTTTGAATTTTGCAAATGAAGATATTGATCCATAGTACGGATCAATCTGCGCTATGCATAGTACCGTAGCCTCACTCATAAAAGAATATAGATATCGAGAGAACTTTGACAATTCTTCCCCTAGCCCAAATGTCTCTTTTCTTTTGTCAGCCTAAGCAAAATTGGAAACATAGAATTAATCCATGTAGACTTACGTATTGTTGTAATGCTGTGCTCCAAACAGCTACACCTGCAGCAGCTAGACCTCTTGTATTCACACTTACATCAGAAACAGTGCACACACCAACACCTAAAAGCACCACTATTATGCTAAGCTTTGTATCTCTTGAGTATCTGAATTTGTCAAATAACACTTCAAACAGGCACAAAACCGGAATTATACACAGCTTGGCAATCTGAAACAAGATCAATTAAATTAGAGAAGAGTGTGAACAAACAACATGCTAATATAGGACCTTAATCCAATAAAATTATTTTTTCCAAATGAATTCTGCTCCTTATGGCACTAGTCTGAACAAGCATTCATGGGATGAAACCATACCAGTCAAAATCAGTAACATTCTGGTCAACAATGGAACCATACCAGTAGGAAGTTTACCGGTTCAGTGTACTGGTGAATAACAAACTTATTCCAGCTGGTACAAGTATAAATACACAACAACAATACAAATTTCAAGGTCTAACCTGATAGAATCCAACTGAGTTCCACATCAAGCTCACATTCATCCCTACTATAGACAAATTTGCAAAAATCATGAATTTGATCAGCTCTGGCAGAGGCAGGTACGACGGTTGTACATATCCCAGCCACCTCATCACTAGTGTCATCAGGGTTGTAGTAGCAAAATGCAATCCTGTAAGGGTTGTAGCTGCATGTTTTCTAAAATATTAAATAAGTTCCATCAAAGCCTTATTGAGAGAGAGAGAGAAAGAGAGATTTACCGAAGCTATAACCATGTGAAGCCATCAAAGCCTTATTGACCATGATTATGCCAACGGATGTGACCACATTGAAGATCCATGCGCCCGTATCCAATAAGGCCTTCCTCTCTGCCTTGCTTACCGGAGCCATTGTACTCCGTTTATATGGATACGATTATACTTTTGTCACACCCGCATAACATCAGAGTCTCTTTCTGTCAGCAGTTCAAAACCTGAAATAATTAAAATATGAGAATTCTCTAATCATGTCTTCTTCTTCTTCTTTTTTAAAATTGAAACCGAATAAGCTTCTGATTTAGGGAATACTTTTCTTTTATTCTGTTGCATTTTTAGAGAACTGAACTACAAAATTGTAAAGCAGTACCTAGGTAGAAATTTTATCTGGTTCAGTATTTATCGATTAAATCTCACAAGTTCAAAAGAACTCTCAAAATATGCTTGCAACTTCTCTCTAGTGCTTCCAATAATGACAATTTTACCCAACATTAACGGCACAAACCTGACGCCTGTTCTCATATACACATTTTTGTTAAATTCTGATAATCTAAACTCCGACTTATTCCATTTCATATAAATTAACCTACAAAAAATGCAAATCCGACCTCAGATTTGATATAAACATCACCGTGTCTCCTAATCTCTCAAAATTACTTACATAACGATTCAAACAAGAGAAACAAATTTCAACAAATCGACACGAAAAACATACCCGTTTTGGAGAAATATTCTCCTCAAATTCTCCCCCTCCTTCCCTCCTCGGATCGATGCAAACCAAAGCTAGCTTGATTTGTGTTCTTACGATTTCTCCTCTCCTATTTCCTTTTCTAACTTGTTTTCTTTTTTCTTTTCGAGGAGAGCGAGTGAGATCGGGAGGAAGAGTGAGCGGCAGGGGAGGAATGAACGACTTTAGTGACACCAGGTGACCTCAACGGATTTCTGCGGCGCTTACTAAATAGTCTATATTTGTACCAAGTTTTTGTATATTTATTTATCAACCCGCTACATGTTTGTCTCCTGCAGGGAGGAACAAACACCAGTGACACCACGAGACCATATATGGTCTCTGTGGCACTTCCTATATATTTTTACATGTAGCGAGCTTATATATATTTACTTCATAACCCGCTATATGTTCGTCTCCTGAAGTAAACTACGCTGATTCCGGAATCTACGAAGGAATTGTTGTGCTGTGCTCACTGGCAATGATTATGGAGAATAAACAAGCTTGATCCAGCTCAGAATTTCATAAAAGCAGATATTATTTTTAGCTACCAACGAACGGCCATGAAATTACCGAAATTTTTATTAATAGAAAAAAGAAAACAAAAATATCAATAAGAAAATAAATAACAGTTTCGTTAGATTTTGAAAAATAGAAAAAACGTTATGATTTATAACATTCAGGATACTGTAGCTGGACGTTATAAACCATAACGTCTAGTTAATCTGATCGCTAATAATCTCTAATTAACAAAAAATACTGTAGTTGGACATTATGGTCTATAACGTCTAGCTACAGTGATTTTTTTTTTGCTTTGCTGTTTCGTTTGTGAATTTTTTTGAAAAAAAAAAATAACACTGTAGCTAGACGTTATAGATAACAACGGCCAGCTCCAGATTTTATTTCGGATAATTAGCGGTAACTTGATTTCATTAAGTTAGCTGTCATGGTCTATAACGTCTCCTGGACGTTATGGACTATCACGTTTTTCCTACAAATCAAATTTTCACAAAATACTTCCTCATTATTATTATTTTTTTTATTAATTTTTCTATTAATAAAAATTTCAACATGAAATTACGGCTACTTGGGCCTTGTAAATTGAAATCCAACAAATCCGTAAAATATGGGCTTTTGTAGGCTTTTTTGTTAGGCCCAACTAAAGTCCTGTCTTTGAAACTACCATCATATTTCATTTTTCGTTAATAATATAATTTATTATTGAGGAGGGATCCGATTACACCTACACACTTTGACACCTACCATTTTCAAAGTCCAAATAGTCGATTCAAACCGTTCAACATGATGGATATATTAAAATGTGCTTGGAGATCAAATTTTACATTTTTTTGAATTTTTTTGCTATTTATTAAGATGGTTACAAAAATCGTTGTTTTCAGACCATTGAAAAATAGCGATTTTGTAACCATCTTAATAAATAGTAAAAAAATTCAAAAAAATGTAAAATTTGATCTCCAAGTACATTTTAATATGGTGATCATGTTGAACGGTTCGGATCGACTGTTTGGATTTTGAAATCGCAAAATTGACCTATATAAAAAACGGTGTCATGATGTGTCACCAAAAAAGGTGTAATTGGATCCCTCCTCTTTATTGGTGTTATTATCATTATTATTTTTATTATCATTACGACAATTTATTATTATTGTTATCAACTAAAGTCCGGATTTTCATTTTTTTGGTTATTATAATTATTGTTATTATTATTGTCATCATTATTTGAATCACATAAACAACTGACATGTAAACTTCACTCTAAATATCAGATGTTGTAAGCATTTGTATAATACCATATTAAACATCGCATTGTATTAGATATAGACAATTGATGGTATAGATCAGTGTTGTAACAAACGACCATTTAGGCTGATTGATGGCCGATTAGTTCTTGATGTCGATCACACGATTTTTTCCGATTAATCGGCTGATTATTTTCAATGATTATTGATTATTCTTGATTAATCGCTTAGTGATACCTTGTCCGTCCGACGAACGCATATTGTTATTTACACTCAGAGGCAGACCCACTAACAGAGTATGAGGGTCAATTGACCCCCATTTTTATTTTTTATTTTTTATTTATACATGATTTTTTCTATGTAATTAAGAGTAAAATATTACGGATACTGTAAAATTGATCCCCATTCAAAGCACAAAAATGTTATATGATTGACTCTCATTCAAATTTGACTCTCATAATTTGAAAATCTGACTCCGCCCTTGATAACATGATATAAATATAAATACTAGAGAGTTTTAATTTTTAAAAACCTAGTAGTATAGGTATCAACATCAAAATGGTATAGATATAAACACCTCACAAACGTATATATTAACAGTACAGAGGTATGTGATTTTTTTTTTCCATTTTAAAGTGCAGGGGCCCATCTATTAATAATAGAACTAATAAAACAGTTAAGGAGAAGATTAAAAAAAAAATTAACTTTAATGTAATATTAACACTAGTTCCCTTAATTATTGTTCTCTAGTCTTTTTCATAGACACGCATGGCCATTAATTACTTCTTAAAAATTTGTATCCATATTGAAAACAATGATGTTATCTTATAATAGACACGCTCTCTCTTTTGAAAATGACAACTTAATCCCTCTTGGATTTCTCTAAGTTTGGTGCTACTTTTGCTTCAAAAACCCCACAAAAAAGGTGAGAGGTCCTGTCTTTATTATTTTTATTTTTTTAGGTTTTTCTTTGTTCATATCCGTACCGATTTCTCCGATGTTTACATGCCTCCAAATAATTTAATTATTTTTAATTAGTTGAATGTTTCCTTTTAAGGGGCTATATTGGTGTACCTGTACCGGGTACAGATAATTTAATTATTATTTATTGATTATTTTTATTTATTTATTTATTTTAATTATTGGAAAGTTGTAATTAAGTAGAAAATCTGAGCAGGATGAATTAAATATGGTCAAAGGTTGTTATACAGTTATACGTATATATATATGTATCAAACAAAGTTACATCATTATATAAGTTTGATGGATGTATATGATTTAAATATGACAATTTTTATATAGTATCTGTATGAAACATGAAGCTTATTTTTTAATTATTGGGGATCTCATTTTTTGTATTTACTTTAACTAGTTGTCTTTAACAATAATCTAGTTATTAATTTTTAACATACATTTCGTAACGTATGAGTATATTTTTTTTTATACATTAAATTAGTTAAAATTAACTAAAATGTTATTTTTGCAACACTTAACAATTTACTTTTGACATGTTTTAGTTCCGTTTAAAACTTATATATACGTACTTCTGTATACATACCAAAGGTTTAAATAGCGTTTATCGCGTCATAGCGGAACAGCTGAAAAAACGGCGCTATGCCCATATAGCGCCGCTATAGCGCGAAATAATGCGCAATAGCGTGCTATAGTGGCAACAATATCATAGCTTTTATGATCCAAAAACACTATAGCGGCGCTATTTAGAACCTTGATACGTACATCACAAGACTGTCTTAAAAATTGTAACTATTTATATTAAAAAGATTGCGACATGTTAAAAGAAATTAACTAAGTATTTACAAAAAAAATACATTTTTTTTAAATAATTCATTCAATTTTATTTTAAAATCACATAATCACACGGTCATATTTTCTATGATCATATATTAAATACAACTAATTTACTGTTAAAATTAATTACTTAAGTATTTAAATGTACAACACATATATTAAAAAAATTAGAATTAATTTAAATATTCAAAAGTGAACATAAAATATACATTTAAATAGAGAACTCCTCTTATATGTTGATAGAGAATAACTTTTTCCAGCGAATTGTGTCCTATATATATAGTGGAAGAAACGTGCCGTGACGTGACTAACGCGCTGTGATTTTGATCTCGTGCCGTGCCGTGCCATAACCAAGTTGATTTTTCACGTGCCGTGCCGTAACTAAAATGTCAAGGGGTAGTCACGGCACGCGAATGGCCACGCCACGTGAGTCACGCCTTGCCTAAACGTGCCGTGACCATACGTGACTCGCGTGACTCACGTGACAATTTAATTATAATTTAGGTTAGTTTATTCAAGATTCACCATTAAATCAATATCTAATGGTCCTAATTACACGTGACTCGTGTGACTACGTGCCGTGCCGTGCCAAAGTTTCAAAAGATGAACACAGCACGCGAATGGTCACGGCACGGAACACGCGAGTCACGGCACATAACTGACATGCGTACCGTGCCATTTTGTGCCGTAACCGTGCCGTTCCGTGACAGAGCCGGCTCCGCCGTGCCATTTTTCCCACTCGGCTATATATGTTTAGAAATCGCCCATCATTTGTTTTATATCATTTTTTTTATTCTATCACCTATTCGTCTCTTCTCCCTATTTTCTTGTTAATTAGTTCTAAGATGCTTTACGCAACATTCTTAAATTAATTGACACTAAATTAGTTTTGTTTTTTCTCGCCAACATAGAGCAATGATTGCTACATAAAAGAAGTGAAACAGAAAAGCATGCATGGGACATATGAGGATATGGATGATGTGATATGGATAAATAACTCAGAATTTTAACCCTTTAATGTATTTAAAATAAGTTTATGATTTGAATGAGGCTATGGAACTATGCATAGCGCAGATTGGTCTGTACTATAAATTAAATTTTTTATTTTTAAAGTTTAAATAGTCGGTCCAATTCACTCAACATGATTTTCATAAGAAAAAAATACGTGCAGACTAAATTTTATGTTTTTTTAAATAAAATTTACTATTTGTTTACGTAGGTAAGAAATCACTATTTTTAATGGTCTAAAAATCTTTAGATCAAGCAAATTTCTATCTATCTAAAAATAGTAAAAAAATGTAAAAAATGTAAAATTGGATTTACAAGTACACTTTTATATGAAGACTATGTTGAATGGTTCATATCAATTATTTGAATTTTAAATTAGAGATATAGATCCGTGACCAACATTTGCTATGCATAGTACCGTAACCTCACTCTTATGACTTTGTACTTATTTGACATGAATTGACACCTATAATTCTGTTATGTTGACATTGCAAATAAATTTTCTCTCTTTATTTCTTTCCTCTCTCTTCCTCCCTCTCCTACCTCCGCCTCCACCCGCCTCTCCCACCTCCGCCTACAAATTAATTAGCAAATTTTTTCTCTTTATTTCTTTCCTCTCTCTCTCCCTCTCCCACCTCCGCCTCCACCTCCCTCTCCCACCTCTGCCTCCCTCTCCCACCTCCACCTCCATCTCCGTCACTCCATCCCAATCAAGCACGCCTCCGCCGGGTCAAATTCATCACTGTCGACCGCCGAGTCAAATCCATTGTGTCTATGTTCCTTTTTCTCATGCAGTTTCGAGTTATTTGCAAAGAACAAAGCTTCATTAATGGTGAATTATGCCAGTGCGTACTAAGTACTAAGTACTAAGAAATGACATAAAAACAAATTTTGAAAAAAAAAATTAGAGGTGTATGAATGAATACTTGATGTCTTAGGTACGAATACTTCAACGTGTATGAATGAATATTTGATATCTTAGGTATAAATACTTCAACGTATATGTATGAATACTTCAATATGTATGAATAAATACTTGATATCTTATGTATGAATACTTCAACGTGTATGAATGAATACTTGATATCTTTTGTATGAACACTTCAACGTATATGTATGAATACTTTAATGGAGTATGTTTTTTTTCTTTTAAATATTTAATTTTTATTTTTTTTGTTTGTAACATTTCAATTACATGATATGTAAAATTTGATAGATTATTTTTGTTTCGACAGTGAAACATGTGACAACTATTTTTTTATTTCCAAAAAATAAAATTGAACTAGAAAACAATAAAGCAATGTTCAATATTATTCGGCTGCTCTTGTAAAATTAATCGAGATATGCACATATGCTTGTAATACTCTTAATACATGAACTATTTACACTTACACGACGAGGTATGAATACTTGCTCGATGAGGTATAAATACTTGCATGACGAAGTATGAATACTTGTGCAACGAACAACTTGAAAGTATGTCATCATGGATCTCATTTGAAAGAGAAAATTGTATAGAAGACATTTGTGGTTTTAGATTTGCAAAATTCCTCACAGATCGTCAGAAATATTGGTTAGATTAAATGGAGAAAAAAAAACAATCTCTAAAAACGTGTAAAAGATGGGTGAGTGATGTGTCCAGTTTTTTTTTAAAATACTTGATGTATTATATATGAATACTTGCACGCGCCAGTTGTAAATTTTCAAATATTAAACTGTTCTCAAATAGTAAGTGGTCCCTCCAAGTAGTTAATAGTTACTCAAGTAGTTCATGATTAGAGGAAGAAATGAGAGAAAATTACGGGGATAGCTATGTGCTCCCTTTTTTTTATTCTATCACCTATTCGTCTCTTCTCCCTATTTTCTTGTTAATTAGTTCTAAGATGCTTTACGCAACATTCTTAAATTAATTGACACTAAATTAGTTTTGTTTTTTCTCGCCAACATAGAGCAATGATTGCTACATAAAAGAAGTGAAACAGAGAAGCATGCATGGGACATATGAGGATATGGATGATGTGATATGGATAAATAACTTAGAATTTTAACCCTTTAATGTATTTAAAATAAGTTTATGATTTGAATGAGGCTATGGAACTATGCATAGCGCAGATTGGTCTGTACTATAAATTAAATTTTTTATTTTTAAAGTTTAAATAGTCGGTCCAATTCATTCAACATGATTTTCATAAGAAAAAATACGTGCAGACTAAATTTTATGTTTTTTTAAATAAAATTTACTATTTGTTTACGTGGGTAAGAAATCACTATTTTTAATGGTAAAAAATCTTTAGATCAAGCAAATTTCTATTAATCTAAAAATAGTAAAAAAAAAAATCTAAATTTGATTTACAAGTACACTTTTATATGAAGGTTATGTTGAATGGTTCATATCGATTGTTTGAATTTTAAATTAGAGATATAGATCCGTGACTTTGTACTTATTTGACATGAATTGACACCTATAATTCTGTTATGTTGACATTGCAAATAGATTTGAACTCTAGTAAAATTTGATTTAGTATGTTATTGTCAAGAAAAAAAATGTGTTGAAAGAATTTTAGCAATCTATTTACGTCAAATTTCATCCCATATTTAATATTTAGGGAAACAAGATTTTGTTCTCGTTTTAGTGATAATAGGAATTTTTCGGACTCCACCCCAAAAAAAAGGAAATATATGTTGAAAGAAACGTTAATTTTATAAAAAAAAAAAAAATTGTATTCAAATTTTTTTGTTTTGAAGATGTGATAATATAAGATTTTATGAGTGAGGCTACGGTATAATGTATGGCACATATTGGTTCATACTATGGATCAATGTATCTATTTTCAAAGTCCAGACTATCGATCTGAACTGTTCAACATGATCTCCATATGAAATATACTTGTAGATCAAATTTTACATTTTTAGAAACTTTTTTTTACTTTTTTTTAATAGAAAATCCCTCGATCACTCAAAAGTAGAAATTTTTTACCTATTTAAAAAATAGTAAAAAGAATCTAAAAAAGGTAAAAATTTAGTTTGCAAGCATATTTTCAGAGTGAGGCTATGGTGCTATGCATAGCACCAATGGCTAGTGTACTACGGCTCAATATGGTACTTTTTAAAATCCTAACGGTCGATCCGACCGTTCAATGTGATATCCATATGAATATGTACTTGCAAACTAAATTTTATATTTTTTCGAATTTTTTTACTATTTTTTCAGATAGGTAGAAAAATCAGTGTTTTTTGAAAATTCTGGACCATCAAAATTCTACCTATCTGAAAAAATAGTAAAAAAATTCGAAAAAATATAAAATTTAGTTTGCAAGTACATATTCATATGGTTATCACATTGAACGGTCGGATCGACCGTTAGGATTTTAAAAAGTACCATATTGAGCCGTAGTACACTAGCCATCCGTGCTATGCATAGCACCATAGCCTCACTCATATTTTCATATAAAAATCATGTTGAATGGTTTTGATCGACTATTTGAACTTTGAAAATGAAAATATCATAGTCTCACTAGTATTAATGTATTTCTCAACCTTTTATGGTTGGATTTCTCCACTGTTCCCATATAGCATGAATTTCAACTATTTGTAAAAAATGTAAAGTTTAATCAAACCATCCTAATAATCTGGGCTTAAATGGACTATACAACTAATTGTATTTATGTGTTTACAGCGAGATGTGCACAATTGATTGCTGACCTTTATTTTATGTTCTCTTTGAAAAAGACAAATAGTGACATCTTTTTCTTCCTGAAAAAAAAAAAAAAAGCACAATGTGCTTTTTTTTTTTTTTTTTTTTTCAAAAATCATGCTCTATTTTAGGAGTAGTTTATTAAGGAGGTTTTATGAATTTTCAACTTGTTTCAGATTGATCCGGATTCCGATCCGACGGTCCTGATTTCAGACTCAAAATTTAAGATAATGTAGATATACTCCTTATACCCAAATCCCAATTTATTTTAAAAAAAAATATCAGAAAAAAAAACCTGGTTGGTACCAAGATAAGTTTAGTTTTATGTTTTATTTTTATAGCTGAAAAGAACTAACTTTGTAGTATTATTACCAACATATGTTAACTAACTAAGGCTACTAATATATCTCAGCTTAATAGAAAATAAAAAAAGACAGTACATGTGTCTTTGTCATGGGACCCACTGGAAGAGCTTAACAGCCCAACTTCCATTTTCCCGCCACCTCTTCTCTCTTTCTTTAATTCTCTCTCTAAGATTGAGAGGTCACCAACAAATAAACAACTACCTAGCTGGATTATGCCTTTAGACATTTCATCATAAAGTGAGAGAGAATTTAAAAAAGGTTTATCACAATACATAACTGGATAACTGATAACTCTCTCTGCCACCTTAATTATCTCTCTCCTAACTTGTTCTCTTCTTTCTCTCACTTCTTCCCAACAACAGAGAAGCAAGCATCTGGTTAGTTATTCTCTCTCTTCATATAACCATCTTTTAGTTCATATAACAAGCTTAATATTGTATTTATTATGGAAATTTGAATTCATATAATCATCTTTACAAATTACTAATTCAGTGTACCAGTTATCCTTCTGGGGTTCTTCTCAGAATTGACAATTCTTTTGAAATTTCATCAAGTTCTCAAATTTTTATCCATGGTTGATTAGAGGATTTTTTAACTTTGTTGTCAGAAATAATGCCAATTGTTCAGGGTTTTAATCCATAAAGTTGCAATTTATAGATATAAACCACCAAATATTAATGGAACATTTTTGTTAAGTATGAGAAACTACACTGGTTTATATTACAAGTGATTCAATTAAACTGTATTATGGTACCTCAACTGCTTGCTAGCTTTATAGTTTGTACCATCTATTAAATGAACAGGTTGAATATATGAAGTAAAGAAGAATGGATCACAAGTCAAAACTTCAGAAGAAGAAATCAGCCAACAAATTGGAACTCATACAAGAATTGAAAGACGAGCTTTTACTTGCCCATGCGGAATCCGATGCAAAAGACGAGCTTCTAGCCAAACAAGCCAAAGTTGCAAAAGAAGCTGTTTCAGGTTATTATTATTTTATTTTTTTCGTACTAATTGAATTTCCGCTACTAGTGAAACAATACCAATGAAAATAATAAAAAAAAGGAGGAATAAACAGACCTTTCATCTTGTTTTCGCATTAATTTGCTCAAAGTAAAGATTACTGGATGGTACTGGTACAAGTGGTAACATATACAATTAGCATGGTGCTATATCTTTTTGGTACTCCATCACTATCCATAATAGTACCAGTACATTACCAACATGATATTACTGTTATAGTATCAGTATATTACCACCTTGATAACATATTAACTGGTTCCGGTATTAAATCACTACTATGTAAAAGAGTCTATTTCTTCCTTTTTTTCTCTTTTAAATTTCATGTATTACTTTTGTTAAAAAAAAATTAGGTTGGCAGAAAGCTGAATCTGAGAATTCAGCACTGAAGCAACAACTCAAGAACTTATCCAATCAAAAATTCCAAATTGAACAAAATTTTGCAAAACTGAGAGAAGAAAAAGATGAAATCTCAGCCGAAACCAAAAACCATCTCTCAAATCAAGAAGAAAAAATAAAAAATTTGGAGGAAAAATTGACCGAGGCCAATGACAAGGTTGCTATTCTAACCATAGAGAATAAGAATATTTATGCGATTTTAGAAACCAAAGAGACAATAATAAAAGAAATGAATGAATCGAGTGATAAAGCAAGTATAACCGAAATGAAGGTGAGGCTAGATGCTACTGAAAAAGAAAATTCAAATTTAAAATACGAACTCCACATGGCGCAAAAGGAGTTGGAGATTAGGAATAAAGAGAGGGATTACAATATCAAAACAGCCGAGGCGGCATACAAATCACAAATGGAAAGCTTAAAAAAAGTTTCTAAGTTAGAAACCGAATGCAACAAATTAAGAATGATGTTACGAAAGAGGCTACCAGGCCCCGGTGCAGTTGCCAAAATGCGCAATGAGATTAAGAATTTGGGGTTAAATTCAAATAACAGTACCGAAACAAGGAGGAAATCGTCAACCCCACTGGCTGATAAGTTGCATGTAATTGAAGAAGAAAATAGGGTTTTGAAAGAAACATTAGCAAGAAAAAATGAAGATACCATGAGTTGTGTAACCGAATCGTGGGCAACTACTTTTATATCCGAATTAGACCATTTTAAAGAGGAGAAAGTAGAAGGACTAAACTCGGATTTCGGGTTTGAAGAGGACCAGTTTCAAAATTACCCTGGTTGGTTGAAGGATATTGTAAGGGTTATATTAAAGCATCATTATGTTATACAAATGAGTGTAAATAACATAATTGAGGAGGTTCTTGTTGCACTGAAAAAAACAGGCTTCTATACAGAGGGAGAAAAAGATGTGGAAAAATGCACAGTTGCCCTTGAAATTATGGAAATTCCAGATAAATCCTCTGCAGTGCCAGAAAGGAGTGATCTTTCTGCAATTGAAGAAGATAATTTTCCCAAGGAAACTAATGAATCTGCCCCCAAGAATGTGGAAGTTACAAATAAGCCCTCCGAAGAGGTTGAATCACAAGGGAGTAACAACCCAGAATTGGAGACAGATAAAGTAATTAATGGTGAAACTAATGGGATTGAGAAAGAATGTGACAAGGAGGTTGAGGGAGAAATTGGTGAGAGAGATGATGATTTGAAATTAGAAGAAGGAAACAATGAGAAGGAATTATTGAAGGCAGCAGATGAGTTGAAAGTCGATTCATTTAAGGATGCAAAAAAGAGCTTTGAATTTGAATCAGAGACTAAATTAGAAAGGTAACTGTGCTCCTTTCTCCTTTTGTTTTGCTTATCCAACTATTTTTTTTTCTTTTTTTAATGTGAAGTTCTTTGTTGAATGCAGTGATGATACAAAAGGTGAAAGGGAGCAACTTGAAAGCGTGAGTAGCTCTTTATTTTTCCTAAGCATAGACATACCAGAACTGTTTTTGGTGCAAAAAAAACACAAATAAAACCAATCATAGTTACCATTAACAAAATTGACTGATATAAAGCATTGTACTGGTATGAGATTTGTCATTTCAAGAGAAAAACAAAATTGAAGTGTTGAACCAAAATTTAGATTTAATCCATAAAACTAAGCCATTTTTGTGTTCTAAATTGGAACAAGACAACTAAAATCTTGGTATTACAAAGGTTTAATTGAACAGTACTATATAAAATATAAAAGTGGCAATTTTGCCCTTTTCAGGATTCTGATACAGGGGAAGCCTGCAAAAAATTAGCTGAGTGCCAAGAAGAAATACAATACATTAGCAAGCAACTGGAAGCCATGTCAGAACCAAAGAACAGCAGCAGCATTTCTGATCAAAAGGACAACTCCGTTCTAACCCTAGAATCAAATCAAAGAAGTTGCTCTCTGTACCAAATTCTAGCTGAAGATAGTGTGCAGAAAGCAAATTCAAATGAAAATGGAGCAGATTTGATCATAAAAGTGCCTGAAAATGATGTTCCGGTACAGTTGTTGGTACCAAAGAAGCAAAAGGAGGTGGGACTGCTTAGCAAAATTTTCTTTGGAAGAAAGAGAAGGGAGATAAAGCCAGAGAAAGAAACTTGAAGGACTTGTCGAGGGAACTTGTCATGGTTTGTTGAAAATTGATGTTTACCAGTAATAATTTATGATATCTTTATTTATTTATGTATGTGAGTGTAAAGTTGGATCTTAAATTATGTGAGGTTTCTGACAATTGTGTAAGCAAACTATATTAGTTATATTAATAATGGACATAACTTTTTATTGTTAGGAGTCTCAAACAAAAAATTTAGTGCCACACCAGGCAATTGCATATTCTGAATTTCTGATTGATACTGTGTACAGTATGTAACAGGTATATGTCTTGGCATCAACATATAAGTTAGCTGGTTAGTAAAATGCTCATGAATAAATTATATACCTAATTATTTGGCCAAAATTTGAAGTTGCAGCTGTTACCCTAACAAAGATTCATTTTTCCCATAGGAAGAAAAATTAAAAAAAAGTAGAGGCGGCAAATTTTCATCAACTCATCTGCCTTCTCTATATTCATTCTTTTTTTATTTCAATGTTTTCTTTCCACAGTTCTAATATCTAAGTGATACATATATGCAAAGAAGAGAAATAGTTTAATGCAATAGCAGCTAAATCAGCTCTATTTTGTACAGTTCTTTGCAAATCTATATAATGAAATATAATGTAAAAGAAAAAATAGTATAAAGCTTATGAATCCCCCTCCTCTATATGTACAATCTACGCTGACTAGCAACCTTTTCTTCCTATTATTTCTTTCTCTATTGAGAGAACTATAATTTTTCAAAAAAAAAAAAGCCGCATTATTTTCAAATTCTATTTCTTTTCCCAGAAGCCAACATTAATTTCTTTGCGAAGACCATAAGGAAACTTTTTTGCAACTCATGAAATACAGCAACAGCTTGTTAACATATTTATATACCTTTTTCCTTCTCTTTTTATGTTTCTGTATTAGCAATCCTTCAGTGGTATCTCAAAAAAATCGGCATCATCATAATAGTCCAAATCTGTAGGCGTGGTGACACCATCACTCCTCAGGGTACCACTTCTCTTAAGCGAATTCATTCTCGACCAACACGAGTCAACCCGCCCGACCGAAAACAGATCCCCACTATCATCATCATACCCGAAACCCGTATTACTGGTATCACTATCAGTATTGTTTGGTCTAAGGAAGCACGGGTTTGGTGTCCGTTTTGCATTAGCGGGTTTGTATTGGAATTTAGCCTGACCCAAATTGACTAGCAGCATTGTGTCGGCACTAGAGGCTAGTACCGGGAAGAGAGGTGACGTATAGGTTTGTGAATTGCAGTTGAATGAGTGAACTATTTTTGAATCTAGTGTGAAGAAAACCCTTTTCTTAGCCGGGTCAAACCCGCATCCAATAACTCTTTCTGGATCTGCCCATGCCTTCTTATCAGATTCAATAGCCAATTTCATCCCTGTAAAGGAGAAAAACTCAATTAATCTGTACATGAATTAGTTTTCTTTTCTAAATTGTCAATTTTGAAAACTGAAAACCTGTTTATTGCAAGAAAAATTATGGCGGATTCATTTTCGACCTTCTTATTTGATAACGAAAATTAATTGTTACACCATAAAGTTTGTCCTCGGTTTTTCACTGACCTATCTTATATTTGTCAGTAGATAATGCAAAGAATTAGGCAAAAAGAACACAACACATGCACGAATGAAAATACTATTGTCCTCTGAATTTATTTGATTTGAATTAGTAAAACAAAATAGGCAACAGATTTGTACTTACCATCAAGATATACGGATCCATCAGAGTGAAACCCAATAGAACCCGGGTACATCCCCGATAAACCTGGCTTCGCCATACGCACCTCGGCACTCAACCCGATAGAAATCACCACACGTTTATTCTTTTGCCCCTTTTTCTTCCCTTCTCTGAGTTCTCTCTCTTCTTCTTCCTCTTTCTTTTGCTCTGCTACTTGTTCTCTAATCGCTTTAATCGCATCGTCAACTCTATTACTTTCATTATCTATAAGCCTACTTTTATCTCCTTCGACCGGTTCTTTGGCTCTTCTACTAGCTTTAGCATACCATTTATGCTTGTGCTCCTCGTGGGTTTTTAAATAAATTATGGTTACCTCAAAATATGCCTCTTGTGGAAAGGGAAACCCGTTTAGCACCGGACCTGGTAACGGCAACCGCATCCGAACCCCTGATAACAAGTTTGAATGATCACTGCTGTTATCGGCCGGGTTGAGCCGCACCGCTTGCATGACCTCTGATGAACCGGGTGGGGCCTCCCATGAACCCGACCCCATTTTATGGAGCATATCATTAAATGCGAACCGAGACCACCCGTTCTCTGTCGCCTCAGTAATCAATTCTGGATGTTGCATCCAACTGAAATAGGTGATCTCCTGAGCCTCGACCGGGGCAATTGCATCCTGGTACAATTGTTGGAATCTTAGACTCGATTTTGAACCGAGAGCGTGCGAGTTCACGCGGCTAGCATGCCTTGTCAGAGCTTTCTCGATATCTCCTCTCGGAGTTGTTTCGATCGTCGGATGCAGAGTGATCTGCTGTCGGCGGCTGCGGCAACAAATCCGGCACAAGACAGCAATAAGAGCAAGAACAAAGAGGCCCGGGAGCACTCCGGCAAGAATCCCCAGGTATAATTTCATGGTCCTTGAAGATGGGGAGATTGAATCATGGTGTTTTCTGAGGTAAGAAAAAAATTGGAGCTCTGTTGTGTTAAAGAAGAAAGAAGCTTCTTTGGTTTTTTTTGTTGCTTCGTTTCGTTAGAGTGCGGGTTTGGTGAGAGAGACGAGTTCAAGTCTAAAGAGGATGGCGTTTGTTGGATTCATATCACCTAAAGTATCTCAAATTTTGATTTTAGATCTTCACCGTATATCTTCTTTGCCACGAATATTCAAGAGGGCCTTTTGCATTCTTTCTGATCGGACGGTCCAGATCTAAACTCAAAATTTGAGTTACTTCAGAGGATCCGGAGTGTGTTGTGTGTTAGACTGAGAGATAGACAGTAGACTAATTAAATCAAACAGTTGAAATTGATCCAATGTGGTTATTTGTAGTGTGTACATTGTGGGGTTACCAACTGACATATGGACTCCACAATAAGAGAACACTGGAATTGCATGCCTCGTGCGTCTCGAAAAGTTGTGAGGTTACTTTACGTCTCATTTTATTCGATCTAAGCGAAAGGGTCTTTTGGCTTCTTCTTTTTTTTTTTCTTTTTAATTTTTCTGTAGGAGAACGGAAAGGAAAGGGTTGAAATATTGCAATAGAATAAATTGAGTCTATTTTTCCTCTGCTATCATTTGATTTCAAATGTCTGCAATTTTGTCGGCTAAGACACATATCTTGCAAATTTTGAGAAGAGCGAGTCTCTTAAAATAACTTACTATAAAAAAAATTAATCCATATTATTTGACAAGTTAAGTAATAAATAATTTTGGAAAAAAATTAACATAATTCAGTTATGAAAATAATTATCATAAGAATTGGAATTGGAATTTGGACAAAAGAAGAATAAAAGATACAATCTTAATCCATGAATAACACATACTAGATAAGCATATTATATTATAGTATTTATCATTTATTAACATCGACCGCATTTAATTTTAATATTGACAAAATTTATGAAATGTGAAATTTTGTATGATTCACGGCTCAAATAAATGAAACCATGAAAAAAAAATAAAACCCACCTTGTCAGCAAAATAAAAAAAAATGATGACTTATGTTGTTAATATGTACCAAAAATTCATTTTTCAAATTTTTTTTTACTAAGTCGATTATTTAAATCATGACTTAAATAAACTCCAACCAAATAAAAAAAATTAAAAACACCTAAGCTTGAACTGCCGTTTTTTTAGTTACCACGAAAAAAAATTAAAATTAAATGATTACCACTATTGGAGGCTTATTTCGAAACCTACCACCCACACGTACCCAGTCCGCGCATCAAATTGGACGGTGTGCGTACTGGGGAGGCGCACCGCTGGATGCGCATACTGGGCACGCGCACCGCGCTAAAAGTGACCCGGTGACCCAGTACGCGTACTGAGCAGGCGCACCGATCCACTTGACCCGGTGCTCGGACTGGGGAGGCGCACCTAATTTTTAATTTTATTTTTAAGAGACAAATAGCTAAAAATGACGACGAAACTTCAAACGGCCATAAAATGATACTCGGGTGTCTGATTTCAGCAAATTATTACTTTTTGGAAAGCTTGCGAAAATATGCATGCGTCAGTGCTAGCGATGCCGGATTTTCTTTCTTTATTCTAAGCACGAATATTGAGGAGCTTGTTTTCTAGATTTTTGTTGAATTGGTGAGAGGCGAAAAGTAGTTTGATAAGAAAATATATTTTCTTCCTAATTTAAATATGATTTTTACTGCATCATGTTCAGAAAAGTCACAATCAAAATAGTCAATTTGTTCTTGCCTTGCGTACAATATGCTTTTAAATTATCATTTTCATACACGTAGGTCAAAGTCTTTTAAAAGCAACGCACTAGAATGTCAAAACATATTGTGTATTTCTTCTTTTGAAATTATATATTCTGTGCTTTTTCTTTACTACTTCAACGTACCTTTTTTTCTTTTCAAAATATTGATAAAGTTATCTAATATTTTACAATATAGAGAACTAAATAATTCCCCATACAATTAATTGCTGAAACTCTAATACATCACGGAAATTTCACGTAAGTTTATTGGTGAATCAAAACATTTCGGTTAAAATTAATTGTTTTTTCGGTTAAAATGGATCAGTTTGGGTGAATTTTTAAATTATTTTGATTTAAATTGATCAGTTCGGTTTAATTTTTTTTCAAAACTAAACCGAACCAACCGAATTATAATGATTCAAATATGATTTATATTTTGTTTGGTTCAGTCATCGCTTTCTTTCTTTCAGTGGTTTGGAGATTTAAAATATCTACATATTTTGTATGGAATTAAATAATGTGTATAAAGTTATCTTGATATTATTTTTTAGTAAAGATTGGAGGTCAAGCTACCTAATTATTTAATATCCATAAGAGATTTTCCTATCCGAATTTCGAATCTACGACCTCCCACACGGAAAACATTGTCTTTGCAACTAAACCAAATGAAGGTTCTCTATTTATCTTGATATTTATTACTATGGAATTACTAATGTATTGTTGTATGTATTAAGTTTTGACTTTTTGAAATTTAATATTTCTTATCCGGTTCAATCGAACAAACCGAAATTTAATTCGGTTTAAACGGTTCGATTTTCAGTTGATCATTTTAATTCAGTTGGATTTTTAAAATCCGAAAAACAATTAATTTGTCAATTTTATTTTGATTTTAATCAGACCGATTATTTGAACAGCCCTAGTTATGACTCAATTAGTAAAATTGTAGTGCCGTGAAATTATCTTTGAATTTTAGTAAAAAGCACAGTTTTTTATTTTTATTTTTGAAAAAAAAGGACAGTCGCTCTACATGCCGACATGCGTATTGCGTGACATCACATCTGATCTCAAAGTAGTTTATATTAAGCAAACTCATGCCTATATTTTAAATACCAATACACAAATCTGGCTTTATTCGACCGTTTTTTAAGAAAATTCACGATAGATTCGTAATTAATAATATTGTTATGTCAAATTCAGAGAGACTGAGCTGTTTTCGGTGTGGGAAAAAAAAAAGATGCCAGAATTTTAAGTTTTACATGGGTATGAATGTAAAAAAAGTTACCGAGTGATCAGATATATCAAGACACGGCCGCACACACATGTGTGCCGGTTACATGGTGTGATTTATGTTTCGCATTACGTGATTATCTTTTGAAAAAAATAACACGACATGACACATGAACTGACCTGGTCACGGTATGACACTGTACGTAATTTTTTTCAAACAACAATTTAAATTTCCAACAATAAATTTATTTTTGTACGCAAATGTTTTTATATCATTTTCTATTTTATAATTGTTTACTATTTTTTAAAATTTTCAACAGTTTTTCTAATTTTTTTCTTACCCAAACTTAAAATTGAAAATAATAATTAAACATGATCAAATGTAACCAGACGTAACTAATGTGATCAAACATGATCACTTATGACGTGACTAACATGTCATGAGTCTCATGACTATTCTTGTGATTTTAGTACAACACCATACAACACGATATATGAATCAAGCACGATACAATACGGTATCACACAAATTTACATCCCTGCTCATAAGATCGCGGATGTGGTTTTTAGTAGATAAAGTTGCTAAAAAATTACAAAATTAGAAAGGAAAGATGTTATCCTTAAGAGGTAGACTCACACTATTTAATTCAGTTTTAACTCCAATTCCTTTATATACACTTTCCCTTTATAGAATTCAGTTTTAACTCCAATTCCTTTATATACACTTTCCCTTTAGACAAATTGATAAGAAGATCCTTTTTGTGGCATGGGGCTAACCTTCATAAGAAATCTTATCACTTAGTTAATTGGTCTAGGACTTGTTTACCTAAACAACATGATGGGTCAGAGATTCTAGATTTAGAAATTATGAACATATCTCTTTTGCTGAAATGGTGGTGGAAGCTCAAGGACAATTCTTATAATAGTCTTTGGAAACAATTGGTTCTTTATAAATACTATATAGGTCCTCGAGTAATTAAAGTTTCACCTTGGTGGAAAGAAATTCAGAAGCTTGAATGTATAGGTCAAATGAGTGCCTGGTTTCAGCTAGGTTTAGATAAACAAGTTTCTTTTTGGAATTATATTTGGGTGGATCACTGTATCTCAGCAACTTGTTACCCTCAAATTTTTTCTTTATGTCTTCAGCTTGATATTTCTGTACACGAGGTACTTAATTCACATGGGGATAGTTACATTTTGAAGGCAGTTATCCAGTGTATTTGCAGCAGAATGGGCTGAGGTGTTACGATTGATTAGCACAACTACTTTCACTCATGCTCATGATAAAATCTTTTGGAGATGAGAATCTTCTAATACTTTCACTGTTCACTCAATATATATTTTCTTATATATGGTGGAAAATTGTTGTACCTCCTAAAATTAGGGGGTTTATGTGGCTATTGTCCAATAAAAAAATTCTTACAAAAAAAATGTTTGGCAAAAAAATATTGGGTAAGATCTAATAAATGTCATTTCTGTGACTTACCAGAGAATGTAAATCATTTATTTGTAAAATGTAGGTTTGTTAAAACAATTTGGTATTGGATGGACGACTTTCAAGATATATATTTTTGTTTTACCTGGACCACTTTTGATGATGTTTTAAACTTTGTGAATATATTAGATTCTCCCAAACAAACAGATGCTTTATTGGTTATCAGTGCAGTTTGTTGGTCGCTTTGGAAATATAGGAATGACATTTGCTTCAATAGAATTAGCCCTAAAACAAATAGATCTATTATATTTCTCATTTTATCTTTGATTCAATACTGGGCAGGTAACATCAATACTGAGGTGGAGCAAGAACTGATGGTGACTTGAACTCCTGATGAAGTTGAAGCAATCCCTGTGTGAATGGGTTGGAGAACCGGAGATGGTGGTGCTAGATGAGGCGACTCCGACTGAGAGTGCTTAGCTGTGCTTCTAGCTATGTTTCTATGTTATCAGTTCTAATATGTAGTACTTTTGTGATCCTTTTCTGTTGTAATAATTTTTATGACTTGGTTGATTTGGGTAATGGGTAATAGGTGATTAGGTTCTAATTACAGGGGTAAAGTCTGGCCAAATGAATTATTATGCTGAGGTCTTTTACCTGAGTCGAAGGGGTAATTTGACTAATCTTTTGATGCTAGTGATGTGTAATTATAAACTCAAATTTTCTTTCCATAATAGTCAACCGAATACTTTTTTAAAATTAAAACTCATTGAGTTTATTTTTTATTGAATTTTGATGAACAGATCCTTAACTTAATTATTAAATAAATCCATTGATAAAATTGTAATTTTCGTGAAATATACATTTGCGTTGCGCGAGGTCGACACGTGTGTTGCATGACGCACCTCGGAACCAACGCATTTAATTTGTTGAAAGCATTTCTAATGCGAATTTAACAAGAATACGAATTTTAATAAGAATACGAATCTTAAAAACAATTAATGCTGTGACGCACGCAGCTGTACAGCACTTGATCCCAACGCGTTGGTTTGTGGTAACGATTCCTCCCATGAGAGAGGTGCAACGAAAGATCCGTTACCTTACCTGGGCGGTGTTTTTAATGAGATTATTTGACTTTCAAACCAAGACAAACATCACCGTGGATGCAGATTCCTATTCTCCAGTTCCAAGTAATGGATCACTCCCTTTCTTTGTATATCTCCCCTTTACGGTGTGCTTCTGGAAGCTATTATTAAAGAGAAGGAAATGGAGGGGAGGAATAAACGTTTAGGTTGACCGTTAGCTTTCGCTTTCATTATTTTCCTTTGCATGGTATGAAGAACACCTTCACCTCAATTATTAATTGATTTATTATTGTCGGCAGAGTCGGAAACCCAACTAATTAATGTACTAGTTAGCAATACAAAAATTAAATTAAACAGAAAGTAATTAGTTCATGGTGTTATACTCATATTATGGGCTGCAAACGAACCGAACTGAATCGAACTTACCCCAGTTTGAATTTGATTTGAATTAATTTCGAACTAGGTTTGGTTTGAATTAATTTCGAACCGAATTTTTTACGAACTCAATTTCGAACCTTTACGAACTTTGTTACGACTTACGAGTTACGACTTATGACTGGGCCATAGTGCGAAATTACAGCACTTCAATAAAAACTCAAATATTCAAAGTACAATTTAAATAAAACCCAAATATCAATAGAAATACAATTTAAATAAAAACTCAAGCACTCCAAAGTATTCAAAGTACAATTTAAATATCAATAGAAGTACAGAACAATTACCAAAGTCTTAGAATTATTACAAATCCAAATATTATCCTAAATAAAACATTAAAGTGCATTACAACTAGGCACTAGCTACTGAAAAACCCTTCTAAAAAAAAGAGGTAGGATGTTCAAAGAAGACGAATGTTGTTCAAAGAAGACAAGAGGTAGGCTGTTTAGAGAAGGCTGAGAGCAAAGACAGTGCTTTTGTTTTCTGATTTGCAAAATCGGCTTTGCTGTTTTTTTTACTTTATTTTCTGATGCTGGTAAATGACTGATCTTTGTTGCTGGTTTTGCTGATTTTCTATATTTTTTTATTTCTGGTTTAGACTGTTGTATGAGAAGTTTCTGGTATGACAAGGGATCAAATAAAAAAGGAAAAAAAAAATTAAACTGGCGTGTGCCATCTTTAAGGCTCTCATACCATAATATTTGTAGAAGAGATAAAATAAATAAGTATATTCTATTTTCATGATGATTATAGGAATATATTATATTAGTTATTATTGGATAGCGGCATAGCGCTGAGAAGTTAATGCTATTTGATCTATAAAACAAGCAACAATAAAAAGGATGTACTTTTTAATTACCCGAGAGAGGAGCAAATCGCAAGAAGGGCAAAGAGAAACGGCCGGTACTAAGGGTCACCTCGCCTCACGGCCGGTCCCAATAATCAACCAACAAAGTAGAGATCAACGAGGGTTGCCTCGCCTCGCAGCCGGTCCTCGTTTGGTATCGCAGCCAAGTAGCCAACAGAGGGAAACTCTAGGGTTTGGACTTTGGTATTGCAAGTTCGCAACCAACAGAGAGGGAAAGTCGGCTAGGTTTTTTGTTGTTGGTTTTGTTTCGCAACCAACAGTGAGAATACCAAAAGTTCGCAACAAACGATTATGGGTTATGGCTGGTTTTGTTTAATTTTTTTATTTTGGGCTTTGTTGTTGAATTTTTTTTTATTTGAGCTTGTAATTGAACCGGGCTTTCTGTTTCAAAAGTCAGAATTCAAAGCAATTATGGACTGGACGGCTTATATTTTCATCAGTAAACATAAGTTATCAGCAGAAATTAACGGTTCACGTTTGAGTTAATTTCGAACTAAATTTGGTTTGCGAATCTATTTCGAACGAACTAGGTCCAGTTTGAGTTTGGTTTGAATTAATTTCGAACTAAGTTTGGTTTGAAATAATTTCGAACGAACTCAATTTCAAATCAAACTTTTTACGAACTTTTTCGAATCAAACTCGAATCGAATTACGAACTACGAATTTTTTGTGCAGCCCCATATAACATTAAAAACAGAAGATATGAATTGGTTCATGATGTTATATTTTATTTGTGATTAGATCCCACAAAATTATGTATATTTTATAGAGTGAGGATCTGGTAATATGGCAGATTAGTCGGTGCTATAGGTTAATATTTTTCTTTTGAATGTTTAAATAATCGATCTGACAGTTCAATATGATTTCGTATGAAAATGTACGTACAGACTAAATTTATATATTTTTTTTGTAACTATTTTTTTAGACAGGTAGAAAAATCATTATTTTTGAACGATGTAAAATTTTTATATCAAGTAATTTCTAATTATCTAAAATAATAGTGGAAAAAATTAAAAAATATAAAATTTAGTTTGCAAGTACATTTTGATATGAATTTCATGTTAAATGGTTCATACAACTTTAAAAATGAAGACTACGCAAATATTAAAAGTAATGGATCACTCCCTTGCTTTGTATTTCTTCCCTTTATGGTGTGCTTCTGAAAGCTATTTATTAAAGAGAAGGAAATGGAGGGGAGGAATAACTGTTTAGGTTGACCGTTAGCTTTCGCTTTCATTATTTTCCTTTGCATGGTATGAAGAACACCTTCACCTCAATTATTAATTGATTTATTATTGTCGGCACAGTCGGAAACCCAACTAATTAATGTACTAGTTAGCAATACAAAAATTAAATTAAACAGAAAGTAATTAGTTCATGGTGTTATACTCATATTATGGGCTGCAAACGAATCGAACCAAATCGAACTTACCTCCAGTTTGATTTGATTTGAATTAATTTCGAACGAACTCAATTTCGAACCGAATTTTTTACGAACTCAATTTCGAACCTTTACGAACTTTATTACGACTTAGGAGTTATGACTTATGACTGGGCCGTAGTACGAAATTACAGCACTTCAATAAAAACTCAAATATTCAAAGTACAATTTAAATAAAACCCAAATATCAATAGAAGTACAATTTAAATAAAAACTCAAGCACTCCAAAGTATTCAAAGTACAATTTAAATATCAATAGAAGTACAGAATAATCACCAAAGTCTTAGAATTATTACAAACCCAAATATTATCCTAAATAAAACATTAAAGTGCATTACAACTAGGCACTAGCTACTGAAAAATCCTTCTAAAAAAAGAAGAGGTAGGCTGTTCAAAGAAGACGAATGTTGTTCAAAGAAGACAAGAGGTAGGCTGTTTAGAGAAGGCTGAGAGCAAAGACAGTGCTTTTGTTTTCTGATTTGCGAAATCGGCTTTGCTGTTTTTTTTACTTTATTTTCTGATGCTGGTAAATGACTGATCTTTGTTGCTGGTTTTGCTGATTTTCTATATTTTTTTATTTTTAGTTTAGACTGTTGTATGAGAAGTTTCTGGTATGACAAGGGATCAAATTAAAAAGAAAAAAAAATTAAACTGGTGTGTGTCATCTTTAAGGCTCTCATACCATAATATTTGTGGAAGAGATAAAATAAATAAGTATATTTTATTTTCATGATGATTATAGAAATATATTATATTAGTTATTATTGGATAGTGGCATAGCACTGAAAAGCTAATGCTATTTGATCTATAAAACAAGCAACAATAAAAATAATGTACTTTTTAATTACCCGAGAGAGGAGCAAATCGCAAGAAGGGCAAAGAGAAACGGTCAGTACCAAGGGTCGCCTCGTCTCACGACTGGTCCCAATAATCAACCAACAAAGCATAGATTAACGAGGGTCGCCTCGCCTTGCAACCGGTCCCGGTTTGGTATCGCAGCCAAGTAGACAACAGAGGGAAACTCTAGAGTTTGGACTTTGGTATCGCAAGTTCGCAACCAACAGAGATGGAAAGTCAGCTAGGTTTTTTGTTGTTGGTTTTGTTTCGCAACCAACAGTGAGAATACCAAAAGTTCGTAATAAACGATTATGGGTTATGGCTGGTTTTGTTTAATTTTTTTATTTGAGCTTGTAATTGGACCGGACTTTATGTTTCAAAAGTCAGAATTCAAAGCAATTATGGATTGGACGGCTCAGTAAACATAAGTTATCAGCAGAAATTAACGGTTCACGTTTGAGTTAATTTGAACTAAATTTAGTTTGCGAACCTATTTCGAACGAACTAGGTCCAGTTTGAGTTTGGTTTGAATTAATTTCGAACTAAGTTTGGTTTGAAATAATTTTGAACGAACTCAATTTCAAATCAAACTTTTTACGAACTTTTTCGAATCAAACTCGAATCGAATTACGAACTACGAATTTTTTGTGTAGCCCCATATAACATTAAAAACAGAAGATATGAATTGGTTCATGATGTTATATTTTATTTGTGATTAGATCCCACAAAATTATGTATATTTTATAGAGTGAGGATCTGGTAATAGCGCAGATTAGTCGGTGCTATAGGTTAATATTTTTATTTTGAATGTTTAAATAATCGATCTGAACAGTTCAATATAATTTCGTATGAAAATGTACGTACATACTAAATTTATATTTTTTTTTCTTAACTATTTTTTTAGACAAATAGAAAAATCATTATTTTTCAACGATGTAGAATTTTTATATCAAGTAATTTTCTAATTATCTAAAATAATAATAAAAAAATAAAAAAAATAAAAAAATTTAATTTGCAAGTACATTTTCATATGAATTTCATGTTAAATGGTTCATACAACTTTAAAAATGAAGACTACGCAAATATTAAAAAATAGTTAGTTAAAAATTTCATAATTGATATACATGCATACATACAAAATGCTTTGGAAAGCATAGCCTCTTCTGTGTTTTAAATCATGGCCGGTAGATATGCGCCAAGATCCGCGCCTATCATGATTTCGATCTCTCCGTTAATGCGCGTCCCTAGCCAATCGATTAACCCAACCCCGCCGCCTGGTTCACTCTCTCTCTCTCTCTCTCTCTCTTTCTGTCCCCTCTTTGCTTGTTCGAATTTTTTTGAAATCTCTCCCTCTTCTCTCTCTCTTTTTTTAAACAGTCGTGAGGGAATCAAACTCTCGACGGCCAACTGTGCTACCTTCCCTTTCTCCTCCCTCTTCTCTATCTCTCTCTCTCAGAACCCTAGCAAGTCCAATTGTAGAACTGTTAACGCTCTATCAGCTCGTCCTCCGCCTCTACTGATTAAGTTTCCTCTCCTCAGATCAGGTGGGTCTTTTTCACCATCTCTCTCCCTCTATCTCTATCTCGGGGCTTCGTTTGCTTTTAAAATTCGAAGTCAATCAATTTTTTATTACATGATTTTTATTGTTTGGTTGATAACCACGTTTTCAGTTTGGAGAGAGAATTAACTCTTGTAAAATTACTAAAATCCGGCTAATATGTGCAATTCCCTTAAGTTCTGGAAACCATAGAAGTTTGAGAAACCCTAGTTTTGTACTACATCTAACTGGTATGGTACCAGAATGGTTTGACAGCAACATAATGAGTCACCCATAACTTGCAATATGGATTTTTTTTGGACCAAACTGCTGTTGGCCTAAGCAATGATGTTTATAAATGATGTTATTTTAGAAGTTAATTATTAAATGTTTGACAGATGGTACAATTGGTACAGTAATGTTTGCTGGGTGTTATTTGTTGTTCAATGTGCTTCATTGGATGCTATTTGTGCTTATACTTAATTCACTTATGTTATATCGTGCTAAATGTACTTGTTACTGTTAATTTTTATGCTAAGTATGAATTGAGAGCTGTTGAGCATTAGTTGTTATACTTGAGTATGACTTCAAATACTTTTGAAACATTTCATGCTTTAGTACTATGTACAACATTAATTTGATGAATCAATGCTTGTACCAGTTTCAGAGAGGTGCCAGTGTGACAGATAAGGGGAAACTGAAAGAGAAAAAACTGTCAGAAAATTAACAAGAGAATTAGACGGAAGAAGTTGATTGAACCAAACTTAGTCGTTTTGGATTCTGTTTGAACCCAAAAAAAGTCGAGGGGCTCATTTCAACCAAGAGCAATAGTCAACTCAAGTTCCAAAATTTGAAACTTTCTCACTGTCTCTCGACTTCCAATCCAAATTTCTTCAATTCAACAATACAAATCTTGACCAAACTAGTCTGGAATATCATATCAAATCCCATGGAGACAATAGAGACTGGTACGGCACCATTAGATAGGGTTGAGAAAGCACACCATCTATACAGAGAAGGGAAGCATGAAGAGGCCCTCGGTCTCTATTCAGAAGCCTTGAATTTGGCCAAGTTGAAGGCACAAAAAATTGCTTTGCATAGTAATCGTGCTGCTTGCTACCTCAAGATGCATGATTTTAAGCAGGTAGATTAGTTCAATATTTGACTTGTGTTGATTTATCCTTTTGTTTTTAGATGTTGATTCTGTAGGCTTTATCCTTTTAGGTGTTATTAGAATTTGCGAAATAGGGGCTAGGCTTGCAATGTGTAGTGTTTTTATTTTACTGTGTGAATCTGAGTTTTGCATTTTTCTAAAATGTTGTACTTCATGTGTACAACTCTATCACTGCACAAAAAACACTACATTGTTGTAGAATTGAAATGAAATAAAATTTAACACCTGTTGATTGATTGATGAGGGGTGAAACATGTCTTCAGAGAGAGACTTGAGCAAGTCTAGAATAAGTAGGCCTAACTTATTTTGTGTGGTATAGCAAAATAAATGAGTAATATATTGGTACAGTCCAAAAGTTTAAATCAAATGTAAACTAGATTTGATGAAGAAAGCTTAAGAGTTACATTGCAGGTCCTGAACATATATACAGTCTATTTTAAATCAGCAAAATAAATTTTAACATTATCTGTATTCAATCAACTTCGTACTAAGAAGGCTCTAATTTAAAATTCAGAACAAGATGTATTATCTAAGTTGCTCTATAACCCACAATCCAAAGAATATTAATGAACTAGTAAGTAACCATTATTTTCTAACTCTATTGACCCAAACTATTTAACAAAAATTTAGGCGGCTGAAGAATGCACAGCTGTACTTGAGTTAGACCATGAACACACTGGTGCACTAATGTTGCGGGCCCAGACACTTGTCACTTTGAAAGATTACCAATCTGCCCTATTTGATGTGAACCGGCTCATGGAGATAAACCCTGATTCTGAGATGTATCATAACTTACATGCTCGCCTAAAGACTCAAATTGTACGTTCTCTTTTTCTTCTTTTTTATTTGTTCCCTGTTTTGTATGCTATTGATTTTGCTCTTTGCTGGTACCACTATGATGGGTAATTTAGATAATGCATGGCTGGGATTTGAACCCAAGTTTTCACAACCACAAATTGAAATTCTAACCACTAAGCTATAAGCATACGTTTGACATTTTATAAGAGAGGCTACACTATATAAGAACTTAAAAAAAAAAATTAAATTTTAATATACATGATTAAATTTTTTTAAATCATAGGGGGCTAAGCACCCCTTGACTTGGCTTTAGATCCGCCCCTGCTAATTGGTATAGTAGTACTGATTGATAGTTACTTAGTTATACTTTTAACACTTGTAAATATATATTTTATTGCACTTTATATACCTGTATTATATTTACTGTTTTAGTCACTTGCACCCATACCTGAGTCTGAAGAAGAAGCACTCTACGAAAATGATGAAGATGAAAAACAACAAAAATCTCAGCCACTTTTAAAGCTGCACAGAAAGATAGATTCCCCTGCAATTAAACCTGACGCTCAGTTGGCTGTGCCTCCAAAATCCAACCCATCTACAAACACTAAACGGGTTAACGGGTGGGAAACAATACCAAAACCCAAGGGGCATGCTGGTTTGGATTATTCTAGATGGGATAAAGTCGAAGATGGATCGAGTGATGAGGAATCAGATGATGGTGATGATGAAGGGCAGCCTCAGTACCGGTTTCGGGTCCGTACAGTCAGCATGAGACCTGTTAAGTGAGTAGTATTTATGTGAAGTTGTATGGAGATGTATAAAATGAAGTTACTCTTCAGATGTACAGGTAAATCGTGAATTTCAGTCATGTACCATTGCATGGTCTTACTTTTTTGCAGGATTGGAATTGTAATGATTTCAACTTTTCAAGCCCAGTTATACCTTGTTACCCTCACATTTTTTGTGCCTCAGCACTTAGTCTATTATGAGACTTAGTTTAATGTGATTTTGCCTTGGTCAATTCAATTGTAATGAAGCCTAAGCTATGGATAGTCAGATAAAGGCATGAAGCAAATGGTGAAAGGCAGGTCAAATTTGTATGGTACCAGTACCAGTACCAGCACCATCAGAAAGTCTATTTTATCCATTCTGGTAAATTCTTGTACTTATTAATTTGTTGGTGACATGCAGGGCTGGAGGTTTAGGCATAAAGTTCCTCTCAATGATTGAAAAGATTGATGTTGGTCTTCATTTGTCTTACTGTAAAATAAAATTATTGTTGTGTAGAATATTGCTTGGATGGCAAACTTGTAATTCAGGATCTTCTTGGGTTTTATTTATAAATTTCTTAGCCAGTTATTTGTTTGTTACATTCAAGTGTCTCTGTTATAGTTGAGCATATTTTTTTCAATAACAAAAGACACTATTTCTTATCTGCAGTTTATACCCTGAGTAGAGTGCATTATTATTATTTTTTTTTCATTACTTGTGTTTTGATAGGTTTGAGAACAGTTTGATCTTACATTGTTCTGTGCTCAAAATTACAAAGCTTATTCTTTTGTGCAAATTTCACAAGATATGAGTTAGAAGTATGAAAAGTTTATAATCTTTTGTGCAAATTATTCATTGGTCTGAAGGCAATGATGAGTCCTTAATATTTCCAATCTAACTTAGAAGGTAAAAAGGTGGATAACTTTTTCCAAATAAAAAAAATTGAATGATAAGTTACACTAATTTCTGACTGAAACTACAAAATAAACTGAGCGATTGAAATTTAGAAGGGTTATTACTATGGGGGTGGCTCCAGGATTTTCATTAGAGGGGCAAAAAAATATCGAATCTGGTTTAAATAGCTAATCGGATTTAAATCCATTAGCTAATTGAGTACTCGATAAAAAATAATGCTTTAACTTGTACTTTCTAATGCTTTAAATTGTAATTTCTGATACTTTAACTTATAATTCTAATTATCAATTAAAATTCAACAAATTTATTTTAATTTTAATCCTAAATTTCATCCGAATTACAAATCAAATATCCAGAAGGGGGCAAAAAAATTTTCAAAGAAGCAAAGTCGATCAAACCGATAGATTTTTGCTAAAATTCAAAATTCAGGAGAGGCAGTTGCCCCCGAGACTATCCGGGTCTGCCCCTGGTTATTACCAGCTGAGCTACATATAATATATCTATGATTTGTCATATACTAGTTTGGCCTAACAAAATATATATTCTGTTCTATAATGTGTAGTCTATGTTCATTTTCTTTACAACAACTAAGCTATTATTGTCGAAAGGCAGTGTAAAGTCCCGACATTTTTATTAATACCCTGAGTCCATTAAAAATTATTAAAATTACCCACGGTCCCAAATCTTTATTAAAAATACCCATACCGGCCAATTATTGGCCGGTACCGATTAAATAGCCCAACCGGCCAATAATTGGCCGGTTCCGTGATTTTTTTTTTTTTTTAATTTTTTTTTTTTGCCGAACCGGCCAATTATTGGCCGGTTCCGTAAATTTTTTTTTTTTTTTTTTTTTTTTTACCATATTCAAAATTCAATTTCAAGAAAATGGCTACATGGATTTTTGTGTTCTTTATATCAAAATAAAGGTATGAAAGTCTAGTTTCCAGATAATATAATTTCTCTATACAAAAATATTACAGATTGGTACAGTTTTAGCGATTAATTGACAGAGGTCAGAATTCAGAAAAGCTGAAATTCCAGGGAGCAGTCCTATAATTTTGACCATATTCAAAATTCAATTTCGAGAAAATAGCTACATGGATTTTTATGTTCTTTATATCAAAATAAAGGTATGAAAGTCTAGTTTCCAGATAATATAATTTCTCTATACAAAAATATTACAGATTGGTACAGTTTTAGCGATTAATTGACAGAGGAATTCAGAAAAGCTGAAATTCCAGGGAGCAGTCCTATAATTTTGACCATATTCAAAATTCAATTTCGAGAAAATGGCTACATGTATTTTTGTGTTCTTTATATCAAAATAAAGGTATGAAAGTCTAGTTTCAAGATAATATAATTTCTCTATACAAAACTATTACAGATTGGTACAGTTTTAGCGATTAATTGACAGAGGTCAGAATTCAGAAAAGCTGAAATTCCAGGGAGCAGTCCTATAATTTTTACCATATTCAAAATTCAATTTCAAGAAAATGGCTACATGGATTTTTGTGTTCTTTATATAAAAATAAAGGTATGAAAGTCTAGTTTCCAGATAATATAATTTCTCTATACAAAAATATTACAGATTGGTACAGTTTTAGCGATTAATTGACAGATGTCAGAATTCAGAAAAGCTGAAATTCCAGGGAGCAGTCCTATAATTTTGACCATATTCAAAATTCAATTTCGAGAAAATGGCTACATGGATTTTTATGTTCTTTATATCAAAATAAAGGTATGAAAGTCTAGTTTCCAGATAATATAATTTATCTATACAAAAATATTACAGATTGGTACAGTTTTAGCGATTAATTGACAGAGGAATTCAGAAAAGCTGAAATTCCAGGGAGCAGTCCTATAATTTTGACCATATTCAAAATTCAATTTCGAGAAAATGGCTACATGGATTTTTGTGTTCTTTATATCAAAATAAAGGTATGAAAGTCTAGTTTCCAGATAATATAATTTCTCTATACAAAAATATTACAGATTGGTACAGTTTTAGCGATTAATTGACAGAGGTCAGAATTCAGAAAAGCTGAAATTCCAGGGAGCAGTCCTATAATTTTGACCATATTCAAAATTCAATTTCGAGAAAATAGCTACATGGATTTTTGTGTTCTTTATATTTTTGAATATATCTAAATTTTGAATAATATTTTTTTTAAATATATACATATCGTAAATGTTATAAGATGTACTAGAATTACCCAAATGGAATGCACAACAGCATTTCCCTAATTCAAATAAACTTACAACAAAAATTATTCATAACAAATATTTAAAAAAACAATTCAATTTTTTTGTGTTAGATTTCATTTCAGCATTTTAGCAATATTTCTCCCGATATTTTTATTAATAACCCCAAACAAAAGAAAAATATCAAATATAACCCCCATCTCAAAAAAATTTCAAATCTAACCCAACTGCCCGAAAATGTGGCGGTCAGGTTATCCAACCAACGAACCGCCCGCCCGTCCGGCGGTCTACTGCCCAAAAAAAAAAAAAAAAAAAAAAATCACCAAACCGCCCCACTGTGGGGCGGTCCACTAAATATATATATATATATATATATATGAGTAGAACTAGGGTGCTCCTAAGCTCACCAAGCCCTTCGTGAGCGCGACTCTAAAACCTATCGAATTGACTTCAAACGATATTTTCAAAGAACACAAAAATCCATGTAGCCATTTTCTCGAAATTGAATTTTGAATATGGTCAAAATTATAGGACTGCTCCCTGGAATTTCAGCTTTTCTGAATTCCTCTGTCAATTAATCGCTAAAACTGTACCAATCTGTAATATTTTTGTATAGAGAAATTATATTATCTGGAAACTAGACTTTCATACCTTTATTTTGATATAAAGAACATAAAAATCCATGTAGCCATTTTCTCGAAATTGAATTTTGAATATGGTCAAAATTATAGGACTGCTCCCTGGAATTTCAGCTTTTCTGAATTCTGACCTCTGTCAATTAATCGCTAAAACTGTACCAATCTGTAATATTTTTGTATAGATAAATTATATTATCTGGAAACTAGACTTTCATACCTTTATTTTGATATAAATAACACAAAAATCCATGTAGCCATTTTCTCGAAATTGAATTTTGAATATGGTCAAAATTATAGGACTGCTCCCTGGAATTTCAGCTTTTCTGAATTCCTCTGTCAATTAATCGCTAAAACTGTACCAATCTGTAATATTTTTGTATAGAGAAATTATATTATCTGGAAACTAGACTTTCATACCTTTATTTTGATATAAAGAACATAAAAATCCATGTAGCCATTTTCTCGAAATTGAATTTTGAATATGGTCAAAATTATAGGACTGCTCCCTGGAATTTCAGCTTTTCTGAATTCTGACCTCTGTCAATTAATCGCTAAAACTGTACCAATCTGTAATATTTTTGTATAGAGAAATTATATTATCTGGAAACTAGACTTTCATACCTTTATTTTATATAAAGAACACAAAAATCCATGTAGCCATTTTCTTGAAATTGAATTTTGAATATGGTAAAAAAAAAAAAAAAAAAAAAAAAAAAAAAATTTACGGAACCGGCCAATAATTGGCCGGTTCGGCAAAAAAAAAATGAAAAAAAAAAAAAAAAAATCACGGAACCGGCCAATTATTGGCCGGTTGGGCTATTTAATCGGTACCGGCCAATAATTGGCCGGTATGGGTATTTTAATAAAGATTTGGGACCGTGGGTAATTTTAATAATTTTTAATGGACTTAGGGTATTAATAAAAATGTCGGGTAAAGTGTAAACAAACAAAAGAGGAGTTGCTAACTTACCAAACATCAATGTAGAATTATGAGACGAGAAATATATTCTTGGTCCTAAAATTTCCTCCACTCTCTTCTAATGATGCCAAGCATTTTTTTTTTGTGGATAAAAGTTGGGGTCAAATAATTCAATTATTAAAATTCATAACACATGCAACACAGTCTTTAACTACTAATTCAAAAATGATTAAACTAATGATGTCAAAAATTATCGTCCACTAATCACTATATTTAAGCTAAGTACAACTTTACTGCCTTTTCTTTTCCTGCCGACTGAGATGAGGTTAGACAAGAATAGAGAAAAAAAGCTATAGGGACAGCTGACAACTTGGTTTATTTATTTTAAAAAACTAAGTTGCGGGTTCAACGCCTTTCCTGATTTTAGGAAGGTAAAAAAGGAGATATCTCTCTTTTTCACTTAGCTACGGGTTAGCTCCTAGGACCGGGCTAGTCGATAAATCCGATGCGTATTTATCGATAGCCTTGGGGATATTGGTCTTCTTCAAGCTTCTTGTTAGCCTACCCACTCAGTTGGCGTGGAGCCTCACATCTATTCTCTTTAGAGGAGAGATCGTCGTGGCTTGCCCGCTCAAACGGCGCTCGGCCAGATATTATAATATTAATCATTCAAATATTATTTTATTTTGAGAATTGAGAGTTTGTAGTATTTAACTACTGGTTTTACTACATTATATTGTTATGTCTAATTTATGATATTATGAATTTAAAACTGATACCATTGTTTAATTTTGAGGAATAAGTATAACATGAAAAGGAGAACGCATAAAGAATTTCAATGTCATTAAAGAAAAATCAAATTTGCACAGCATAGAATAAGTGACATTGCTACATCTGAATGTTCTAATTTTACTATTGATGTTTATATTTCATTAACTTTGTGATGAACCATAGACTTATTTCTGCAAAAGACATTTAAAAAAAAATGGATGCTGGGATCAAAGAAAGCTTATTTAAAAAAAGAAAAAGAAAAAATACTTTGCTATTATTTGCAATTAAATACTAAGTATTAGAAAAACAAAATTAAATCTGTAAAAAAATGAAAGTATTACAAAATTTTAACCAAGAAATAAATAAAATAAAACAGCTATTATTTTAAGAGTGATGCTTCTATGGACATAAGGACCTATTTGTAAAATGAACATATTTTCATTTTCAAAGTTCAAACAGTCGATTCGACCGTTCAACATTATCTCCATATTAAAATGTACTTGGAGGTCAAATTTTACATTTTTTTGAATTTTTTTACTATTTATTAAGTATTTTACAAAAACTAGTCAAATTCAGACCATTGAATTTTGTAAAATACTTAATAAATAGTAAAAAATTCAAAAAAATGTAAAATTTGACCTCCAAGTACATTTTAATATGGAGATAATGTTGAACGGTCGGATCAACTGTTTGAACTTTGAAAATGAAAATATGTTCATTTTACAAATAGGTCCTCATGTCCATAGAAGAATTTGCCTTAAAATAGAGGGATGCTTCGGTGGACATAAGGACCTATTTGTAAAATGAACATATGTTCATTTTCAAAGTTCAAACAGTTGATCCGACCGTTCAACATTATCTTCATATTAAAATGTACTTGGTGGTCAAATTTTACATTTTTTTGAATTTTTTTACTATTTATTAAGCATTTTACAAATTCAATGGTCTGAATTTGACTAGTTTTTGTAAAATACTTAATAAATAGTAAAAAAAATTCAAAAAAATGTAAAATTTGACCTCCAAGTACATTTTAATATGGAGATAATGTTGAACGGTCGGATCGACTATTTGAACTTTGAAAATGAAAATATGTTCATTTTACAAATAGGTCCTTATGTCCACCAAAGCAAATGCCCTATTTTAAATGTATGCTGAAAGTCTGAAACAGGAGAATTTTTTATTCATAGAATTATAAAAAATAAGAGGGGGGAAAAGAAAAGAGTACTCTAGAATTTAGATTCATAGACGGATCAGAAACTTTTTTCCCTGTCCAAAGCTTAAATTTTGTCCGGTTGTCTAAGATTTTCTATGGCATGAACTTATTAGTATCACGTCGACACAACACACAAATAAGAGAGAAGCACAGTGACAAGATTTGTGTTTAGCTCGCGAATTAAACGTTTTTGAGTCATTAGCAGATCGATCCGCGTTTAATACGGTGATTCGTGAATTTTACGAATTTTCCGTTTTATTCGCATTTTCTTCTAAAAAATTCAGTCAGGTTTAACTGAAGAACTGTTAAATCATTTCGAGAAAAATCTGGTTCAAAACATATTTAAGATTCTGCAGAAAATCAGATCTAGAATAGATCGAAACGAGACAGAGAAAAGAGGAAAAAGAGAAGAAGGTAAATATGACAGTAGGACCCACTAATTTAAAGTAACTCAAATTTTTTATCTAAACTCAATTGGACATAGGCCATTTCTACCAGCCCAATTAGATCAAAACTCAAATGGCCTTGAAAAGTCAATTAATTGACGTAGGCCATTTCTACTAGCCCAATTGGACTTCGTCAAAAATTGAGTTTTGATATGAAAAGTTGGCCTTCGTCAAGTTTTGATCTAAACTCAAATGGCCCTAGAGCATCTTCACGTGGCAGCCCATGCTTAAAGTAACTAAAATTTTGAGTTTGGATCTGGATCGTCCGATTAGAATTACGGCCAGACTAAAATTTCTAATATGAATTCAATATACAACTCTGAATTATTTCTGAATTATACCCGAATTATTCCCGAATCACGAATTTTTGACCCCGCCGAACCGAACCCGAATTATTCATTTGTTACTATGGAGAGAAGAGCATTATACTAATTGTATCTGAATTACTATGTATTTTCTGTACCAAAGGGTCATGTCACAGAAAATCTCATACAACCAGCCAAAAAAGAAGCTTTGGATCGGTAAAAAGTTTTTCGGTCCAATGGATATTTTTTTATTGATAGAAATTAATAAAAAAGAAGAGAGAGAAATAGAAATAGTATATTAATTGTAATATTGGTAAAAAGATTAGTAAAATTCTTACCGATAAAAAAAAATAAAAAAGTTTGGATCGGTAGGAATTCTATCCAACTTAGTTTTTTTTTAAAAAAAAAAAATCTGATGTATAGATGGAGGGAATTTTTATATTAGATTTCTAGTAAAATATGAAAAGTTTTTCAAAAAATAGATAGAATATTTCTATTATATCTAAAGATACTCTATCTATTTTTATAAAAAATTATATTTTACTAAAAAAAACAAACTAATTTTTGAATCGATAAAAATTTCACCGATCTTTCTACCAATATTACAACTGATACACTCTTTCTATTTCTCTCTCTTCTTTTCTATGAATTTCTACCAATAAAAAATTTCCAAAGTTTGAACCGAGAAGATTTCGTCCGATCCGTCTATGAGATAGGAGTAGGTCCGATGGGCATCGGACCTACAGTTAGGTTCAATTAGCTTTATAACCGTACGATTAGCATCAAGATCTATGCACACGGAAATTGATACAAACTTGCACGAATTTTGATGCAGAGCACACGAATCTTGATGAAGATCGGATGGTCATCACACCCATCGAACCAAGCTAGGTCCGATGGGCATCGGGCCTACTCTCATTCCTCCGTCTATGGTCTGAATTCTGAAATACAAGGCTACTCTTTCTCTTTCCTTCTTTTATTTATTTATTTTTAATAATTTTTATGAATAAAAAGTTTCTTTCACAACAGAGTAGATCTTCAACTTTATTTATAATCTTCAAATAATTTTTGTTTGAGTAAAGTTAGGAGTTAAACACCAAACTAATTTAATATCTAAAAGGAATCTCCATCTAAATTAAACTAGTTTAATATCTACAAGGAAACTCTATTTTGATTTTGAATCTGTGAAATTTTACACAGATAACATTATCTTTGTCACTTAGGGTTTTAAATAGCGCACTATAGCTTTTTCGGACCATAAAAGCTATGACGCAATTAGCGCTATAGCCAGGAGCGGACCTAGGTAGTCCCGGGGGTTGGGGGTTGGGGGGGGGGGGGGGCAGTGCCTCCCCTGGATTTTGATTTTTAGTGAAAATCTATCGGTCTTGACCGACTTTGCTACCCCCTCTAAAATATTTTTTGCCTCCCTCTGGATGTTTAATTTGTAATTCGGATCAAATTTAGGGTAAAATTGAAATAAATTTGTTGAATTTTGATTGATAATTAGAATTATAAGTTAGAATATCAGAAATTACAATTTAAATCATTGAAAAATATAAGTTAAAACATTATTTCTTATTGAGTACCCAATTAGTTAATGGATTTAAATCTGATTAGCTATTTAAACCCGATTTGATATTTTTTGCCTCCCCTGATGAAAATCCTGGATCCACCCCTGACTATAACGGCGCAATATAACAATAGTGTCGTTTTTTTAACCGTTCTGCTATGACACGATAAACACTATTTAAATCTTCATTGTTCCTAGATCAAATAATAATTTTCAAAAGATAAAAAAATATTTGCATATGCTTCGCACAAATCATTATTTATTATCTCGGAAGTCAAACTTTTAACTTTCAAGCCATCTGCATTAATGCCAACCTAAAGAAATAAGTTCTTCTAGATTTTTCTTTCATTAATTTGTAACCCATTATAGTCAACAATTGCAACCTTCCAGATAACAAAATGATTATCAACTAGATGCGTCGTTGCGGCTACGCCGCAACCATTTTCTTAGTGCATGTAGGTGTACATGAGTGACATTTTTTTCTATTCTTTTGTTTACTCATTGAAGCAGATATTTCCTCTCAGAATCGGAATCAAAATTCAGCAAAATAGAAGTGTAAGCAATTGCTTAGAATTACCATGACAATAGATCTTGAAATATCTTATGACATTCTTCCCCATAGTTTTGAAGTCAGACATGTACAAATTAAATATATACTGAATATTCAACACTGCAAATTTTGTTACTGTGATATATATAAGGAATTCTATATCTTATAGATAATAACAATTACATACATATATTCTAGCAGTACAAATTTTAAAAAACCACACAAAAACAGATTCAACCCTTTAACCAAAGCTGCACTGGATCTGTACCGAAATGACCCAACTCAAGTAGTTGTGCAGTTAGATGTGAACAAAAACAATCCAATTTGATCTTGTGAATATCCGATGACCAAAGAAAAAGCAATGAAAGATTAAAGAATTATTTAGAGAGAGGTAGTGAAACAAAATTGGTAAGTAGCAAGGGAACAGTGGCAACTTTTGCCAATTTTTAAAAGAAGAAGCAAGAGATCACATGGAAGACTTACATTTCACGTTTCTCTATGTCAATCTTCTGTCAGCCTTCGATTCATCCTTAGCAGATGGAGTTGCAAGTGGAATGTCACCTTCTTATTCTGGAAGTAATTTATTGAAGAATAATTTGAATGGGTCAATCAAAATCAAACCCATAGTGGAGACATCAATGTGACGAAAATAAGCACAATTATAATTTGATCTCTTTTAAATTTGGTAGTGTAGTATCATGCCAAAAGATTGAGAGAAAAAATGGGACACCCACACTATTGAGTTCCATACGCCGACATTGCTTGTGTGTATGCCATGTACAGTAACGTTAGTGGTAGAAATAAGAACAAAATGACCTTCTCTTCATATCCACATAAATTTCACTCTCATATTTATATATAGTAACTGGTTTTATTACTAAAACTATACCCAAATAAGTTCATTTCGGGCCTATTTGGTTCTCTTGACAGACTTAGAGCATATGTATGACCTTTATGTGTAATATTGGCATCCCATGTGTCAATGATCCAGTAGTAGGCATAGCTAAGTTAAACCTAACTCTTAAAGAGAAAAATTTGAGAATAAAAACAACAAAGAATTGGAAAATCTATTTTCACGATATATTTCAAATTGGGTTTAGAGTTTGTGTATCAGTTTGGATCTCCTCTATGAGTTCATCACCTCCAACAACATTAGCTCCTGCAGTTCAAGCTTCTTCAGTAGTTGCATCTTTAGCAAATAACGCAACCCTAACAGTCTTCGATGAGTTGAAACTTCGAGTAATTTCTTCCAAAATTTAATGACAAACTTGAAGAGAAGTAGTAAGCGCATTGATGTATCTTGCCAGTGCCATGTAAAAGTGTTGGGGCACCATGTACCATCTACACCAAAACAAAAACCTGTGATATAGAAGCTATTAAAAAGACGAACAAATTTGGGAAATGATAATGCAAAAGGAGAGTAAGATAAAAAAAGTCAACCAACATGTAGACTTATTCTGCCAAGAGATATGTGCCAAAAGCTGATTTTTAATTTTTTTTCATACTAGTACAAGGTACAAAGATATAAAAATGCATAGAAAACTTAATAAAGCAAAGAGGACAAAAGGAATTAAATTTGAAAGCATGTCTAATTCTTTCATTCCATAATATTGGATAGAGAAGGACTGATTTCGAAGGGCTCGGTGCACGAATTAATCTATACTGGAAATATTTAAAAACATAGGAGGAAGGTTTAATGGGTTTAAATTTCGATGTAAATATTTTGATAAGATAAGAGCATACATTGGCAATCTATTGAACTCGAGAAAGTTTTCTGCAGCAAAAACCTGGACTCAAGAGTCTTGTCCCCAAGAGCCGTAAGTGCACGAAGGATAGAATTAAATATTTTGAGAATTGATATAGGAAAATTCTACAAGTAGAACAGAACAACGTTAAGATCCTAAACTTGTACAAAGAGTTTCTTTTGTTAAAGACTAAGACAAGTTTACCCTTTTGAGAAAGTTCATAATTATTAGGGTCATTTGCGCATATTTCCCAAACCATTAGCCTACAGTGAACAAATGTTGCAAATAATGGTGAAGTATATTCATCCTGGATTCTAAGAATATAGTTTAAATTTAATTCTAAGTATTCTAAAGGGCATTTGTCTAAAAATATTCTAGCTCTGTTGTTCATCATCTTAATTTAACATTTTTTAAGCATTCCAAAGGACATTTATCTAAATGCATTAGTAGATTTTGAAAAACTCACTGAGATAATAGAGGAGAGTAGAAGCTTGCCACAGCCAAGGAGGAGTTCCTAATTTTTATTAGTCATGTTAGAAATTGATGTTAGAAAAAGGTTAAGCATTTAGATCTAATTTGCAACAATCTAAAAAAATAGCATAGACAATAATATAAATCTCTTTTATATCATTGATTGCATAACTGCTTGTTTATTTCAAATTTTGTTCTCATAAATTTATAGAAAAGCAACATATAGCTTGGATTTTCACACCAAATAAGGCGCAGTTAGCTTCTACAATACACAGAGCAGGACCGACCAGTAATGAAGCAAAACCAACTTGTTTCAGTTTTTTTATTTATTCATTTTCCCCACTATTATGCTAGAGTTAAAATTGCAAATATTAGAAGGAAATTGTAGCTCCGAGTCTGATATAAAGTAGACACGAATCGCAAGTAAAACATGTCAACTGACGCAATTAACACGTCAACTACAATTATAACACAAAATCTACCTACTTATTCTTTCTGAAACTATAGATTTATTTTTATATATATAGAAAGGTGGAAGTCTAGCCTACCAACTTTCATTTAATTGTCCATGAAACTACAGATTCTAATTACCTACAAATAATGAACATATAAAACCTGAAGTAAAACTTATAATATGAATCAAACAAAAATCAAGTGAGAATGTATTGACCTTAAGTGCACACATTTGTGCACAGGAAGAAATAGATGAGGCCATAGTGGCGTCATCTGGTGTAACCCTAGCTAATTGCATCTCCCTGAATAACTCCATGGCTTTCCTATGTTTAACAAATTGCACATATCCCGTAATCAGTGCACCCCAACAAACCATATTTCTATGGGAAATTTCATCAAACACCACATGTGCATCCTTTGTAAATGATTTATTAACCAACTTGCCTTGACAATAGTTCTGGACATGCAATTAGGACATTTTTTAATGACGACACCTTGTCAATTCGTACCAACCCATTGACCATTTTGGAAAATACCAACAATGCTTCTAAAAATAGGTTATTATCCAAATAATCTAAAACTATACTATTCCAGGAAACTATGCCGCAGGTCTCGTCTGGGGCAGTATAAAAAACTTGTTCTGATAGACCCATCAATCTGCATTAAAAATGCATGCCAATTAGAGAGTTAAGAACAAAGGTATTTGATTCAAATCCTGATTGTGAGTAATAGTACATGAATTTCGGCTTTAAGGTTTTGGGTCAAGGGTCTATGGCATGTTAATTTCTCTTCTTCTCAGCTTGTGTGTGCATGTTAATTCATATCATCTAAGGTACCTCAAATTTTGACTTTCGATCCCGACTGTTCCATCTGCTTTGAGTTACTTTAGGGGATCCAGACTGTGTCAATTAAAAAGAAAGCACGATGGGTCTATGTAATAGACAGTAGACCCAGCAATGTTCCCTCCAAATAAGCTATTTTAAAGAGTAGTTAAATGAGGTACAAAATGAAAAAAAAAAGGACTTATATTTGACCCTTAGCTTAATTTTATTCAGAAGAACCATATATACATATTTGATCCTCAAATTAGTGGGAAAAAATTGATCAACCTAAACAATAGCTTGTGCTCTTCCATACCAGCACCAAAATTGAATTGAACCAACTTAATTCTCCTTTTCTTCGTAAAAATCATATAGAGTTGATTCTCACTATAAATATAATAACTCTATAATTAAGACTCCAACATTTCAATGCACATCACAGAATAATTAACTTACAAGGGCTTGTAAGCATGCTATGATTTAGCCATCTCCCTCAACACATCACCAAAAATTGCAGTGTCCTCTAAACACACGGCCTTACTCAACTGTAATTACAACAGATTAACTGAAGATAAACACTACACACCTTCATTTGCCTGGTTAGAAGAGGCAAGCCTGAGGAAGAAAGTGATTTGCACATTTTTCTATTTAAAAATGTCATAAGCTTCCTATAAGAATTGGAGGTGAAAAATTCTAAAATTGAATCTAGAAGAGTTGATTGTTCGGATTACCATTGTTCGCAATTATAATTTGCAATGCTAATATTTCTTTTGTTTGATAGATCTTGAGCAATAGTATGACTTCCGGTATTTTTACGGCTGTCTCTACCTCCATTGATGAGTTCGGATTACTATTGTACGGCTATCTCTTCCTGTATTGTTTGGATTACTATCGTACTTGTTAAGTTCTCCGCGGGGTAAGCACACCTCAATCTGCAATAAGAAGAGCCGTAATTAATATGCTATATAGGAATGTACAGGCAGAACAGTACCTCAATGGTGATAACTATAATGAGCCATCTTTGGGGTTTTAATGTTTTAACCTTCATCATGCAATTAACGTACAAATCATAAGCCTTCATGAAATTGGTATGGCATGAGGAGGTACATATGTAGTACGTATGAATAAGAGATTGTATAATTGAAGTGATATACTTTGAAATGAGTATATTACTTATATTTAATTATTCTATTGAACAATTAAATCTATTTACATTTCAGTGGTGTTGCACCAGATTAGTACAGGGGTAATATGGTCATTTTGGACTGAACCACATGAGATCAGTTGGTAGCAGCAGCAAATGGACATTTTAGTGAGAAACATGAAGATGATGTGATTGATGCACTGAATAAGATGATGTAAGCATTTTGATGGTATCAAATTTCTTGACCTACTTCAATATATAACTAAATTTGGGATTAATTAACTTCATATTGTTTTGTTGCTAGTTGACTTCAATTTATGTTATTAGCTCAAGATGAACACCTCGTCCAGGTAGAAATATTTGTAGAGCTATCGTGGCTCACATAGTGCACGACTAACAAATACAAAATGGAAAAGTATATCACTAATGGTGAAGGAGGTCATAGCAGAGCCTCTCTTTCTTTGGAAGTGTCGAGCCGCAGGAAGTAGAGAAATCCAGGGAAGCCCTTCGACAATGGAAGTAAATAAGTAAATAAAAATAAACCCTACTACATTAAGTGAAATTTCAATTATATTACCAGTCTAGGAGAGCTTTCATTGTTCTGGAGATATTCTCAATTACACCTGCAGCAAGCCTTCCTAGGACATGGGGGTGAGCATACTTGAGCCGACAAAATCAATATTGGGAATTGATAAGTTTGAACTAAGAATTTCAAGTGGGAATCCTTCACCTGTAATAGACATTATTGTGCATCAAAGAGTAGAGCATTTGTCAGTATGTACCAAATCCATGGAAAAACACAGTGAGGACCATTGAGATTTTGTAATTTGGAATGCCCTAGCTGATTGGCAGGAAATAAATTGAGAAGATGGAAGATAGTTTCACTAAACTTGTGGTAGCTGGAGAACACTATGGGCCGTCGCTGTAGCTGGAGAGTGGTCTTACGCCAAAGGTACTTGGGGAGGATGGAGATGAGCGGACAACCAGAAGACGAGGGGAAGCTGCGTACGTGTAGAAAGTGGTCTGCGGAGAAATTGGCTGAGGTAGGAGGAATAAGAAGAAGGGAATGAGAGCAGGCGACGACGGAGGGAGAGGATGATTTTTAGATGGCGCACAGGGCGAGGGGGGAGTGAACAGGTGGCGAGACCGAGGGGTGACAGCGTTTTTTCATTTTTAGGAGTAATTGGAGAGGCGGTGGCTGGGTAATTGGGGATGACGTTAGCATACTTCAGCTGAGGACATCTAAAACCCTTGATTATTCATCGGACGGTACAGAGAAGGGGTGCTACTGCAGAAAGAACAGTAACACCCCATTGCCAATTAAGGTTTTAGAAAAGAAAGTGCCTTTATGACTTATCTAATGAAGGATTACTAATTTAGTAACAAATTAAATCTAACTTTATTCTAATTTCATTCACACAGTAATATGTAAACGAAATTAATATTTATCCATCATAGCTGACTTTATAATAAAGAAATTCAATTGGGTTTGTTATTCTGATGTAATATTAATTTGATTAAAAAAATTATGTGCAAGTAGTAGGAATTAGATGACCACTATATATATAATAAAAAATATTTCTCAACTTTTAAGACCCAAAAATGAGAACTCAAGGTGGCCACAATAGATGGGCCCATTGGGCCGGACCAAATTCAACTGTGATTAATTATTAGTTTAAGCCATTTTGGGTTGATTACAAAAAAGTAACAGTTGTTTTGGGACTCATAATACAGATTAAAAAAATAATAAATGTACCAGGCACAAAAGATAACATCTCACATTATTGCAAAAGAATTGATACAGCTAACATTGCCTTATTAGAAATAATCTCACAAACAAAAACAAATTACATTAGACAACCTCAATTACACTTGAAAAATTCAATCAACAGCACAGATTTGATTAATCAAGTCTGAAATTGGCAGCATGAAAATTTAATTCCTTGGCTTGGGGCTCCCATCAAGCGCCCCATAGGTTCTATAACCCGACTTCCTACCAAGCATACCGGCTTTTCCTTTCACCGGCGCTTTCTTCTCTTCCAATGCCGAAACCGAATCGATCTGTTCGCTACTTGCTCCCCAACACGGCGTGTATGAACTCCACGGGCATGTTTTCGGTTTTTTCGCGAACCACAAGCATTCCTCTGCGGAACGCTGGTTGGGTAACCAAGGGATACAGTTTTTACTGACATCCAGTTTTTTATTGCCCTGTTTTATCAGTTCCCAGCAGCTGGGCCCGAGCGAGGTTAAGTAGTTGTATGACAGGGATAGGTTCTTGAGGTGGCCGGTGCAGGCCAACTTGCACAGAGCCTCTGGCACCTCGCCGTATAGCAAATTGTGTGCGAGGTTGAGCTGCTCTATTTTCTTCAGGCAACCGTAAGAGTAAGGTATCGGACCGGTGATATAATTAAAACCAGCATCAAAGACAGTAAGCTTCGTCAGTTTGCCGACTTCAGGAGGAAGACAGCCTGAGAGCTGGTTGTTCAAGAAGAGCACCTAAAATATATAAATGATTAATTAAGCTTAAGTTTAGTTGCCTCTAAAACTTTATAATCTTTATGAAATTATTTTAACCACCAAGAAATTAAGCATACAAAATTTTGAATAGTATACCTCTAGGAGGTTCTTGGCATAGCCAATTGAGGAAGGAATCGGGCCGGTAAACAAATTATTGGCGAGTGATAGGTATTGCACCGGCGAGTAACCTAAGTTGCTTGGCAGATAGCCGTTGAACTTGTTATTGTTCAGAAATATGGCAATGGCATAAGGCAATTTGCCGAACACATCAGATGGCACGGAACCGAAGTATGTGTTGAACCGTAGGTCGAGGAAGGTGAGGTTCGATAGAATTGCGTTTGGAGGAAAACAACCTTTCAATTTGTTGTTACTCAAGTCGAGCTCGTAGAAGTATGGGTTAACGTTTTGGTTGATGTATGGCGTACCGCCGGTAAAATTGTTCGAGTTCGCGTGGAAGAGCGCGAGCTCAGTGAGATTTCCAACAAACACCTGCAAAATTGTTACATCTCATGTCATCAATCAGTTATTATATAGATTTATGGTGTGTGTGTGTATAGACACTACACACAAACATGTAACAGCAGATCAGTACTCACTGGTAGTGTTTTTTCTCTCTTAAATTAATTCAAGAGAAGAAAATGGCCTTTATGTTAAACAAGATGTAACCAATGAGAGGAACAATGTATTCAATCAAAATCAATCAAAGAGGTGGGACCATGTCAAAGGCTTTTTGGCTGGTATCTGTCACGAGCTGATGTATTGAAATGGTTTTTCAGCATGCATGACTAATAATTGTTAAAATATTGAGGTGGTCCTTGAATAATTCTCAGAAAATTAGATAGAAATTGTCTGTTATATAGTCTGAAGAAATAAGAAGAAAAAAAGAAAGATACCAGCTTTTATATCAAATTAATTAATAGTTCCCCAGTTACCCTACAAAATAATTATAGTTATATTTTCTATTCCTGCGAAGGTGATATTACAATTTGTTATTTATGCAATTTATTAATAGTAGGAATAATATAGCATAATGACAAGATATATAACGCATTGCACATATATATAAAAAAATTCTAATTTGAAATTAAAGAAAGGAAATATAGAAAGGTCTCCCTACCCAAAATTATATGCAGGTATTAATTCAAAAGATATAATGCACACTATATATATTGTCACTAGCTAGATTATTAATCAAATTTAACTGAATTTATCTAGCAAGAATATAGAAACTCATACGTACATCGAAATGCTCCGAGCTGAGAGCGTTCCCGTTGAAATCGACAGAAGCAACTGCGACATTATCTTTGCTTTTACCAGGCGGCGCTTCGCAATAAAAACCGCAATATGACCCGCAAATGTCGGTCCCATTCCAAGAGTTAGTAATCCCTTGTGGGTCACAAGTGATGGTTTTCCTGAATTCTTGTATCACAAAATATGACCTGTAAAGATAATAACTCTTGAAATCGCTCGGTTTCAGGGTCGATGACGACGGGCATGACGACGGGCATGGTGGGGAGGACGACGGGGATGGTGGGGAGGACGATGGGGATCGTGGGGAGGAACCGCCACTTCCTATACCAATTCCGATGCTGATACCGGTTCCTTTCCCTCCTAAACTGATGTCAAGGGATAAGGTGGTTGGAATAAGGGAAGATAGAGCAATGCATTGTATGAAGAGAAAATAGGTAATGGTCAAGGGGCTTGTGCCCATTTTGAGTAGCTTTCTCTCAACTGTTTATCAAGTTGAGAAAGAGACTTAGGAATTGGGAGGGAGAGAATGGTGACTTAAAAGAGTTTGAATAAAATATGTAGTACATGATTGGGGTATGCATTTAATTATATACTTTTGTGGGACCTTTTAATATGTTTAAATAGGAATTATCTTATCTAGAAGTTGGATTCAGTGTTGGTACATTTTAAGATATTTATTAAGAAACATAAAAAATATTAATTTTTTTTTGCCTTTCAGATTTTAAAATATATACTTTATTTTTTTATTCTTTATTTTAGGAGAATAAAATTATAATATTATTTTTGCAAGCCTTTTTTCTTTTTAGTTGATGGATATTAAAATCAAATATTACTTTTGCTTGTCAAATTTTGAGCTTCATTTTTTTATTTATAATTAATGCAATACACGCATATCTAAGCTATTATTATTATTATTATTATTATTATGAGGGATCCAATTACACCCTTTTTTTTTGACACATCATGACATTGTTTTTTTTATAGGTCTATTTTGCGATTTCAAAGTCGAAATAGTTGATCCGAACCGTTCAACATGATGGATATATTAAAATGTGATTGGAGATCAAATTTTACATTTTAATATATCCATCATGTTAAACGGCTTAGATCGACTATTTGGACTTTGAAAATGATAGATGTCAAAGTGTGTCAAAAAATATGTAATTGGATCCCTCCTCTATTATTATATCATTGATTTCCAATTGTCAATTGTCTAACTATGAGTCCATTGCAACCTAACTTATTTGACATCCGTGACAACGCATGCAAGTAGAAGATTGTCGATATTGAAAAGTAAAATTATAATATGGTTTATACTTTTGATACACATCGTGTATCAAATTGAATTTGATCTCGTTTAGTTACTAATCAAATGTCCATACAATAGATCACTAGATAACAAAAAATATTTTCCTTTTCAACAAAATTTGATATATTTCCTATCTACAATATGGATAATATATTCATTATATTATATCAAGATGGGGTATGGGTATGGGTATTGTACTTCGCGAAGTAAAGCGAAAGTTTTACTTCACGCTCATATTCCCATTTCAAAGTTCAAAACGTTGATCCGAACCGTTTAAGTTGATCTACATATTAAATTGTGCTTGGAGACTAAATTTTACATTTTTTGGAATTTTTTACTATTTATTAAGTCACTTTGAAAATCGCTAATCCATTGGTCCAGAATTTTTTACTGTTTTCTACTGTTCACAATGGATCAGTAATTTTCAAAGTGGCTTAGTAAATTGTAAAAAAAATCCAAAAAATGTAAAATTTAGTCTCCAAGCACAATTTAATATGTAGATTAACTTGAACGATTCGGATCGACGTTTTGAACTTTGAAATGAGAATATGAGTGTGAAGTAAAACTTTCGCTTTACTTCGCAAAGTACAATAGCCCATCTCATATTATATCTTATTTTCATAAATATTTTGTTAATTGATAGTTCTCAAATAAGTTTGTTTGAGTATATATATACTCAAATAAATTATTATAATGGAAATTTTATTATTTTTTTGTGAGGTTGTTTCCGTACGTAGTAGACTAAATTTATTTGAGGGGGTACATAAGTATAGAACAAGGTTCTAAATAGCGTTTATAGCGTCGTAGCGGGAAGGCTAAAAAAAAAGTTATAGCGAATAGCGTCGCTATAGCGGAAGCTATTCCAAATAGCGTTTTTTTTTTTTTACATTTCGTATATTCAATATTTGTACTAAATATCAACATTATCTAAAGTCTCATAGAATAATAAATAACACCAAAGTAATTAAGAAATTATAATATTCATATTGAACCCGTACAAAGTCCAAATTGCGGTTCAAAATATCCATAGTAATATCATAAACTATCGATTTTTCCTATTAAAAATATCTTAAGCATCATGATTCATGACATAATCTATTTTTTTTTCTATTCAAATTTTAATTTCGGTTTGGACTTTTTTTCTATTCAAATTTCAATTTCTATTCCCAATTTCAAATTGATTTATCTATAACAAGTAGCAACAAATCAATTTCGGTTTGAGATTTTTTTTATCTTTATTTAAAACCCATATAAATTGCTTAAAAAAAAAAAAAAACTCATATTGTATAGCGCAAATAGCGGACCGCTATAGCGCTGTAGCGGCCGCTATAGCGGCCGTAGCGCAAATAGCGCATTTTGATGTCATAGCGTAGCGTTTGGGGTCCAAAAACGCTATAGCGGCGCTATAGCGCGCTATTTAGAACACTGGTATAGAACTATGAAAGTATGAATGTAACCACACAGAAGTTCACTAACAAACTTTGTATTTGTTTTCTTCTACTTGGAAACTTTTTCTATTAAATAATTTAACAGTATTGTCATTTTGTAGCAATTTCTTCCTCTACTTGAATTTTTTTTTCCAGCGATGTAAGAGATAAATGGTCGGTTCGGATCCTCTCTTTTTTTTAATGAGTCCACATGTGACTTTTGTAGATTAATCTGGATCATCAGTTTCTAATCAAATGGTCAATGAGGTCTCAAGTACTTCCTATTCAATTGGATCAAATCCAACCTTCGGTTTTTAATGACGGTGCTTCAGATTTGTCATGAATTAATAATCTTCTTATGCATTTACTTCTTCATTTTGTTAGTTTGCATTTATATATTTTTATTTTGTTCTAATTTGTATCATTAATTTTATATTCTGTTATTTAATATTTGTTGGTAGGTAGCTGCTTATCAATTTTTTATAGAAGTGTTTCGATTAATTACCCCTTTCAATTAGGTATATTGGAGATGAACCCAAAATTGTAGAGACTGTTGTCTCAATACTGCTACAAAATGTTAATATTAATAATATTAACATACAACAACTAATAATAATAATAATAATAATAATAATAATAATAATAATAATAATTTAATGATAAAATAATGATAATATTAATAATATTAATAATGTTAATATTGATAATATTAATTTAATGATAAAATACATAAAACTAATAATAATAATAATAATAATAATAATAATAATAATAATAATAATAATAGTATACAAAAATGTTATTTTAGTGTTTATTCTTCTTTTATTGTACATTGGGTGAGTAACAATTTTTAATATTATTTTTTTTTTCATTGAAAGTTTGTTTAAACTTAACCGATTTTTTTTAATATCCAACATTAAATAAAAAATAATACAAATACCCAAGTATTCTGAAGAATTTTAAAAATGCCCAGACCGTCGAAAATTTCGGTTTCAGTCATTTGAATTTAACCTTAAAATTAACTAATTATTTGACACAAGTTCAGCAACTCTCAAATGTCTTATTTAAATAATAAATATCATATTTATGATATTTTTTTCTTAATTTGAATAATATTTTATAAGATAGTAAAATAAATGTCTCAGGAGAATTTCTCACATGTTGATATGCTAATTAAAAATAATATATAGTGGAAGGAGACCAAACAACCTTTTTGGTAGTTGTATTTTTGAAAAATTTGGCAGTGGCTGCCAAATGCATTTTATTAATAATTTTAAGTAAATACATCATGTAACAACCTTTTAAGCCTTGTCACCTATGTTATCTATTACAAGGTACATCACCCTTTTTGGTAGTTGAAACAGCTGTATCACTGCTTCATCATCTCCGTGTGTTATATACTTTATACTTTATATTGTAGTATTGTACCCTGTATTGTTTGTTTCTTCTCCCAATTGTTTATAACCTACGCCAAAAGGCATCCAGCTCAGACTTAGAGGTCCACTACCGTTTGCTTCCAAGAGTTTAATTGTTCTTTTCATAAATCACTTCCATATACAGGTAATTTTTAATAATTAGTGGGTGAATACACGAGTGAATTAAAAGATGGTTTAATGATAAAATAATAGAGTAGAACTAGGGTGTTCCTAAGCTCATCAAGCCCTTCGTGAGCTCGACTCTAAAACCTATCGAATTGACTTCAAATGATATTTTCAAACCGTTAGATGTTCAATCTATATTAAAATGTGCTTGGAGACCAAATTTTACATTTTTTAGAATTTTTTACTATTTATTAAGATGGTTTGAAAATCGCTGTTTTTCAATGGTGCATAATTTTAATAAAAACAGCGATTTTCAAACCATCTTAATAAATAGTAAAAAAATTTCAAAAAATAAATGCATTAATATTAAATTATAATTTTTTTTAAGACCGCTTGACTTTTAAATAAATTTAATTTGAATATCTATAAATTATGTAGGTAAATGTGTCACTCGTGAACTATATGGGTTTCAATAGTTTGAATTCGTCATTTAAAGCCAATTTGATAAATTTTTGACTTGGTGAGCTTAAGAACACTCTAGTTGACGTGTTAGGCACACTTACATATAGTGAAGGAAAAAAAAATGTGACAACATGACTAATAATACGTCGTGACTTGGTTAGTCATGTCACATGACGTGATTTTTTTTTTTTCACATGATACGACATGATTAAAAAATTATAAAAAGGGGGTATTTACCTTGTCAAAATCGTAGATCTGAAGAGTTTCTAACTCTCTTAGACGATCCAGAAATTTTAAAACAATTGGATGGAGAAATGATTGAGTAAATTGGGAGGATAAAAGAAAAAGAAATAAAAAAAAAAGATGAGTTCGGAAGAGGAAAACTGGGAAGGAGAGGAAAGGGAGAGACAGAGAAGGGATGGAGCCGGGACGGGTGGGAAAATTGGAAATCAAGCCTCCACCGGTCCTAGGGATCGGTGGAGCTATAGATGAGGGATTTTCTGTGGCGAGGGTATCAGCTGGTGCAAAACACGCTCCATCGGTCTCTAGGACCGGTGTAGATTGGGTTTTTTTTTGCTCCACCGGTCCTAGGGATCGGTGGAGGCTAGTTTTCGAAAATCAAAACAACGAAGGCTTATTCCGTTCAAATAATTTACAGTAATTCTATTTAAAAAAAAAAATCCAACATGACTAATAATATATCGTGACTTGGTTAGTCATGTCACATGATGTGATTTTTTTTATTTCACATGATATGACAAGATTAATTAATAAAAGTAGAGGTTTGGTACTAAAAAGGACCACTCACATTGCCTAATAAAAGTCCAATTATAGGCTTGCAATTTCGGATCATTTTGGGGACGAGTCAATAATTTAATAAAATCAAAGACACAAAAATATAAGCCCACCAATGATAAACTAATAAGTAATAAACTAATAATATTTATCTAATTAGAATTTTCTATTTTTTCCAATCTAGGGCCACAAATTATTGGCCTGTTACATGCAGTAATTTTTATTTAATTAATGCTTTGATGTTATATCTCACTCCTTTTAAGGATACAACTTAAATATATTAAAATATTAGCTACAATTAGAATATTTAGAAAATGCCAAAAAAAGAGAAAAATATTGGTGGGAATAGAGCAGAAAAAACGTGCCATGCCGCGACCAAAATGTCAAGGGGTGGTCACGGCACGCGAATAGTCACGGCACGTGAGTCACGCCGTGCCTAACGTGACGTGACCATATGTGACTCGCGTGGCTCACGTGACCATTTAATCATAATTTAGGTTAGTTTATTCAGGATTCACTATTAAATCAATATCTAATGGTCCTAATTACACGTGACTCGTGTGACTACGTGTCGTGCCTTACCGTGATTAAATCTTTCACGTGCCGTACCGTGCCAAAGTTTTAAAAGATGGACACGGCACGCGAATAATCACGGCACAGGACACGCGAGTACGGTACGTAACTGACACGCGTGCCGTTCCGTGACGGAACCGGCTCCACCGTGCCCATTTTTCCCACGTGGCAACACCCAATAAATGGGTTTACAATAAACGTGCTGATTATGTTCCTTTCAAATGAAACGGCCACAGATAATAATGCAACTCTTACTTTTTCTTTTGAAGAAAAAATCAGAAGAAACGTAAAAAAAATGAAAATATTATGAACAATTATAAAATAATGAAACAACGTTCTAAAAAAAATATATTGTTTACAAAAATATATTTATTGTTCGAAATTTGAAATTATAGTTTGGAATAAATAATAATATCAATTATATATTGTTTTGGTTATCTGCAGTCACGCTTGGTCACTTGCTGTGCTGTGTGAAGTATGGTTACAATATAAAAATAGACATGACACACAAGTTTTTTTTTATAAACCATAATTTTAAAAAAATATTTTTACGAAACCAACATGATTATTTTATTTTAAAAAAAAAATCATAAGAATTGAAATGTCATTTCGGTCTATTTTTTTTTTTTATTCTCGACCGAAATGTCTCCAGTCTCCTTTTTGAATTTTCTGTGACGGTTCATATGAAAACTTGTGAAACCAGTACCACAGAAAATGCCATTTCGGTCTGGAATAAAAAAAAATAATGGACCGAAATGACATTTCGGTTCTTATAATTTTTGTAAAAAAAAAAAATAATCATGTTAGTTTCGTAAAAAATAAAATTTTAATAATGGTTTATAAAAAAATTCCATAACACGCTACCAACATACATTTGATCAAGCCGTAATTTTTTTTACATCCCTACTCCTATCATGTAGGTTTTACCAAAGAAAACAAAAATTCGCATCCTCTGAGATATCTCAAATTTTGCGTGACTTTATGAAAAATCACAACCATTCAAATAAGTTCTACACGAATCTCGAAGCACAAATAATACTGGCCCCCGCGCTATCCCCAAATAGGCACCGGACACGTAGGTCACGCAAAAGTTGAGATATCTCAGAGGATACGGAGTCAGAAAACAACATGGGTCCCCAACTTGTATTTTTTTCAGTCCCCAACTTGTATTTTTTTCAGTCCCTGCTCTTGTATGGTAGCAACAATTTTTTCCTTTTCCTTCTGTCCTTTTGTATTGATCTCGTTTTTTTGATGGAGAAAGAAAAAGTGAAAAATTAACATAGTTGTGTGAACATGTGACAGGAGTAGCCAATCAACACATAAAACTCAGTTGATGTGAGAGCGATTGACATGTGCTGATGTGCATGTCAGGCAGTGATTCTTTCCAAATCTATTTTTCTAATTCTTTTTTTAACTTTTGACTTATGTGTCCATTAATTGATGTCAAATTGTCAATAAGTTTCTATTACAAAAAGGACATAACAATAGTTTCATTTAATTCAGTTCTATTCATGGCAATATGAGTTACTTGCTAATAATTAGAGTGAAAAAAACGTGCTGTGTTTGTTAAACACGTTGTGATTTTGATCTCGTGCTGTACTGTGTTGTGATTAAGTTAATTTTTTCACGTGCCGTGCTGTGATTAAACTATCAAGAGATGATCACAGCACACAAATGGTCCACACGAGTCACGTCATGCCCGAATATGCCATGACCAAACGTGACTCGCGTGACCATTTGATCATACTTTAGGTTAGTTTATTCAAGATTCACCATTTAGTCAAGATCTAACGGTCATAATTACACGTGATTCGCGTGACCTGCCGTGTCGTGACTAGATCTTTCGCGTACCGTGCCGTGTCAAATTTTCTAAAGATGGTTATAGCACGCGAATGGTCACGACATGGTACACGCAAATCACAGTAAGTAACCGACACGCTTGCCATGCCATTCCGTGCCGTAACCGTGACAGAGCCAGCTCCGCTGTGACATTTTTCCCGCTCTATTAATAATTGATAAAGCATCATGCTATTGTTTACTGATAGAAGCTACAAATCATACTAATGAAAAAATTAATAATTATATTATCGGCCTTAATTAAATCCAATACAGCAGCAGTTGAGTCAGAAGTCATTTTTCTAGTGGCCTAGTAACCAATACAACGTGTTAGATTCTATACCACTACAGCAGCAAGAATCATCTGCGACCGGCCAAATCTGCCGCATAAAACAATGGTGCCGGTCGCAGGAGGTAAACCCGGTTGTAGAAGGCTTAAATCGGTCACAGATATACCGGTCGCAGTTGCTTCGTCGCTAATACTCTCCTCGCTGATGTCACCGGTCGCAGATGAACCTATAGCGACTGATGAAATCGGTCTCTGATGAACCGTGTAGACGTGGCAGGAAGACCCATCTGCGACCGATTTGACGGTCGCTGATGAGCCCATAGTCGGTCACAGTTAGGGCTGCACAAAAAATTCGTAGTTCGTAATTCGATTCGAGTTTGATTCGAAAAAGTTTGTAAAAAGTTCGATTCGAAATTGAGTTCGTTCGAAATTAATTCAAACCAAACTCAAACTAGACCTAGTTCGTTTGAAATAGGTTCGCAAACCAAATTTAGTTCGAAATTAACTCAAACGTGAATCGTTGATTTCCGCTGATAACTTATGTTCGTTGATGAAAATATAAGGCCGCCCAGTCCATAATTGCTCTTCTAACTTAAATTGTACTTTGAATACTTTGGATATTTGAAAACTTTGGTGATATTGCTCCTATTGACTATTTGGAAAACTTTGAATACTGTGATTGTACTGAACTTTGATTGTTTGTTCTAAACTTTGGTGTTTGATATAAATTTTGGTATTTGTAATGAACTTTGATATAAACTTTGGTGTACTGTGTAATTAGAATTCAGAATGCCTGAGTTTTTATTGAAGTGTTGTAATTTCGAACTATGGTCCAGCCATAAGTCATAACTCGTAAGTCGTAACAAAGTTCGTAAAAGTTCGAAATTGAGTTCGTAAAAAATTCGATTCGAAATTAAGTTCGTTCGAAATTGAGTTCGTTCGAAATTAATTCAAACCAAACTTAGTTCGAAATTAATTCAAACCAAACTTAGTTCGAAATTAATTCAAACCAAACTCAAACTGGAGGTAAGTTCGATTCGGTTCGGTTCGTTTGCAGCCCTAGTCACAGTAGACTTTTTTTTTCCCCAATTGGTACGAAATGTACCAAATAATTATAACAACCATTAAACCCATTTTGTTCATTTATATTTCTCCAACCCCAATTGGTACGAAACGTACCAAACAATTCACAAGCACTAAGCAATTTAAAAATAATTTCCAAGCAATTTAATTGGTACGTACCAAGCAATTCACAAAACAACATAAACATGAAATATCTAAAGTACTACATAAACATCGAATAACAAATATCTAAAGTACCACATAAAAATAAAATATCTAAAGTATCACATCAAAATAAAATATCTAAAGTACGATATAATAACAAACATGAAATGTTTAAGACTCATCTCTCAAATCGTCCCCGTTGTCATCCTAATCAGCGGGGCTCGATGCATGGTGCGAGCTAGAACCTCCCTGTGAGAATATAACTAACATTTTTATGATATCTTTATTGGATTCAAACATACTCAAAAATCGAATTTCGTACCCGATGAGACGAAGAACGTGCCATTAAATCCAATACAGCAGCAGTTGAGTCAGAAGTCATTTTTCTAGTGACCTAGTAATTAACCAATACAACGTGTTAGATTCTATACTGAATCGTTCTATTTGGAAACTGGAATTGAATTGGGTCAGATTTCAAATTATTTTCGAGAATGTTATCGTCTCGGATCGATTCGGGTAAGATTGTTTAGTCACACTCGGGTTAAAAACCGATTTTGTCTAGTACTGATTGCTCGCACGAATCTTGATGTGGATCAAATGACTTATACCGAGTATAAAACAACAGAAATGCCACGTTGAAACTGGTAATTATCTTTCGTTTTTTCTTCCTAGGTTGCTTTCATCTAGTCGTTAGATCCAACTTGAGATTTGATAGCAAAAAACCAACAATGCAAACAATTATTTTGGAAGGTAGATGATGCCATGATTTTGAGGTCATTCCTTTTCCAATCTAGGCTTTATTATGTGTCCTTGTTCTCCCTTACATCAATTATTGTATGGTGGAACCAAAATTGAATTTATTATATACGTAGAGTTCATCTGCTAGCACTGTTCCTAATAATTCAAACGTATATAACTGGCATCAACCAGAAATGACAGATCTTAAAAAGAAAAAGAAAGGGACTGCAATGTATTATATATATCTAAACATCACATGATAAAAATTAATGAGATAATAAAGAAGCCCGAAACGGGACCCACAATGTCTGAATCGACAACTCTAAGATGAGTATGTTGCATGATAACTGCCAGTGGGGCCCTCTCAAACGCTATTTCTAGTACTGGAGATAGAGTGGAAAAAACGTGCCATGCCGTGCAGTGACGTGACTAACACGTCGTGATTTTGATCTCGTGCTGTGCCGTGCCGTAACCAAGTTAATTTTTCACGTGCCGTGACCAAAATATCAAGAAGTGGTCATGGCACGCAAATGGTCACGCCGTGCCTAAACGTGCTGTGACCATACGGACTCGCGTGACCATTTAGTCATAATTTAAGTTAGTTTATTCAACATTCACCATTAAATCAATATCTAATGATCCTAATTACACGTGACTCGCGTGACTAAATCTTTCACGTGCCGTGCCGTGCCATGCCGTTTTGTGCCGTTCTGTACCGTTCCGTGACGAAGTCGGCTCGGCCGTGCCATTTTTCCATTCTAACAGGAGATGTCTTGGAACAAAAAAAGAGCTTAACTAAAACTGACAAATGTTTCAAATACACTGATTTCTGTTTTTCTTTTTATTTGCTGATTAGTGTTGCTTAAAAATTGTAATTAGCTGGACTCTATAAATAATGATGGAAACAATTGATACTGTTCGCTAATTAAATAAAGAACTGTGACGCGAAATCACTGATTTGGGGGTGACCGTTGAGACGGTGAAATTGAATGAAGAAGAAGAAGAGTTGGGCAGTAAGGTTAGAAAGAACGGTCAGCCAATTATTATAAATTCAAAGACTGACAGTGGGACCCAAGAGGTGAACGCTCAGAACAGGAGGCTCCAATCAAGCTCCACTGGAGAGCAGACAGAAGTGAACGATTAGTTATAATCGCAGAAGCTGTTAGAGTTTGTTAAGCCACGTTACTGTCTATCGCTGACGAGGCAACTCGTGGTTAAATTCGCTTGTTTTTCTTACCAAGCTATCTGTTTTCTTTTACTTTTCACATCGCCTATATAAGGCTTAAGCATCTATGGTTTTGTATCTAGAAATTACTCTATAAATTTGGCGAATTGCCTTGTTCTGGCATTCGAGTTCTTATTAGATATGTTTTCTTCTTATTCCAAAATAAATCCAAATTGCTTGTTTCTTTCTATTTGATTGTGTTGATTCTGTGAACGAGAGTTAAGCTCGTTGCAAGAACCCACATCTTTCTTGAATTTTCTTCTTTTATAATTCTCAGCTGTTATCTGTTGTTGAGTGTTTTGTACACCACAGTCCATGACCTCTTTAACCCCAATTAAAATTCTCCAAATTACATAGCACTAATACTTCAGCGGTTCATCAGAAAATCAATGGTTTAGAAAAACACATCTATATTTTATTTCTTTTATTTAAGCTGAATAGTTGTCAACAAAATATTAATATTTCCCGAAAAAATATCGATGTCTTATTTTATTAACATTGATATTTAATTTCTTTTAATTTAACAATACTACTTGTAATCAGAAAATCAATGTTTTATTTCAGCTGTTTTATGTTACACTTCATTAGAAATCGAGGTTTTAGGAAAAATCATGGATGTTTGAGTGAAACGCAGGCTGAAAATACATTTCACCTTACCTTAGTGCAATGTCAGGGATTTTAGACCGATAAGTCTAATTAATGGAATACAACGAATCTTCTCGAAAATCTTATCAAATAGACTACAAACAAGAATCGGCCTAATACTACATCAGTCACAGACGGGCTTCTTGAAGGGGCGACAAATAACGGAGGGTTTTGTTTGTGCGCAAGAATTACTACACATGGCAAAGGAAAACAATATACCATTGGCAATATTCAAGGCGGATATTCATAAAGCATTCGACACGGTTAGTTGGGAATTCCTGTTACAAGTAATGTCTCAAATAGGGTTTTCGCAAAGATGGATATCATGGGTCAAAAGACTGGTGTTACAAGGGGCCTCGCAGATTATTATTAATGGATTAGTGGGAAGAAAAATCGAGTTGAGAAGAGGGGTAAGACAAGGGGATCCGATGTCACCGCTACTTTTCATCATGGCCATGGACTTTATACCGAGATGGTTACAAAGATTAATGAACATGGGAGCAATTAGAATGCCGGTGCAAGGAATACAACCCTCTCTGTTGTACGCGGATGATGCCCTTTTCTTTATAAAACCGGAATTACAACAAATACAAGTGCTCAAAACAGTGTTGTTAACATTCGGTGTCATATCGGGCCTCAAGGTAAATTTGGAAAAATCTGAAATGGTGGCAACGGCCACAGAGAGGAATCACATAAGAGAATTGGCGGATATACTGGGCTGTAAGGAAGTCAAATTCCCCTTCCGATATCTGGGTTTGCCTTTATCGGACTCCAGACTTCTAAAAGGGGCATACATACCTCTCATAATGAAAATCAACAAGAGATTAGAGGGGTGGGCGGGAAAACTCCTCACACAGGCAGGAAGAATAGTGCTTATAAATTCGGTATTATCGGCATTACCAATTTACTTTATGTCGGTGTTCAAGTTGCCGGTTTGGGCGATAAATGAAATAGATAAGACAAGAAGAAACTTTCTATGGCGAGGAGCGACACAAAATGAAAGGAAAATGCATTTAGCTAATTGGAAGCTGGTATGCACACCGAAAAGGATGGGAGGATTGGGAATTACTAACTTGACGAGTTTTAATCAGGCATTGTTGGCCAAATGGTATTGGCAGTGGCAAAGTAGTGAGAAAAAGTTGTGGAAATTTTTTTTTCACGCAATGTATGGTATGCAGCAAGGAGGGGCATATAATTCGCATTTCTTCAAGGCTAATCTCAAAAAGGTGATAAAATTCTGTGACTGTTTTATGTTGCGGATAGGAGGCAGAGGCGATACGGTCAGGTTTTGGGATCAAGATTGGGGCTTGGGGACACTAAAATATAGACTAGAGGAATTGTACACATTTGTGTGGGACAAACACATCACATTACAGGAATTCTTCTTGCAAGGAAATATACACTCACTATTCAGACCGGTACTGTCAGAGAAAGCCACTGAGCAACTACAGGAGCTGATTTTGGAAAAGTTTAGGGTGTTACCGGGTTTCAATCGTAATAGGAGTAATGTAGATAATGCAACATGGAAAATGCATGCAGATGGGAGATTCACGGTCCAAAGAGCATATCAAGTAATGGAGAATACACCGACGATACAATCACAGGTACACATGATCTGGAAATTGCGGGTACCTCCGAGATTTAGGGTATTTGGATGGCTACTAATACACAAAAGGATATTGACGGCAGAGATTTTGAGGTCAAAGGGGTTTCATGTAGTCGGCATGTGTTATATGTGTAGACGGCAGGATGAGACGATACGACACTTATTTAATGAGTGTCAAATAACCGATCATGTATATAGAGGAGTAATGGCGGAGGAAAGAATACCGGTGACGGGGGGGGGATAGACTGAAGTTAATCACAAACAATGGTATGGATTGCAAGATAAGAGAGCTCACATTGATAACACACTTTGTCATTTGGAGGGAAAGATGTAACCGGATTTTTAGGGAGAAGAGCAAAGAGAATGCTGTGATGGTACAAGAAATCATAATGCAGTGGCGAGCATCAACAGCAGGGCACAGAGACAGAAACAATATATAGGGAGAAACATAACTTAAGAAAACTCATAATAAATTAGGCTTTCATAATTAGAGACATTTACATTATCTTTTATGTATTTATTTACTTTTATGCCTCTTTCAATTATGTAACCGGGTTTCTACTCAGAAACCCAACAAAATGTAACCAGTTTGGGTTAATGAAAAACGGAGGCTTAGACCTCCGTTGATTTCCTCAAAAAAAAAAAACCTTACCTTAGTGAGATATATTCCCAGTCTGCGTTTCACGCATCAGAAAATAAATGTTTATTCCTTTAACATCGATATATTTATTTATTTTATTTAAGCAGAATACTTGTCACAAAAAAAAACATTGATATTTTATTTTTTTGACATTGATGTCTTATTTCTTCCAAAATAGAACATTGATGTTTATTTCTTTGACATCCATATTTTAATTCTTTTATTTAAATATAATTTTACTTCATAAAAAAATAGAACTTCAATTTATTAGAAAATAAAACATCGATATCAAAGAAATAAAACATCGATATTAAATGAATAAAACTCTTATGTTTTTTACATTGATTTTATGATGAACTCAGCTTGGGTCCATGGAAATAAATCTGCTGCGATCCTCTGAGATCGCAGGATCCCTGCGATTCCAATTTCAATCGTTCATATATTTTGAGATTCGTGCACAAAAACTGATTTCTCAAAAATATCCTGGGTTTTATCATTTGAATGGTTGGATTTAGAATCGCAGGGTCCTGCGATCCCTTAGAATCGCAGCAGATTCGGACCCTGGGTCCATACCGCTGAATCATTCAGCGGTTGGTTTCAGATGAGATCCGGTAGAAAGTATGGTATAAGTTTATTATTTTTAATGCTACCAATAAAAATCGCTAGCAGCTGAGTTTGAATTTGGGATTTCGGAATCTGTTATTCTCAAAGGTTATGTTTGGTTGTAAAATAAGAATAATTAAAATAGTTAAATTAAGAATAACTATTGTTTGTTTTATTAGAATAGACAAATCAATAACTATTGTTTGCACCTTTGAAGGCAGTAGCAGAGCTTCACCCCAAATTCAATACCTTCTCCCAAAATGGCACCTTTGAATGCTCATCAGTCAATTTAAAAATAAAATAAAATACAATTGACTGAATTTTTGCTAAACCAACTGACACACCTGACCAAACTAACACATTGTACTGTGTCTCTGATATCTAAGTCTCCTCTAGTCTAAGAAATTTGAAAATTGTTTCAAGTATATAACAAAATAGGTAATTCTAATGGGAAAAAGTATAATAAAATATAGGCAAATTCTTCTATGGACGTAAGGACCTATTTGTAAAATGAACATATTTTCATTTTCAAAGTTCAAACAGTCAATCCGACCGTTCAACATTATCTCCATATTAAAATGTATTTGGAGGTCAAATTTTACATTTTTTTGAATTTTTTACTATTTATTAAGTATTTTACAAAATTCAATGGTCTGAATTTGACTATTTTTTGTAAAATACTTAATAAATAGTAAAAAAATTCAAAAAAATGTAAAATTTGACCTCCAAGTACATTTTAATATGGAGATAATGTTGAACGGTCGATCGACTGTTTGAACTTTGAAAATGAAAATATGTTTATTTTACAAATAGGTCCTTATGTCCATAGAAGCATCTCTCTAAAATATATTGAACCAAAATGAAATTTAGAAAACAATTACAATAACAAAAGTATTGGAGGGACCTCTTCCTCTTTCTTAAAATACAAGGAAAAACTTGGGCCCAAAATTGGATAAACTTGAGCCCAAAACTGGAAAAACTTGGGCCCAAAACTGGAACTGGAGATTCAATTACTTCAATTGGGACCAGAAGTAGACCCAAAATTTCCAATTCATCCTCACTTTGTGAGTAGAGACGAGTCAGACTGTAAGTGCTTACAGTACCAGCAGAATTAGGGACGATAAGTGCTGTACTGCACCAAAAGTGATATTACAGAGGGTAATTTGAAATAAGAAAAAAGTTCAGCAAATGATTTGAACCAGAAGAAAATAGTTCGAGTAAAAAACAAACTCTACTCTAATATTAATATCATGAAGCATGTTTAAAAGCTTATTATTGTACCAACACCAGTCCATGAACAGGTCCTACACTATTTATTTAGGAAATCCTCAATCAAAATAAAAACATTCATGAGGATGGATGATCGCACAATCATAACTACTCGTGGGTTTACTACCAAACTTGGCTTTAAGCCCTATCAATGAAATAAAGTAGCCAATTATAACAAACAACTAAGCCATTTATAAGAAGATAAAATGAGCTTTCTACACTGACACCGATGCAGAAGCAATGTCCGCCATGGACTTCAATTCCTTCCACACTTTGGTCGACAGACCCGGCCTATTTTTTCTCATTAGATCACTGCATCTAAGGCCCAATGAGATCATCTTCTTAGCCTCCTTAAACGGCCAGGGACCTGCTGAAGCATCAATTAATTCTTTCAATGTACCCTTCTTTTGTGCCTTCTCCACCAATTGCCTTATACCCATTGCGCTTTTGCATGTAGCAAGTCGCAACAATATAATTCCAAAAGAATAAACATCATATTGTGGAGTTATCTTCCCTGTTGAGAAGTACTCAGGGTCCATGTAGGCAAATGTTCCCTTTGGACAATCTGTCCAGTGGTATGGTATACTTTCGCTGGCTGTGGAGTTAAGTTCACGACAGAGGCCAAAGTCGCTGATTTTACTTGTGTCATTCCCATCAAAAAGAATGTTTTCGGGTTTTAGATCACCATGCACAATACCATGAGGTTCGATAGAGTGTAAGAAGATTAGTGCAGCGCAGATCTCCAATGCAATACGAACTCGTGCTTGCCATGAGAGAGGAAAAGTGTTGTTTTTGCAACGTAGACGGTCTTCTAGGCTACCATTTGGTAGGTACTCATAAATAAGTGCACGGGTCTCTGCACATGCCCCTATGAGTTTCACAAGGTTTGGATGCCTCACTTTGTGTAGAGTTTCAACCTGGGTTGTTTAAATTAACTTCTGGTTAATTAAAAAATAGTCGCCCTAGAACTAGATGTGTTATATATGCTAACAAACTATACATATTACCAATACAGAATATTAACATCTTCAACCAAAATATATTCAGTAAATACATATTATGATACAAATCAGATTATTATTCTGTTCAATTTCCAAGGGTTATTGATCTTAGAGTGAAAGTACAGAGATTTCATCTAGATGAAAACAATCAAGACATTATAAAGATTTTTAATTGACTAAGAATTTTGTAGTGCTAGCTTTTCCATGAGTGTTTTGTAGAAGGCTTAAAATTATTTACTCTGAGTTGAAGTTGGCGGTTGATTTCCCTCTCTAGTTATTATCTCTAACTGTTGTCATTTACTCTAGTGAAAGTTGTATTTTAGTTTTATTTAAATAAGCATGTATAAATATATATACTGACAAAGGTAGATACCTCCTGATCAAATTCTCTTGCTCCTTGACTGCTTCCTTCTTTCAGAATCTTAATTGCAACAGTTCTATATTTGTGGAGGTTGCCCTTATACACAATGCCAAACCCGCCTTCTCCAAGTTTAAATGACTCATGGAAATTGTCGGTTGCATCTTGAAGCTCTGAGTAGCTGTATTTAGCATAGTAGTTTGCCTTGGAAAGCCAGTATGACTCATCCTTTGTTTTCTCCGATATTCCTATACGGTGCATGTTCTGCAATTGACATATCACATAGGTCTTAAATAGTAAATTCATCAGATGATGTCTAATACTAAACTAAAACAAACGAAAGTAAGCACGCAATATTAACTTCCATTTACAATCTCTTCAAAAAGCAAACGGACTTAGCAATATTTTAATAAAAGAAAAACCTTGTAACCAAATCTGTTGAGGGTAAATATGTGAAGAGAAAAAAATGAGAAGGGGAGGGAGCGGTGTTATGTAACTAAACCTCCTCAAGAAATTCATTTAGAAATGATAACAAATGTCCATCTTCATCCATTGCTCTTCTCCATAGGAACTCGGCATCTTCCGCCTTTTTCTCTTCAGAATTTAATTCACTTGAAACTAATTGTGAAGTTTCCGGACCTGTAGTCTTTTAACACAAAAAACAACATTATAGGTACAACGAAGGAATAGCATTATGATTATTTAAGAGAACTAAGCATTTATATGCATAAACAATAATTACCAGGTCGTTTATCATTATTTCCGTCCCTGTTATATGTTGTATTCTTGCATGCATAGCACAACCCAATGCTACGTGCTCATCATACATTATATTTCTTGGATATTTACCAAAAATTTTAGTCAATATTTCAAAAATTGCTGCAATGTAGCATCCATTTCCAACAGTCTCTATTAACTCAATATTCTCCACATTCAACCCGGATTCACTCAATGCCTTCTTTAACGCCGCCTCAATTTTTTTCAATATTGAAATGCTCAAGCTTTCAAACTCTTTCCTCTTGATTGACAGCTTAACATCTATCGAACCTGAAAAGTTCTTAATGCAAAAGGATGCCGTATTGTTAATGCTTAGATCATTCTTCAAGCTCTCACAAGCCTCACTGAGGCGAACACAAGCACTGCTGCTTTCAAACACATCAACATTATATTCCTTTCTAATCTTAAATGCAAAATGCTTAAACAACACTTTATCAAATTCCCTTCCTCCTAACGACCTCGCATAACCCTTGTACAAAATATTCACGGACCTTTTCTTTTCAAAGTAACCAATACCCCTAGTTTTGTAGGTATCCCATTTGAACTCAGCAAAGCAAATTTGCATGTTGGCATGTCCAATATCAACAAAAGCTACAATACGTGGAGGTCCCAATAAGGTTTCATGTGCCACTACCAATGCTGTTGCTTCATCGAGGAGGTAGAATGAATTAGACAAACCAGCCATTTTTGCAGCTTGAAGCACGTCCGTCTTTTGTTGATCTGTGAAGTAGATTGGAATCCCAATACAAGGAGAAGAAGAAGAATGTGCTTGAAATTGCGGAGTGGAAATCAACATAGCAAGGATCTCAACAGGGGTGAATGCTCTGTCTTCTCCGTTGCATCTACCGTGGACTAAGGGATATCCATCAGGACCTTCAATTACTCTAAAAGGAATGTAATCAAGCTCCAATTGCAGCTCTGGATCAGAGAATTTCCAACCCAAAAGACACTTTATTTGAGAGATCTGAGTTTTGAATTCAGTACTCGCCCAGGGAAAATCAATATCTCGAGGAAAAATGTCATTCTCATATATCACATGGCAACTCCAATTGCCCAAATCAATCCCCAGCATACTCATATCTGATGCCTTAAATCTTAATTTTTATTTCTGGCATGTAAAAAGAAGAAGAAATCAACCTTACTAATACATCACTACATCACAAAATAACATTTAATTCACATTGTAAGATCAATTGAATACAAATACCAAATATTGAGTTTACTAATGGGGAAAGGTCATTTGCTACATTTCTATGGTTGACTGCTCATACATAGTAATTTGCTCGCAACAGTATATATTATGTCATCAAGCTGGTATTCAGAGTAGGTCCGATGCCCATCGGACCTACTTTGGTTCGATCGGCGTGATGACCATCCGATCAGCATCAAGATTCGTGCACTCAGCATCAAAATCCGTGCGAATCTGTATCAATTTCGGTGCGCACAGATTTAATGCTAATCGTACGGTGATAGAGTTAATTGAACCTAAAAGTAGATCCGATGTCCATCGGACCTACTCCTATCTCGTACAACAACCACTGGGTGCATATGTACAAATATATTTAATTAATTCATTGAATTTTATTTGAGATAGTACATCAAGCTCTGCTTATCTTTTATATATATAGTTAAGCTGTCATTTATATCAGAAAGAAAAAAAATGCAAACCAACCTGCCAAACATGTATATATATATATGTTGTTTTCTAGACTTCAAATTAATTGAACTGTTAAGTGATCCATATTAAACTAATCAAGCTAATATATATTAATATTGATGCAGAAGGCAAATACTTACATGAAAAAATTGATGCCTGCTGCTTTGATTTTCTCACCGCTCCTTGTGGGGTTTTCTTCTCTCACTCTGTTTCCTTCTTTTAATTCACTGAGTTGTTCACCTTCTCTCTCGATCTATAGAGATAATTGGTAGTGGGTGGCTGCCAACTACAAGTAGATTAAATTAATCATAAAACACTTGACTCATAACAGAATTGTTTGATCTCTAGATCTCTCTCTCTCTCTTTCTCTGTTATTTCTCTGTAATGGGAACTTGACGCATTGACTTATGCATTGACTCGGTGTGAACAATTTTGTCTTTTCTTTAAATTTCTGACCCGTAATAGTACTACGGACAACTTTAAAATGAGCCTTTGTCGCAGTGGTGGAGCCACGTGTACACATTGGGTACTATACCTTTGATTAATACTGTACTTCCCGAAATTTTTTTAGTTACTACAGTAAAAAAAAAAAATTAAATGATTACACTCACGCGGACTGGGTTGCCGCACCATACCCTTGGTGTGCGGACTGGGTGCGTGCACCAAACTCTTGTAGTTCTGTTCTGAATCAACTATGCAAAATTTTGGTGCGCCAACTAAAAAAAAAAAAAAATTTGGTGCACTAACCCAGTTTGTGCACAAAAAAAAAATCAATTTGGTGCACCAGCTCAGAACCAACTTGGTGCGCAAACCTAGTCCGCACACCAACCCTTTTGGTGCGCGAACTGGATCCGCGTGGATGGTAAGATTGAAAAAAAGAGGAAGAGAGTGGTATTCATTTAATTTGATTTTTTGGCTGTGTTAACTAAAAAATTTCGGCTGTACTTCTAAATAAAAGTTATGTAAAAATATACTTACTTGCAAGGTAATTACAAAATTAAGCTTTTATTTTCAAAATTTCCAAATTAATTATAATGCATGTTATACGCTTCATTTTACAACAATTTTGTAAAATAATCCTCTTTAATTAACTATATTTCTGTAAATATAAAATTATAAGAAGTACTTAATTTAACAAAATAATTATTTAACCACTTCTTAAATAGCCTTCTAACTTTTATTAATGTTCATAAAAGACTTCTCAACTGAATTTTAAACTCAAAAAATCTCACGGAGAGTATTGTCTTTTGACACTAAAATAAATTAAGATTGGCTATTTTAAAGGGTATTACTTTAAATTGCAACTTATTCAAATTGGGTCTACATCGGTCGAATGACTTTTAATTGCTACTTATTCAAATTGACTATGAACGGGAAAAAAAAATTGTGAAGAGAAATTTATTTCAACCATCAAAAAAAAGGAGAAATTTATTGGCTAATGGATGGAGACACAAATGAATAGTGGGGTAGTCAAAATTAGAAATGAAAATCTGTTGTTATTCTTATTCTCGGAGAATAACAGAATACTGTTTTCTCTCTTATTCTCTCCTTCTCTCTTGCATTTCATATCAATCTAAGATAACGAAATATGATCAGAATTCACACAAACATTAAAAAGATCTGATGCATTATATTTCGGATCGGATTGATCTAGATTCTGATTAAATGGTCTGGATCAAAACATTAATATTGTGTTACCTTAGAGGATATGGATTCTCCACATGCCCATCCCTTATCCAAATAAAATTAAAAAAAAATATTTTTATTTTATAATTTTCCAACTTTTTTTTATTAAAATATACGTATATAAGGTTTTAAAATTATAAAGTTTGTCTACTTCTGAATTTTAAAGAAAATGTTTTCATCTATTTTTTCTCAGAAAAAATATAAATATATTTAATATTCAAAATAATTATAAAAGGAGGGTTCAAATGCACTATGATTTTGTGTGTTAATTATGCTTCACATCCTTATCTCCGTTTTCAAAGTCCGAACAGTCGATCCGAACTGCTCAACCTGATCTTCATAATAAAATATGCTTGGAGACCAAATTTTATATTTTTTGAAATTTTTTTAATATTTTTTTAAATAGCTACAAAATCACTGTTTTCAAGATATTCTGGAACATAAAAAAAAGTGATGTTGTATCTATCTAAAAAAAATAGTAAAAAGAGAGAGATGCTTCTATGGACATAAGGACATATTTGTAAAATGAACATATTTTCATTTTCAAAGTTCAAACAGTCGATCCGACCGTTCAACATTATCTCCATATTAAAATGTACTTGGAGGTCAAATTTTACATTTTTTTGAATTTTTTTACTATTTATTAAGTATTTTACAAAATTCAATGGTCTGAATTTGACTAGTTTTTGTAAAATACTTAATAAATAGTAAAACAATTCAAAAAAATGTAAAATTTGACCTCCAAGTACATTTTAATATGGAGATAATGTTGAACGGTCGGATCGACTGTTTGAACTTTGAAAATGAAAATATGTTCATTTTACAAATAGGTCCTTATGTCCATAGAAGAATTTGCCGTAAAAAAATAGACCAAGTTTACTAAATGAACCTTATGTGGGCGTTTGTGGAATTCAGATATGAACAAAATTAAGGAACTACTAGCTAGCTAGTTAGCAGTCAGTAGTTAATTTATATTGTTCCATTTGATAACTCATTTTGTGCATGTTGTCCATTGGATAACTACAGAAGAAAATCTGAATTAATCAAAGATGAAAAGTCTTAGTATAATAAATATCTACCTATTCAGCATGACTTGACTTTGCCGAGTCTGCGTCTGATAGCACCTCATTGCCATAATTTTCTTACATTGTCTAATCAAAATCACATGACGCAGCTGTCTGTCTGATTTGCTCAGAAGGCCAGATACAATATTGAATGATACTACACCGCTTCCATGTCTTTACATGTACATCGTCTGTCTGATTTTAGTAATTTATAAAAAGTTTTAAAATTGCATATCTTTCCATCTTGAAATTCATAATATCATATATATATATATATATATATATATATGGGTCCGGCTAATTTGCTGCCGGCAGCATTTTAGACAGAGGTGCTGCCGCCCCTTTTACTGTTTTGTGATGTCCAAACAACAAATTCAAACCGTTAGATGTTTAATCTATATTATAATCTACTTGGAGACCAAATTTTACATTTTTTGGAATTTTTTTACTATATATTAAGATGGTTTGAAAACCGCTGTTTTTAACGCTGCAGAAATTTACTGAAAACAGCAGTTTTCAAACCAGCTTAATATATAGTAAAAAAATACCAAAAAATGTAAAATTTGGTCTCCAAGTAGATTATAATATAGATTAAACATCTAACGGTTTGAATTTGTTTTTTGGACATCACAAAACAGTAAAAGGGGCGGCAGCACCTCCGTCTAAAATGCTGCCGGCAGCAAATTAGCCGGACCCATATATATATATATATTATAAATATAAAAAACTCACAAATTTACTCAATTTATTGCATATTTTTTTATTAAAACTCATTTTAAATTTATAAAGTTATGTTAATAATAAAGTCAGTTGAAGGTAGGGGTGAAAACGGAGTGGATAGTGATAAAACCATATTCATATTCTTTTTTAATTTTCCAGATATGAATACGGATCGGATATCAGTCGGATACAGATACGGATACGGATCGGATCAGATATTTATTAAAATAATATTAAATAATACCAAAGTTCATAATATTTATCTAATTTTAATGGTAAATAACAATATTTTTTTCATAATATATATCTACTATTCAGATACGGATATTTGAAACGTAAAACCATATTATTATCTATATTGACACAGATATTCAGATATCAGATATCCACATTTAATTTTTAGAATACGGATTGGATATTATCCATACCATTTTCACCTCTAGTTGAAGGACATAAAGTGCAGCGATGTGCAGAGTGTCTGTTACATTCAAACTCTCATGGGCCGAAGTGTGATGGCCCAAATTTGAGGTTTAGACTTATTACGATTAATCAAAACTATAATTCTTTGCCAGGCCCACATATAGTATGTGCTGTGGTCCGTTTTCTTAGCGAGGACATGGCAATAGTTTGATTAATTAAGCTCCATTCATGGCAATATGAGTACTTAGTAATAAATAATAAAGCATCATGCTATTGTTTACTGATAGAAGGTTCAAATAGAACAATTGATAATTCTTTTGGAGGTTGACTGAAAAAAAAATAATAACTAGATTATAACGGCCTTAAAAAAATCAAATACAGCAATTGACATAGAATTCATTTTTCTAGTGGCCTCAGCAATGTGTTAGTTGCCATAATTTTGATTGCAAAAAACCAACATTTCAAACAATTATTTTCAGAATCAACACCCTAAAATGATTATGTTGCAGGATAACTGCCTGTGGGGCCCTCTCAAAAGCCATATCTAGTACTGGAGATGTCCTTGTAACATAAAAAGAGCTTAACTGAAACTGGCAAATGTTTCAAATATACTGATTTCTGTTACTTCAACAAAAGTGGGGTAAACTCAATAATTTCATATTGAAATTTTGAATTGTTTTGTGGTACCAAACATCTGGAACAACATTACATCAACAGAAAAACAGCTAAATATATCTAAAGACTAAAAAAAAGTGTAGACTCTATAAATAGTCATGATGTAAACAATTGATACATCACAGTCCATGACCTCTGCACCCCCAATTCAATACCTTTGAAGGCTCATCAGTCAATTTAGAGATGATTAAATCCAATAGACTGAATTTTTGTTAGACCATATAACACACCTGAATAACTGACACATTGTACTGTGTCTCTGGTATCTAAGTCTCTTCTTACTTCTTAGTCCTCTAGTCGGAGAGACATGAAAATTATTTTAAGTATTTAAGAAAATAGATAATTCTAATTGAAAAAAGTATAACAAAAAGTATTGAACCAAAATGCAATTTAGACAAACGATTACTATAACAAGAGTATTGAAGGGATCTTATCCACATTCTTAAAATACAAGGAGACACAAATTTTCCAATTCATCCTCCCTTTCTGAGTAGAGAGGAGTCGGGCTGTAAGAACTTACAGTAAATGAAGAATTAAGGACCATAAGTCCTGTACTGAACCAAAGTGAATATTTCAGAGGGTCATTTGAAATACGAAAAAAAAATTAGGAAATGATTTGAACAAAAAGAATATAGTTCGAGTAAAAAACAAACTCTACTCTAAAATTAATATCATCAAGCATGTTTAAAAGCTTATTATTGTACCAACACCAGTCCATGAACGGGTCCTACACTATTTATTTAGGAAGTCCTTAATGAAAATAAAAACATTCATCCGGATGGATGATCGCACAATCATAACTACTCGTATGTTTATTAACAAACTTAGATAAGGCCTTTCAATGAAATAAAGTAGCCAATTACAACAAAAAACTTAGCCATTTATTTATAAATGTACCAACTAAGAAGATAAAGGAGCTTTCTACGATGACACCGATGCAGAAGCAACGTCTGCCATGGACTTCAATTCCTTCCACACTTTGGTCGACAGATCCGGCCTATTCTTTCTCATTGGATCGCTGCATCTAAGGCCTAATGAGATCATCTTCTTAGCCTCCTTAAATGGCCAGTTACCTGCCGAAGCATCAATTAATGCCTTCAATGTACCCTTTTTTTGTGCCGCCTCCACCAATTGCCTTATACCCATTGGGCTTTTGCATGTAGCAAGTCGCAATAATATAATGCCAAAAGAATAAACATCAAATTGAGGAGTTATCTTCCCCGTTGAGAAGTACTCCGGGTCCATGTAGGCAAGTGTGCCCTTTGGATGATCTGTCCAGTGGTATGGTATGCTTGCGCTGGCTGTCCAGTTAAGCTCACGACACAGGCCAAAGTCACAGATTTTACTTGTGTTGTTCGCATCTAGAAGGACATTGTCGGGTTTTAGATCACCATGCACAATACCATGAGGTTTGCTACAGTGTAAGAAGCTTAGTGCAGAGCAGATCTCTAATGCAATTTGAACTCGTGCTTGCCATGAGAGGGGCGAAGTGTTGTTTTTGCATCTCATACGGTCTTCTAGGCTACCATTTGGTAGGTACTCGTAAATAAGTGCACGGGTCTCTGCACATGCCCCTATGAATTTCACAATGTTTGGATGCCGTACCTCGCTAAGAATTTCAATCTGGGAAGTTCATATAAATAATTTCTCAGTAACAACAAATATGAACTCTCCTGGTGAGTAGTCAATGTTAACAGAACTATGCATAATTTTTATACAGACACCAGAGCAAAATTACCAAAAAAATTATAGTAAAAAATGCATATGTACGTAGGTTATTGTTCTTCAATTATTCCTTATGTACTTTGCTTCGTTTTGATTGGCTGTTGTTTATCATTTCTATTTTTTACGTAATGGTATAAATTGCCCAACAAATATCCCTAACAAAATTTCAATTCAATCCTTTATTGGTAGGAATCGGAATTAATTTTTCATATTGAAGGGGTAAACTGATGTTTGAGTGAAATTACAAGCACGCAGAAAAAAGCCATCAAGATAGTTTAAAGGATTAAATTGACTATAAAATTTGTAGTGTGGAGATTTTTAATGAGGGTTTGAATTTGAAATGGCTTTTTCTTGCTCTTTCGGGTTATTATCTCCTTCTCGCTGTTATGTACTCAAGTAAAAATTGTACTTGAATTTTGTTCAAGTAAATATCTATAAATATACTAGCTGTGGGAAATACCTCCAGTTGAAACTCTTTTTCTCCATGACTTGCTTCCTTTCTTTTCAGAATCTTTATCACAACAGTATTATTTTACTATTAATTTAAATAAACATGTATAAATATTCTGATTAAGGTAGATACCTCCTGAATAAACTCTTTTGCTCCTTGGTTGCTTCCCTCTTTTAGCATCTTTATCGCAACAGTAGTATGGTGGAGGATGCCCTTATACACAATGCCAAACCCACCTTCTCCAAGTTTAAATGACTCATTGAAATTGTTGGTTGCAGCTTGGAGCTCTGAATAGCTGTAATCACCACAGTAGTTTGCAACTTCTAGCATGGACTTGATCTCCTTCAACACTTCGGTCGACAAATCAGGCCTATTCTTTCTAATTAAATCACTGCATCTTAGGCCCAATAAGATCATTTTCTCAGCCTCCCTAAATGGCCAGGGACCTGCCGAAGCATCAATTAATGTCTTCAATGTACCCTTCTTCTCTGCCTCATCAACCAAGTTCCTTAATCCTCGCGGGTCTTTGCATGTCACTAGCCGCAGCAACATAATGCCAAATGAATAAACATCAAATTGAGGAGTTATCTTCCCTGTCGACGAGTACTCCGGGTCCATGTAGGCAAGTGTGCCCTTTGGGCAATATGTGTAGCTACTAAGTCCACCACAGAGCCAAAAGTTGTAGATTTTACTTGTGTTGTTCTCATCCAGAAGTATGTTGTTGGGTTTTAGATCACCATGCACAATAGCATGAGGTTTGTTACAATGTAAGAAGCTTAGTGCAGAGCAAATCTCACATGCAATACGAACTCGTGCTTGCCATGAGAGGGGCGAAGTGTTATTTTTGCATCGTAGACGGTCTTCTAGGCTACCATTTGATTGGTACTCGTAAGTAAGTGCACGGGCCTCTGCACATGCCCCTCTGAGTTCCACAAGGTTTGGATGCCGCATGCTTAGAACTTCAACCTATGTTGTTTAAATTAAGTAAATTTCTGGTTAATTGAAATATATATATATATATATATATATATATATATAGAGAGAGAGAGAGAGAGGAGAGAGTGACTAAGATCAAAACGTTTGTTTCAAGGCCGTGAAACAAACGTTTAAATTTTTATATTTTCAAAGTCCAAACAGTCGATCCAAATCATTCAAAATTCAATCTATATTAAAATTTGCTTGGAGACCAAATTTTATATTTTTTGCAATTTTTTTACTATTTATTAAGCCAGTTTTAAAATCGCTATTTTTAATGATCCAGAAGTTTTTCACTGTTTATTAAAATCAACGATTTTCAAACTGGCTTAATAAATAGTAGAAAAGTTAGAAAAAAATGTAAAATTTGGTCTCCAAGCACATTTTAATATAGAGATTACATCTAACGGTGTGGATTGACTGTTTGGACTTTGAAAATCGGAAAACCAATTGGTAGCATAGAGGCTCTCGAACAAACATTTTTTATCTTAGCCAATCTCTCTCTCCATATATATATATATATATATATATATATATATAGAGTAGAACTAGGGTGTTCCTAAGCTCACCAAGCCTCTTGTGAGCTCAACTCTAAAACCTATCGAATTGACTTTAAACGATATTTCCAAACCGTTAGATGTTCAATCTACATTAAAATGTGCTTGGAGACCAAATTTTACATTTTTTGGAATTTTTTTACTATTTATTAAGCTGGTTTGAAAACCGCTATTTTTATTAAATTTCTGGAGCATTGAAAAACAGTGGTTTTCAAACCAGCTTAATAAATAGTAAAAAAATTCCAAAAAATGTAAAATTTGGTCTCCAAGCACATTTTAATATAGATTGAACATCTAACGGTTTGGAAATATCGTTTGAAGTCAATTCGATAGGTTTTAGAGTTGAGTTCACAAGAGGGCTTGGTGAGCTTAGGAACACCCTAGTTCTACTCTATATATATATATATATATAGAGCTGGGCTATGGTGAGTTGTGAAGTAAGAGGTGATTTTTACTTCACGCTCATATTTTCATTTTGAAAATCTAAACAACTGATCTGAACCGCTCAACATGATCTCCATATTGAAATGTGCTTGGAGACCAAATTTTACATTTTTTTTGTTTACTATTTATTAAGCCACTTTGAAAATCGCTGATCCAATGGTCCAAAAGTTTTTACTGTTTTTTACTATTCACCCGGATCAGCGATTTTCAAAGTGGCTTAATAAATAGTAAAAAAATTTTAAAAAATATAAAATTTGGTCTCCAAGCACATTTCAATATGGAGATCATGTTGAGCGGTTCGGATCGATGGTTTGGATTTTCAAAATGAAAATATGAGCGTGAATGTTTTACTTCACAACTCACCATAGTCTATCTCTCTCTCTCTATATATATATATATAGAGATGGGCTATTGTGCTTTGCAAAGTAAAGCGAATGTTTTACTTCGGGCTCATTTTCGAATTTTCAAAGTCCAAACAGTCGATCCAAGTAGTTTGATGTTCAATCTATATTAAAATCTGCTTGCAGACCAAATTTTACATTTTTTGGAATTTTTTTACTATTTATTAAGCCACTTTGAAAATTGCTAATCACATGGTCCAGAATTTTGTTGCACTGTTTTTACTGTTCACCCGGATCAGCAATTTTCAAAATGGCTTAATAAATAGTACAAAAATTCCAAAAAATGTAAAATTTGATCTGCAAGCAGATTTTAATATAGATTGAACATCTAACGGCTTGGATCGACTATTTGGACTTTGAAAATCCGAAAACGAGCCTGAAGTAAAACGTTCGCTTTACTTTGCAAAGCACAATAGCCCATCTCTCTCTCTTCTCTATATATATATAAAGAGTGTCCCTAGACCTAGTTCTGTTATGAACGCTTACAAACTATCCATATTTCCAATAAAAAAGGTTGAACCACTGTTACCAGAATATATTACAGTACATAATATGTATGTAGTTTGAGCTATTCTTTGTGTACATTGCATTAGTCTAATCGGTGGTTATTTTTCATTCCTTTTTTTTTTTTAACCTAACAATATACAGTAACCCAAGAAAAACCAAAACGATTCCATTGTTAGATGGGACAAATCAGATTATTTTTCTTTTATTATTCCAAATATTTATTTATTGACAAAGTTTGATACCAGCTGATTAAATTCTTTTGCTCCTTGGCTGCTTCCCTCTTTTAGCATCTTTATTGCAACAGTAGTATTGCGGAGGATGCCCTTATAAACAATGCCAAATCCACCTTCTCCAAGTTTAAATGACTCATGGAATTTGTTGGTCGCATCTTGGAGCTCTGCGTAGCTGTATTCACTTGCCTCTTGTACCATGGACTTGATCTCCTTCAATACTTCGGTTGACAGATCAGGCCTATTTTTTCTCATTGGATCGCTGCATCTAAGGCCCAATGACATCAATTTCTCAGCCTCCCTAAATGGCCAGGGACCTGCCGATGCATCGATTAATGCCTTCAACGTACCCTTGTTCTGTGCCTCCTCCACCAATTCCCTTATACCATGTGGTTGCTTGCATGTCACTAGCCGCAACAATAAAATGCCAAAAGAATAAACATCATTTTGAGCAGTAATTGTCTCCCCTGTTGACAAGTACTCTGGGTCCATGTAGCCAAGTGTTCCCTGTACACAATCTGCCCAGTGGCATGGTATACCTGCGCTGTCTGTGTCATTAAGTTCACAACTGAGGCCAAATTCAAAGAGTTTACTTGTGTCATTCCCATCCAGAAGGATGTTGGACGGCTTTAGATCACCATGGACAATACCATGAGGCTCACTACAGTGTAAGAAGCTTAGTGTAGTGCAGATCTCAAATGCAATACGAACTCGTTCTTGCCATGGGAGGGGGAAAGTGTTGCATCGTAGACGGTCTTCTAGGCTACCATTTGGTAGGTACTCAAAAATAAGTGCACAGTTTTTACATGCCCCTAAGAGTTTCACGACGTTTGAATGCCACACTTTGCTTAGAATTTCAACCTATGTTGTTTAAAGTAAGTAGCAATTGGTTAATTGAAAAATATAGTCTCCCTAGACCTAGATATTTTCAATACGGAGGTTGAACCACTTGTACCAAAATACTTATAATCAGTGGTAGCTTATAATTTCTATTATTACCTAGAAAAATAACAATATACACTATCCAACAGCAAACAAAAATGATACCAGCATTAGATGGGACAAATAAGATTATTTTTCTTTTGATATTCCAGGGGTCAATTGATCTTAAAGTGAAAGTATGAGAGGCCATCGGTGGAATTTGCCATGAGTGTTTGTAGAAGGCCTGAAATTAAAGAAGATTCCTCTTCCTCTCTAGTTATTTATTTCTATTTCTTGTCATTTACTTGAATCAAAGTTGCATTTTTGTTTTATATAAATAAGTATGTATAAACATACTGACTAATTAAGGTAGATATATACCTCCTGATTAAATAATTCTTTTGCTCCTTCTTTCAGCATCTTTATCGCAACAATACTACTTGTTTTGGGGAGGATGCCCTTGTACACAATGCTAAACCCGTCTTCTCCAAGTTTAAATGACACATGGAAATCATTGGTTGCAACTTGGAGCTCTGAATAGCTGTATTCAATAAATTTGTTTCTGTTTCCCCCGGAGAGGGAAAGCCAGCATGACTCGTCCTTTGTTTTCTTCGATCTTCTTATACGGTGCATGTTCTGGTGATCCAATTAACATAAATAACACAACACTTAATTAGAGAAATAATTGGTTCGATGATGATATCTAAAACAATAGAAAGTAAACATGCAACATAAGAAATTCATTTGAGATTTGTTACAAAACCTTCAATAGTAAATTTTAAGATCTGTTAATTGAAGACAAGTTTTGTAATTTGGCAAATGCGAATGATCACGATTTTGTCGAGTCGAGATAAAAGATACGAAGTAGAGAGATATGGATGATAAGGAACTCTTTATTGTCCAATTGAGTTTTTCATGAGGTTCTATTGGAGAAATAATAATTCTAGACCTCAAAATAAAATAGAGTAGGGTTAAAATGCTCCATTGGTTTTGTGTCTCATCATGTCCCAACATCATTATCTCTATTTTTGAAGTCTAAATTATCGATCGGAACCATTCAACATGATCTTCATATTAAAATGTGCTTGGATAACAAATTTTAGAAATTTTAGAATTTTTTTACTAATTATTTAGAGAGGTACAAAATCACTATTTTTAAATGGTCCAGAATCTTCTAAAAACAGTGATTTTGTACCCATCTTAAAAAATAGAATTTCTTTTCAAAAAATGTAAATTTTTTTATCTAAGCACATTTTAATATGAACATCATATTGAGCGGTTCGGATCGACTGTTTAAACTTTAAAAATAGAAATAACGATGTTGGGACATAATGAAACACAAAACCAATGAGACATTTTAACCCTACTCAAAAAAATATTGTCCAACACCTAACTTCTCGTACAGAAACAATGAAGGGGCTGCACAAAACCAAAAATTCAATGAAAATCGACCCCAACAAAAAACTTTCCTCCTAGGCAATATGGCCAACATTCCTTCTCACCCCTTTAATTTGTCAATTTGTCAATTTGGGATGTGATGAATTGGTACCACTGCCACTAGAGAAAGTGTTCATAAAAAAGATTAAACCGGTCTTTAAAGGGGTGGTTTTTGATACAATTTGCTGAGAAGGAATTAAATGAGTGGCCAACATTCCCTCACGAGTCCTTTCTATATGCTGAGAAGGAATTAAACTAATTAATCAAAAGTAATTTAGCAATTAAACCAGAAACGAGTCCCTGGCAAATACTTACGAGAACAAATGAAGGCCTGCTGCTTTTGTTTTTGTGACCACCCCTTTTGCAATTTTCTCCCCCTTCTCTTAATTCACTCAGTTGTCCACTCTCTCTCTCTCTCTCGCGCGCTCTTGATAATTGGCTTTCGTTGGCTTGGTCTTTATTTTCTCTCATTCCAGTAAAAATATCTTGGGATTTCAAGATCCTTTCCAAATTAATATGCATACTATTGCAAAGTGTAAACCGTCTGATTGTGGAGGAACGACTACGATGCAATCTCACGGAACCATTAGTATTTAATCTATGTATAAGATAGAGGAATCGAAAAGGAAGGCAAGAAATTTCCAAGGAGAGAAGATAATTAATATCTCAAAAGCATCTTTCTTCAAAAAAAATATCTCAACACGGAGCAGGCGGAGCCCATTCATTTTTTGTGACTGTGCATCAATATTTCAAAGGAGAGAGAAAATCACATCATTAGTCATTGTATAGTATAAATACTTATCCTGTTCATTACATAGGTAGAGTTATTTTAGAAAAATCCATATATTAGGTATAGTTCATTGTATAGGTATAAATACTTGTCCTGTTTGAGCTATACATTTCACAGTATTACTATTAAAATTTGTAAAACAAAATTACAGTTTTGGAATAGTTACGGTCCCTACAAACAATTATGACAGTTTAGGTGTGAGTACAGTGCGGGTACTGTAGCGTGGGTACTCATATCAGCTTCCATTTAAAAAATAGAAAAAATTCTATTATATAATGGACCAAATTGAGGTGCAAACATTAAATTGTACTCCGTATGCTTGTCATTATTCCAAATGGGCCCTTCATCGGTTGAGCTATTTTTTGCGGAAGAGTGAACACAAAAAGAGAGAGTCTATTTTGGGCCTAAATTTATTATATTCAGTTCAGTTGAATTTCTAATTTTTTTTGCGTTCAATCAATAGTAGATAACTTAATATAATTTAATTTAATTTGAGTGAAAGCCAAATTGATCTTTTGTCATTCATCTTAACTTGCAACTTGTCCCACATAGCACCTTTTAAGGCTCTTAAATCAACTCGCATTAGTCAATTTAGAGACCATTAATTGACTGAATTTTTGTTAGACCAAATTAATTGATACACCTGACCAAACTGACACATTGATATCTATGCCTCCCCTAGTCTGAGTGATTAGAAAAACTTTTATTTAAGAAATTAGATAATTCTAATGGAATCAACCATAACAAAAGTATAAAATCAAAATGAAAATTTAGACAACGATATTACAATGGCAAGTTCTGATACTCCGTGCATCCGTACCTCTTTGAAGGGATCTCTGCTAGGGGTGTTCATTGGGTCCGGTTTAGTCAGTTTTAAACTGAGCCGAATTAGTTTGGACCAACGGTTCGGTTTGTTCGGTTTGAAAATTTTAAAACTGAAATAACCGAACAGACCAAACTGATATATATTATGAATTTGGTCCGGACCATTCCAGTTTATTTCTTAATACCCTGGTTTATTTCTTAATATAATTCGGTTTATTTTAAATCAATTGCTTTAAATAAAAAAATTAATATATTTTGGTTTGAACCGAACAAACCAAACAAACCGAAATAAAACTTTGGTTCGGTTGCAATACTAAACAACCGAACCGAACCGATGAACACCCCTAATCTCTGCCTTCCTATTTCTTAAAATAGAAAGAAAAACTAGGCCAAGATGAATCTCTTCCTCTTTCAAGGGGTAGGCTTAAATATGGCCCAATGGGCTACACTTTACATAGCAAACTCTCACATTCTAATTCATCTCGCTTTTTCTGAGGACATGAATAGGGTCTTACACATCAGAATTAACGATAAGTCGATAAGTGAAGTGAATGAGCATTTCAGAGGGTCACTTGAAATACGAAACAAGTTTAGGAAATGATTTGAACCAGAAGAAAATAGTTCGAGTAAAAAGTAAACTTTACTCTAATATTAATATCATGAAGCATGTTTAAAAGCTTTATTGTACCAACACCAGTCCATGAATGGGTCCTACACTATTTATTTAGGAAATCCTCAATCAAAATAAAAACATTCATCAGGATGGATGATCGCACAATCATAACTAGTTGGTTTACAAACAAACTTGGCTAAGCCCTTTCAACGAAATAAAGTAGCCAATCACAACAAACAACTAAGCCATTTATTTATAAATGTAGCAACTAAGAAGATAAGGAGCTTTCTACAATGACATTGATGCAGAAGCTACATCTGCCATGGATTTCAATTCCTTCCACACTTTGGTCGACAGATCTGGCCTATTCTTTCTCATTGGATTGCTGCATCTAAGGCCCAATGAGATCATCTTCTTAGCCTCCTTAAACGGCCAGGTACCTGTCGAAGCATCAATTAATGTCTTTAATGTACCCTTCTTTTGTGCCGCCTCCACCAATTGCCTTATACCCATTGGGCTTTTGCATGTAGCAAGTTGCAACAATATAATTCCAAAAGAATAAACATCAAATTGAGGAGTTATCTTCCCTGTTGAGAAGTACTCCGGGTCCATGTAGGCAAATGTTCCCTTCGGACAGTCTGTCCAATGGTATGGTATACTAGCGCTGGCTGTCCAGTTAAGTTCACGACAGAGCCCAAAATCACTGATTTTGCTAACATTGTTCAAATCAAGAAGGATGTTGTCAGGCTTGAGATCACCATGTACAATACCATGAGGTTTGCTAGAGTGTAAGAAGCTTAGTGCAGAGCAGATCTCAAATGCAATGCGAATTCGGGCTTGCCATGAGAGGGGCAAAGTATTGTTTTTGCATTGCAAGCGGTCTTCCAGGCTACCATTGGGCAAGTACTCATAAATAACTGAACGGATCTCTGTACAAGCACCCATAAGTGTCACAAGGTTGGGATGTCGTACCTTGCTAAGAATTTCAATCTGTGAAGTTCAAATATATGATATCTCATTAACTACAAATAAGAGTTTCAATGCTAACCAAACTATGCATAATTTCCAAAAAATTATAGTACAAAATATGTATGTAGTTTGATGCTCTTCAATGTCCTTTGCGTCGTTTTGATTGGTGGTTGTTTATCATTTCTATATCTTACATAATGGTACAAGTTATCCAATAAAATCCCTAACAAAATTTCAATTTCATCCTTTGATGGTAGCAATCAGAATTACGTTTTTCATGTTTGAGGGATCAATTGATGTTAGAGTGAAATGACGAGCAGGAGAAAAAAGCCATTAAGACATTTTACAGGTTCAAATCGACTATAAATTTTGTAGTGTGGAGGTTTTTAATGAGTGTTTAAAGAGGCTTCCTCTTCCTCTTTACAGTTGTTCTCCCTTTCTCTCTGTTATGTACTCAAGTAAAATTTGCCGTCGTATACTCGTATTCTGTTGAAGAAAATATGCATAATTACTGGTTGTAGGAAATACCTCCTGGTGAAATTCTTTTGCTCCTTGTTTGCTTCCTTCTTTCAGAATCTTTATCGCAACAGTAGTATTGTGGAGGTCGCCCTTATACACAATGCCAAACCCACCTTCTCCAAGTTTAAATGACTTGTGGAAATCTTTTGTTGCAACTTGGAGATCTGAATAGCTGTATTCAGCAAAGTATCCTACACATTGGCTACCAGGAGCTTGCTGCTCTGTCAACCGGCGCAGCTCTTCAACTTCTTTTCTGGCATAATCTCTTTCAGACATTAGTTTTTCTATGAGTTTCTGGGCCTGTGAAGGTTTTAGTTGATGGGCAGGCCTCTCTTTGTTTGCATTGTCTGGGTTATTTTGCTTTCTCTCATTTTCTGATGTACAAGTAGTTTTGTCATCCCTCTACATTTCAGAAGCAGATTAAAATATATAGATATATTAAGGCCAGCAACAATGCAAAGACTAAAAGTCATCAACTGGTTCTGGTGGTACAAATCTTAGTTTTGGAGCTCCAAATGGCCCGTACGAAACACTCATTGTAATATAGTATAGGTTACCATTTGGTATGTACTTTCAAATAAGAGCACAGTCTGCAAATGCACCTATATGTTTCACAAGGTTTAAATGCCGCACTTTGTTTAGAATATTAACCTATCTTTTCTTAAAATTAATTTCTGGTAAAATTAAAAAATATAGTCTCCCAAGACCTATATGTGTTATGAATGCTTACTAACTATACACATTTCTAATACAAAGGTTGAACCACTTTTTACCAATATAGTTTCAGTCCATAATATGTATGTAGTTCAATGTTCTTGTCTTCTTGAACTATTCTTTGTGTACAATGCATTAGTTTAATCGGTGGTTGTTTATCATTTCAATTTTACCTAACAATATACACTATCCAAAGAAAATACAATACGATTCCATCATTAGATGAGACAATTTAGATTATTTTTCTTTTCATATTCCAAGGGTTAATTGATCTTAGAGTGAAAGTAGGAGATATCATATTAGATGAAAACCATCAAGAAATTATAAAGATTTTAATTGACTTTGAAATTTTATAGTGGTAGCTTTTAGGTAGTGTTTGTAGAAGGGCAGAAATTAAAGAAGAATTTCTCCTCCTCTCTGGTTTTTATCTATATTCATTGTCATTTACTAGAGGCAAAGGTTAATGGAGTCTTATACAAATAAACATGTATAAAATACTAAGGTAGATACCTCCTGATGATGTTCTATTGCTCCTTGGCTGCTTCCCTCTTTCAGCATCTTTATCGCAACAGAACCAATTTTGTGGAGGATGCCCACGATGCCAAACCCAGTTACTCCAAGTTTAAATGGCTCGAGGAAATTGTACTTTGCCTTGGAAAGCCAGTATGACTCATCGTTTGTTTTCTCTGATCTTCCTATACGGTGCATGTTCTGGTGATTCAATTAACAGAAATCACATAGGACTTAACTAGCGAAATATATAATTGGTTGTCTAATACTATACTAAAACAAAAGAAAGTAAACACACAACATAAGAAATTCATTTTGTAGAATAATATTTGATGTGTTTGGAATTTGGCAATATATACCAACTTCCATCTTCCAATCTTCCCAAAAAGCAAACATACGTAGTATCTCTGACAATGATATTATCTAAAAAAAGTAGACCTCATATCCAAATAGATCTGTTCAGGGTATGGAACTTTCTTAACCATGCAAAAACCTTAAAAATAATGAAAGGGGAAAGAAGGAGGAGGGGGGGGGGGGGGGGGGGGGGTGCGGGGTGGTGTTAGGTAACTATACCTCTTCAAGAAAGTCATTTAGGAATGTGAATAAATGTCCTTCTTCATCCATGGCTCTTCTCCAAAGGAACTTTTCTGAATCTTCACTTGAAACTAATTCTGAAGTTGCCAGACAGGTAGTCTTCTAACACCAAAACAACATTATAAGTACAACGAAAGAATAATATTATAGATAAATGGGTCTAGTAACAAAATTATTCTTTTTTTTTTTTTCATAAAGATCTAATAAAGATATGCTTCCTCCAACTTGACAGCCTCTGTCAAGATTAAAAAAAAAAAATGATATGCTTGCTCATTTTAGGTTATTTTCCTTTAAACCAATTTTTTTGAAACACAGTCAGTAACACTCATAAGTATTGCAAATATTATAATTAATAAAGAGAACTGAGAATGTATGTGCAAAAAATAATAGTTACCAGGTCGTTTATCATTTTTTCTGTCCCCATTATCTTATGTTGTCTTGCTTGCATAGCACAACCCCTTGCAACGTGCTCATAATATGTTGTCATTCTTAGTTTTTTCCCAAAAAATTTAGTCAATGTGTCTATAATTGCTGGAATGGAGCATCCTTTTCCAATTGCCTCTATTAAGTCAATCTTCTCCACATTCAACCCAGATTCACTCAATGCCTTCTTCAACGCCACCTCAATTTTTTTCAATATCGAAATGCTCAAGCTTTCAAAGCCTTTCCTTGTCATTGATCCCTTAACATCTATTGAACCTGAAAACTTCTTAAGGCAAAAGGATGCCTCATTGTTTTCGCTTAGATCGTTCTTCAAAATCTCACAAGCCTCACTGAGGCGAACACAAGCACTGCTGTCTTCAGAAACATCAATATTATATTCCTTTCTTATTTTAAATGCAAAATACTTAAACAACAGTTTATCGAATTCCCTTCCTCCTAATGACCTGACATAACCCTTGTACAAAATATTCACGGATGTTTTCCTTTCAATGTGACTCGTATTTAAGTAGTCTCCTTTGAACTCAGCAAAGCAAACTTGCATGCTGGCATGGCCAATATCAACAAATGCAACAATACTCCTCTTTTGTTCCAATAAAAGATCTGCTTCATGTGCCAATACCATGGCTGTTGTTTCATCGAGGAGGCAGAAAGATGCAGGCAAACCAGCAATTTTTGCAGCTTGAAGCACGCCCTTCTTTTGTTGATCTGTGAAGTACATCGGTATCCCAATACAAGCAGAAGGAGAAGAATCAGAATATTCTTCTTCTGCAAGAAATTTTGGAGTGGAAATCAACATAGCTAGGATCTCAACAGGGGTGAATGCTCTGTCTTCTCCCTTGCATTTACCGTGGACCAAGGGACATCCACCTGGACCTTCAATTACTCTAAATGGAACGTAATCAAGCTCCAATTGCAGCTCTGGATTAGAGAATTTCCTACCCAAAAGACACTTTATTTGAGAGATCTCTGTTTTGACTTCCCAATTCCAACTGCCCAAATTAATATCTTGAGTAAAGCCATTATGATATATCACATGACAACCCCAATTGCCCAAATCAATCCCCAACATAGTTATATCTGATGGTTGAAACGATGTTTTTTATTTCTGCCATGTAAAAAGAAAAGGAAATCAACCCCAGTATTATAATACAAAATAACATTTAGTTCACAATGCACGGTCAATTGAATTATAAAACAACCAAATATAAGTCAATTAGTTACAGGAAAGATCCAATATGGATGGCAGTAATGAATATCCAATATAGATCTCCGTGCCCCACACAATAGGCTGGATCTTCCCACATGTATGTTCTTATATGAACCTAGTTATATCAACTTTGTTTGAACTTTATATTTGGTGTTGTCTAGGCGAGATCTAGTAATGGGGGGGATACTGACAAATAAGCCTGTGAAAACAAAAATAGAAACTACAACCCAACCTTTAACATAAATGGGGTTGCCCATCCCAGTTACATATGACTAAAACTTTTAGCTGAACACTTTGTGTGCGTGGCAATTTGACAGATATGAACCAACCAGATTGCATTAAAAACCACCACAAGCACACATAAGAATGAAACTAACAAAAAGTAATTTGCAAGGGATTAAAGGTTTGCCATGAAATTCTCAGTTTAGTATTACCCAGATAGCCCAGAAACAAGTCCCACTTACTCATGAAGTAATATAGGTTATAGCAATGCAGGTGGCAGATACTTACCGGAAAAATTGAACCTGCTGCTTTTGCAGTTTTCTCCTCTCAATCTCCCACCCTTCTTTGAAATCACTCAGTTGTTCACCCTCTCTCGCGTTGACTCAGATCTCTCTTCTCTCTCTCTCTCTCTAAGGTCATGTAAAGTTATAAACTGAAGGTCATTGATTTATTATTCTTGACTTGGCTTTCGTGGACTTCGTTTTTTTTTTCACATTACAGCACTTTGCCATCATTTCAAAATGGAACTTCATTGGTATTAACAGCACTAATTTTGCTATCCTAGTATTAGCGGTACAAGTACCATTACCAGACGGCTTAAATGACCGAGTACCAATTGGCCGCGTCCTGTTTGGCTTGTTCGCTGAGCTGTTCTACCCGTATGCTCTTACGGGTGAATAGTCTTCTATTTCTCTCTCGCCAAATCGCCCAACAGCCTGCAGCCCAGATTGTGGAGTGATATGGAGTTAAAAGTGAAAAACAACTAATTACCAGTGAAGCATTTCGTCAAGCACTTTGTGTGCGTAAAATTTGACCAACTAAACAACAAATTTTGAGTGCCAACCCACTACCAAAGAGACAATTAATCAAAAACAATTTGCAAGAAATTTTCACCCAGAATATCTCAACTTGTCGCTCCACGAATAATAATAATAATGCTTATGGAAACTAAGTCAACAATGTCGTTGACGAGTGCTGCTGTTGTTGCCAAAGAGGTCAGATGATCGATCAAATTATAATAAGATTTCTTCAGCGTGGACTTTGGTCTAATTAACCCATCCGTTGAATCGGCCGAATTAACCCGTGTCACCCGACTTTTCACTGAAAATACACTCGGTCGCTGCATAACTCGCTCCAAATTGGATCGCCGCCCCGATTCCGGTCCGACTCGGCCGAGTCAACTCGGGATCAGCCGGTTCTCAGAGCCATCAATACCGCTTCAGAACAGATCAACCGCTTGTTTCACTTTTTACACACGTCGTCTTTAAGAAAGAATATAAAAAGAACGGTAACAATATAATTGTTATCCAAAAAAGAAAATATTTGTTTGGCAAAACTTGTTAGAAAAGGGGACAATGTGAATATAAAAGCACCCATTTTTTTTATTCGTAAAATTGAAAAAAAAATATAAATTAAATGTTAATATCAATTTTGCAAAAAGATTAAAGTGAATAGGGTCCTATTAATTTGTTGCGTTTTGTAGCCGTCTTGCTAGTTTTGTACACTTTACAAAAATAGTTATGAATTTAATTATAATTATAATTAATGTTATGAATAAAAAAATCGGTAAAAAGCATCTCTTCTCTCTGTTTATTTTATTTTATTTTCTCGCTCACATTCTAACAAACCAGAACTGACTCATAATAGCACTACGGCCCTCTTTTTTTTTAAATGTTTTTTTTTCTCGCTCACATTCTAACAAACTAGACCTGACTCATAATAGCTTCTGTCTTTTTTTGTTGAAGCGCTCTATCGTTTCATTATCTAGATGTTAATTTTGAAGTATATCTATAAATTTGGTCTTGCATTATATTATTTGAATTTGGTGACACCGGATTATATTCTACATTTTCAAAGTTTTCAAAGTCCAAGCAGTCGATCCAAACCGTTTAAAATGATGGATATATTAAAATTTGCTTGCAGATCAAATTTTACATTTTTTTTTTAATTTTTAACTATTTATTAAGTATTTTACAAAATCGTTGTTTTCAAACCATTGAATTTTTGTACCTATCTTAATAAATAGTAAAAAAAATTCAAAAAAAATATAAAATTGATCTGTAAGCACATTTTAATATGTCCATCATGTTGAATTGTTGGATCGACTGTTTGGACTTTGAAAACGTAGGGTATAATCCGGTGTCATCAAAAAATGATGTAAGTGGATCCCTCATATATATATTATAGCAATCTTCATATGTTGTATATATATGTTCGTATCTTGCATTCTACCTTTATTAAAAATAGACTGTAGTCAGTCTGCCTTTATTAAAAATAGGTATATTTTAGATAATATGATATTAAGTCAGGAAATCTTGCATTCTTGTCATACTACCAAACAACAAGGAGTAGTAGTTAAAGTAGACTTTGAAAAAGCTTATGACAAGATAAATTGGGAATATCTCTTAGAAATCTTACATACTAGGAATTTTGGTCATAGATGGATTAGTTGGATCACTCAATGGTTACATAGTTCACAATCTTGTATAAATATAAATGGCTCACTTACTGAATATTTCTACTGTAAACGAGGAGTTAGACAGGGAGATCCTCTCTCCCCATTCTTATACATTTTAGCTGCAGACTCTCTTAGTAAATTTTTTAATAAGGGTAGGCTAGCTAATGTCATTAGAGGTTTAGGACCACAATGCTTAGATACTAAGGCTATAACTAATTGTCACTATGCCGATGACACAATTCTATTCCTGGTAGCTCAGGAAGAAAATGTGGAGGCGACATGGTGGGCCATGTTTGCATTTGAAGCCTTATCAGGTATTAAAATGAATGCTGATAAAACTGAAATGTACCCTCTAAATATTGATCGCTCTACAGCATTTAATCAGATTTTTAGTTGTAATTGGGGGATTTTTCCTATCAAATATTTAGGGTTGCCTTTACATTATAGGAAATTACAAGTTAGTGAATGGCTCTTTCTAGTAGACAAAATTCAACATAGACTCCCTCATTGGAAAGGTTCAATGTTATCACTTGGCGGTCGACTAACCCTTCTTAATTCTGTTCTTACTTCCATACCCTTATACACATTATCTGTTTACAAAATTCCTCTTACTGTGATTAAACAAATTGATAGGATTAGGAGAAAATTTCTTTGGCAAGGCAACTCAAAAAAGAAAAAATACATTCTATTAGACTGGTACACTTCCTGCCTTGCAAAACAATTTGGGGGATTAGGAATTTTAGATCTTAGATTAATGAATATTTCATTATTACTTAAATGGTGGTGGAAACTAATTTTTTTTGCTTATTCTAGTACTTGGAAATCATTAATTTTGCACAAATATGCTTCACCCAATTCTAGTAGAATATGTTCACCTTTTTGGACTTCTCTCCTTAAATTAGAACAAATAGGCTCTAGTAGTGTTACATACTCTCAAGTTAAATTCTGGTCAGACATTTGGTACCAAAATTGCTCCCTTGCGACTAGATATTATACTTTGTTCACCAAATGTATTACTAAACACATTCTGTTAGCTGATGTAGTGAATTCACAAGGTAGCAGGGTTAAATTTAGGGTTACATTGGTCGGGATGGATCTTTATGAATGGACTGAGATACTAGCTATTATTAGCTATACTTCCTTTACACTTCCACATGATCAAATATCTTGGAGATGGGAACATTCAGGGCAGTTTTCTACACACTCTATATATCGAATACTGAATAATGGAGGAATACAACCCTCAAGTGCTATGATATGGTGGCAATTGCCAGTACCACCAAAAATAAGAATCTTTATGTGGTTAATTGAACATAATAAAATTTTGACTAAAGATAATCTGTTGACCAAAGGTTGGATTGGAAACCCTATCTGTTTTTTCTGTCCAGACCACGAATCGGTAGACCATCTATTTTTACACTGTCCTCTCGCCCAAAAAATCTGGTTTTGGCTTGGCAAATCTCAATTGGTACTGCCTCAGTGGAACACTTGGCATGATATTTTTAGCCATGCTTTGATATTAAATTCATTTGATCGAATAGGGTTGCTAGTCATATTAAGTGCAGTTTGCTGGTGTATATGGAAACATAGAAATGAAGTTTGTTTTAATCAATGTATGCCCAATACTGCTAGGTCCTTGATTTTGATTATTAAATCTGTTTGTTTGTATTGGGCAGGAAACATGTCTCAGCGGGTGAAGACGGCAATGGGGGAATGGTTGCCGGTCTGTGAAGATGCCATACCTCTGGCTCAGTTTTTGCCATTGGAGATGGTACTGTATGAAGCTCCAGTAGGAGTAGGAAGGCCAGATGAAGATGGCGCCACTTCCTCAGTGCATCCATAGATATTTCATGATTTTGCGAAATCAATTTTGCCCATTAGTGATACCTAACCTTAGCCCTTTGTTAAGCGGCTTAGTTTTAGCTAATCTTACTTTCTTTTGGAGTTTAGCTGTTAATGCTTTATGGTTATGCTTTGAACTAGATCGTGGTTTGGTGATCTGTGCTATGTAGAGATCATTAAGAACTACAAAAGGATGATCATGATGTAATTATATATTTTTCAGAAATGAAATGGGCTAAATGCCTTTTTTTTTAAAAAAAAAAATATATGTTCGTATCTAAAAAAACTTGCAATTGAACTAGTTGATCCGCTGGTTCAACCAGTAAACCGATGACTCGAAATTTTATCAGGTTGATATTCAGTATAGTTCTGATAACATTGATATGCAAAAGAAGAATATAAATTGCATTGGGAATATAGAGATGTAAACTTTTGTAGTTCTGATAACACCCTAGTTCTACTCGAAAAATTGAACTCTAAATTTTGTAATTCTCAAATTAGAATATAGAGATGTAAACTCTTTACGCTGTTCTCCTCCTCTCTCCTTTCGTTCCCTCGTTTGTAATTTGAAGCACGGCCTGAGACAAAAGACAACAAAAGAAACTATTTATATTCGGATTACATGTCTTTATAAATTGCATTGGGAATAAAAAAAAAAGTCTGTTTTTGACACAGAACTGCTATAATTGGTTCAATTGAACTTCTAATTGTTTCTGCGTTCAATCAAGCCAAATCGATCTTTTCATTCACATTTCATTTTAACTTACAACTTGTCTTATATAACACCTTTGAAGGCTCTTAAATCAACTCGAATCAGTCAATTTAGAGACCATTGAATCCAATTGACTGAATTTTTGTTAGACCAAATTAATTGACGCACCTGACCAAACTGACACACTGTACTGTCTCTGATATCTAAATCTCTTCTTGTCTGAGAGATTTGAAAAACATTTTTTTGAGTAATCAATGAGGGTCTAGCTCACATTTCATTAACCATAATTGGCAAAAGTTTTTTGGGTTTCTGAGTAAGAAACCCGGATTACAAAAAGGGTACTAAAAAATAAAATAAAAATATAAGAAAAATAGAAAAAGAAGAAAGCAAACAATACAGAACGATTAAAAATATAGGCTTAATACATAAAATACATAAAATGGCCCTAACTTCATTCACATTGATCAGGTTTAACTTCTCACTCCACGTTTGAATCTCCTGACCGGTTAGTCGTACCGATTCTGAATTGTGTAATTACTTCTTGTACAAGTTGGGCCGTGTCTTTGCTTAATTCCCTGAAGATGCGATTACATCTCTCCCTCCAAATTACGAAGTGTGTGATCAACGATTTGAAAAACATTTATTTAAGAATCTATCTAATTCTAGTGGAAACAACCATAAGAAAAGTATAAAACCAAAATGAATATTTGGACAACGATTACAATAACAAGTTTCTGATACTTAGCACTTCCGCCCCTCTTTCTTCATCCCCACTTTCTGAGTAGATACGAGTCAGGCTGTAAGCCCTGACAGTAACAGCAGAATTAATGAAAATGAAGTAAATATTTCAGTGGGTCATTGAAATAAGAAAATAGTTTAGGAATTGATTGGAACGATAAAATAGTTTTTGAGTCAAAAACAAACTTTTCACTAATTTTAAAATCATCAAACATGTTTAAACCTTATTATTGTACCAACACCCATTCATGGACGGGTACGTTGTAGCCTATTTATTTGGGAAATCCTCAATTAAAGAAAAAAACATTTATCAGGTTGGATGATCACACAATCATAACTACTCATAGGTTTATGTAATACTGATGATGGAATTACTTACTGACCTGGCTAAGCCCATTCATAACTACCCTTAGGTTTATGTAAATGTAATACTTACTGGCCAATTACAACAAACAACTAAGCCAATTTAATTGTAATGTAAACCAACTAAAAAGATAGAAAGGTTGCCTAGAATGACAGCGATGCAGAGGCAACCTGTGCCATGGACTTCAATTCCTTCCATACTTTGGTCGACAGATCTGGCCTATTCTTTCTCATTGCATCGCTGCATCTAAGGCCCAAGGAGATCATCTTCTTAGCCTCCTTAAAAGACCAGGGACCTGCCGAAGCATCAATTAATGCCTTCAATGTACCCTTCTTTTGTGCCGCTTCCACCAATTGCCTTATACCCACTGGGCTTTTGCATGTAGCAAGTCGCAACAATATAATTCCAAAAGAATAAACATCAAATTGAGGAGTTATCTTCCCTGTTGACAAGTACTCCGGGTCCATGTAAGCAAATGTTCCCTTTGGACAATCTGTCCAGTGGTATGGTATACTTGCGCTGGCTGTGTTGTTAAGTTCACGACAGAGGCCGAAGTCACAAATTTTACTTGTGTCATTCCCATCCAGAAGAACGTTGTCAGGTTTTAGATCACCATGCACAATACCATGAGGTTTGCAACAGTGCAAGAAGCTTAGTGCAGAGCAGATCTCAAATGCAATACGAACTCGTGCTTGCCATGAGAGGGGGAAAGTGTTGTTATTGCATTGTAGACGGTCTTCAAGGTTACCATTTGGTATGTACTCGTAAATTAGTGCCCGGGTCTCTGAACATGCCCCTATGAGTTTCACAAGGTTTGGATGCTGCACTTTGCTTAGAATTTGAACCTATATTGTTTAAATTAAGTAACTTATTGTTAGTTGAAAAATACAAAGTATACCTATACCTTGATGTGTTACGAATGCTTACAAACTCTGCATATTTTCAATACAGAGGTGGAATAATGTTGAGAAATATAATTAGTTAGAATAATTAGCCTCAAAGCCATATGGCAATTTTATCATTGGCTAATCAGAAAATTTGGGAGTTACTATTTTTTGTTAAAAAACAACTCAACCTTTATTTCCATAAATAGAAAGTTACCGTTAGAGAGGGACATAGGCAATTTACCGTTATTATCTTGCTTATATATAGGCTCATACTTGTATCCGAAAAATAATCAATATACAGAAATTTCATCACATATTCACTTCACCGTTTTATTCCGCAAAACTCAACATGGTATCATAGCATTGTTGAGAACCTAGATAAAAAAAAAAACGCAAACAAACGAAGCGCCAATTAGGCCAGCAAAGTGATGAGTACACTGTACCAGCCACCCAAAAAAAAAAACCTCATACTGTATCTGTTCTTATCAGGTACTAAAATACCCATACCAGAAAAATCTAATATATTCAGAGCAGGGTGAAACCCTGTAAATCACACAACTTCACCCTGTAAATCACACAACAACAGAGAAAGGGGTCCAGAGCCATGAAGCCAAGAACCATCCTTCCTGTTTAAAACCATAAAAATTGCCCCATATCAGAAAAATCCAATATCAGCCCTCATCAAAAACAGAAACAGAAAAAGTCCATAGCAGAACACATAATCTCTGATCCATACCAGAGAATTCAAACCAGTGAGTATCAAGCTCATACCAGAAAAGGCCCAAACCATGTACCAAACTGGAACAGAAGAATTCCTTTCAACAGAACCAAACATTAAAAGCAAAAATTATGAGGCAAGCCTCAAATTTATCCAAAGAAATAGCAGAAAAACAAACATGCGAAATCAATCGCAAAAAAACATCGATTCACAAAACCGACCATATATTTGAAAACAATTTTTTCTTTTACCAAATTAGACTTGTCCAAAACTAATAAATACGTTTTAGCTGCAAATGACATGAAGACCTAAGTCAACGGTATAGGAACTATCAATCTTTTTTCAAAAAATATTGAAAACTTGTATACATAGAACTTTTACTACAAGATTGAGAAAATGGAAGCTTCCCTTTTACTACAAGATCGAGAAACAATAGACAACATCGAGACCGGTGATAATGAGAGAGAAGGAAATCTAGTAGTTAGACGGTCCTTAAAAACACCTATAACATCTATTAGACTTAGAGACTTTGTGACCTATACGGTGCAATACCCCATACAAAAATTCATATCATATGACAATATTTCTTCTTTTTATAATGCATTTCTCACTTCCATTGAGAAAGAACTAGAACCAAATAATTATCAAGAATCCATATATAACAAATCCGGTATGGTATAATGACATGAAAGAAGAACTAAAAGCTTTAGAAAAAAATGAGACACAGGTAATTGTACAATTACAAAAAAAAAAAAAATACCCGTTGGTGTTAACTTTAGCTTTAGAAATAAAAAAGACAATAAGAAATTCAGACTAATTAGTCTTTTAAACTTTAGTTTTTAAGATAATATCTAAGGTGTTAACTTTTAGATTAGAAAACATTATGCAAAAAATGATAGATGTAACAATCTATTTTTCTTAAAAATAGATTCATTTTAGATAAAGTAATTCTTAGTAGAGGAGGGATCCAATTACACTCTTTTTTTTTGACACATCTTGACACTGTTTTTTTATAGGTCAATTTTGTTATTTCAAAATCCAAATAATAGATCCGAACCATTCAACATGATTACCATATTAAAATGTGCTTGGAGATCAAATTTTACATTTTTTTTAATTTTTTAACTATTTATTAAGATGGTTACAAAATTGCTGTTTTTCAATGGTCTGAAAACAACGATTTTGTAACCATCTTAATAAATAGTAAAAACATTCAAAAAAAATGTAAAATTTGATCTCCAAGCACATTTTAATATATCCATCATGTTGAATGGTTTGGATCGACTATTTGGACTTAGAAAATGATAGGTGTCAAAATGTGTAAAAAAAACGGTGTAATCCGATCCCTCCTCTTCTTAGTAATGAGATTATACATCACTGTCAAGCTTCTCAAACTGAAGTAGTAGTTATTAAAGTATATTTTGAGAAAATTTATGCCAGGATTAACGGGCAATATCTTGTAGATGTACTTAGAGATAAGGGTTTTGGTGATAAATAAATACAATAAATTTTAATTTGGTTCTTTAGCTTCGAAACATGTGTAAACATCAATGGACAATTTACCCGTTATTTTTTCTATAAACATCACTATGATAATACATCTTTTTGCATGCAGCTGATATACTTGGTAAAATTCTAACTAAAGCAAGCAAGCAAATATAATTAGAGGGTTAGGCCCACCTTGCTTAGATAATACAAATATTACAAATTACACGCCATATATGCTGATGATGCAATACTTTTTCTAGAAGCCAATTCTATTAATATAGAAAGAACATGACGGGCACTGTTAGCATTTGAAATTTTGCCAAGGATCGATACAAATAAACTTAGATAAGGCAAAAAAAAACCTATTAATATCAGTAGAAGTAAAGGAGAAAAATTAGCTCAATTGTTTGCATGTAAAACACAACATTCCCTATCAAATATTTAGGGGTTTGTTTATCAAGCAGGAAATTAAGAATATCAGGCTGGGGTGTTTTGATAGACAAAATAGTAAAAAAAACTACATAATTGGAGAGGGCAGTTGCTATCTAAAGGAGGGAGATTGACCTTAACAAATGTTGTACTAAGTCTTGTCCCTTTGTATGCTATTTCAATTTATAAAATGCCAGTGAAGATACAGAAACAAGTAGATATAACTAGGAATATGTGTTTGTAGCAAAGGGGTAGGAACAAATAGAAAAACATACTCATTAATTAATCGGAAAATAGTTTGTCTTGCAAACGAACATGTGGGATGGTGATTTTAGATATACATCAAATGAATATTTCCCTACTATTAAAATGGTGGTGAAAATTCAAGGATCCCATATATCATGGTGTGTGGTAACTGGTTATTTCCTACAAATATAATTGTGGTGAACAACACATACCAATGTCCCATTTTGGACAAATTATGAAAATTAATTGTTTAGGAGAATGTAGCAGTTATTACATTCCACATAGGGATACAATTAAATTATGGACACACATTGGTAGGGTAACTGTACATTGGCTACAACTTATCCTTATTTGTTTGATATATGTTCGTATATATACTGACATCTTTTTGCAGTAGGTGATTACTTCTAATGGAGACATAGTTCAATTCGATAGAAAATTGACAAGGCATGTTACTGCATGAATGGAAGGAAATCATGTTAATTATCCAAACCACTCAACTAAATGATTCTCCTGATGAGATTAAGTGTAGATGTGATAGAGATTTGTTGTTAATAAAAATATATACAACTTGAATTATAGAGAAATAAGAGCCAAACATCCAATGCTATGGTGAAATATACCAATATATACCAAACAAAAAATTATTCATGTGGTTTGTTATCAAGAATAAAATACTCACAATTAAAGGATAAGTTAGAAAAAAGGGTGGAGAGGAGATACAAGGTATCAGTTCTATGGTTGCCTGAAACAATAGACCACCTATTTCTAAATTGCCCTTGGATGCAAACAGTTTGGTTCTGAATGAGGAAATGTCAAGATTTTTTCACAGAATGAGACTCAATTGCAGATGTTTTAGATTTTTCTTTCACCTTGCCTAAATTAAAAAAAAAGTACCTTTTTTTATCATGCTAAGGTCAGTATGTTGGTGTGCCTTAAAATATAGGAACGAGTTACGTTTTCTGAAAACAGATGAAGTCACAACAAGTTTTAAATCAAAGTGTCAAAGAGGAACTTGGAGAATGGATTGTTGTAGATAGTCACTGCATTCCAATCCAGGTGGTGAAAGAGATACCAATCATAATTCTGAAAAACTGAGATCAAGTTGGAGACGATGAAGACTTGGCAAGGGCAGGAGAAATTTCGGGAAATCATCAATTTTGTATAAAAGCTACATATATATAGTATCTGTATAAGCTTGTAGTGGAGCTATTATCTAGGAGCTTTTGGATGGGGTGGTTTCTGCCATGGTTCTGAAACTCTGAATTGGAATCGGAATCGGATACTTGACCGTGAAATCAGAATCGGATTAATCGGTCGAAATCGGAAGAATCGGATCGGAAACTCGGTTTTTTTTTTGTAGAAGTTTGTTTTTAGCCAAAATATAGAAAAAAAAATGGTAAAAAAAATAATTCGTAAGAAAAATATGTAGACAAAAGATCATACTCAAATAATTCACTAATTATATAATATAATATAGGTATTATAAATAGAACACACCTTATATGCAAGCTAGCTATAATTTATGCATAGAAAAGCAAGATTACATTGGTAGCATAAATTTAGTGCAGGATTATCTTGACAAGGTATGTGTTAAGTTGTTTTTCTAGTTCAAATTCTATTTGCATAACTCGGCCAAGTCAAACACAGTTCAACCGAGTTTTGATGAAAAAATCGCATGGGCGCGAGACTCGGGTGAAACTCGATCGGATCGGACCCGACCAATACCAAGTTGACTCGGCCGAGTTTCCAAACCATGGTTTGTGCCCTAGATTATGATATTTTGCTTTGGTGATTCTAGTTTATTAATGAATAGGATCCTTAGATTGTAATATAAGTTACCCCTCACGACTTCGCAGCTGAAGGTTTTAAAAAGAGAGAGAGACACACACAAAGGTAGATACCTCCCGATTAAATTCTTTTGCTCCTTGGCTGGTTCCTTCTTTCATCATTTTTATCGCAACAATAGTGTTGTGGAGGATGCCCCTATACACAATGCCAAACCCACCTTCTCCAAGTTTAAAAGATTCATTGAAATTGTTGGTTGCAACTTGGAACTCTGAATAGCTGTATTCCGCAAAGGATCCTACACATTGGCAACCTGAAGCTTGTTGCTCTGTCAATCGACGCAACTCTTTAACATCTTTTCTAGCATCATCTCTTTCCGACATTAGTTGTTCAATTAATTTCTGGGCTGCTTCTAAAAGTTTTCTAGCATCATCTCTTTCATAAGTTAGTTGTTTTGTGACTTTTTGAGCCACCTCTAAAAGTTCTCTAGAATCATCTCTTTCAAATATTAGTTCTCTTGTGACATTCTGAGCCGCCTCTAAAAGGTTTCTAGCATCATCTCTTTCCAACATTAATTGTTCTGTGACATTCTGGGCTGCATCTGAAAGTTTTCTAGCATCATCTCTTTCAGATGTTAGTTCTTCAATGAGTTTCTGGACCTCCTCTGAATGTTTCCTAGCATCAAATGTTATTTGTTCTGTGACTTTATGGGCTGCCGCTGAAAGGTTTCTAGCATCATCTCTTTCAGACATTAGTTGTTCTGTGACTTTCTGGGCCATCTCTGAAAGTTTTATAGCATCATCTCTTTCAGACATTAGTTGTTCTATGAATTTCTGGGCTGCCTCTGAAAGTTTTCTAGCATCATCTCTTTCAGACGTTAGTTGTTCTATGAGATTCTGACCCTCCTCTGATAGTTTTCTAGCATCATCTTTTTCAGACATTAGTTGTTCTGTGACTTTCTGAGCCGCCTCTGAAAGTTTTCTAGCAACATCTCTTTGAGACATTAGTTGGTCTATGAGTTTCTGGGCCTCTGAAAGTTCATGTTGAAGGGCATGCCTCTCTCTCTGCATTTAAGAAGCAGATTAAAATATATAGATTTAGTGAGGCCTGGAACGGTGCCATGGCTAAATCTAGTGGTGGTCCAAATCTTAGTTTTAGAGCTCAAGATGGCTGATTCGAAATACTCAATGTAATATATATTATGGGGCGAAGTATTAATTTTGCATTGTATGTTTTCTAGGCAACCATTTGGTAGATACTCATAAATAAGTATACAGGTCTCTGCATATGCCCCAATGAATTTGACAAGATTTGTGTTTTGTTTTGAGCCAAATTGCTGTTGGAACCTATTGGGCTATGTATTTTCAGTTCTTGCTTATTTGAAGACTCTGTTAGTTAGGAAAATTAGTCTAAAGAAATCAAGTTTAGTACTTATCTCTCTATTGTCTCTCTCTCTCTTTCCTTCTCCTCAACCCTAAGAACTGTAACAGTTTGATGTTGAACTTTGCTTAGAATTTTAACCTTTGATGTCTGAACTAACTTTCCTAGAACTACATGTATTTTCAATGTTTACAAACTATATATTTCCAAAATCTATTACACTGCATATATAATATGTACGTACGAAGTTCAATGTTCTTGTCTTCTTGACTATACTTTGTGTACATTGCATTAGTTTAATCAGTGGATGTTAATCCTTTCTATATTTAGCTTACAATATACAGTATCCAAAGAAGATCCAAAACTAATCCATCATTAGATGAGACAAATCAGATTATTTTTCTTTCATATTCCAGGGTCATGTTAATTATTTAATATCTAAGTAGAATAAGAAAAATAAATGCAAAGTTTTTATCATTTTAATTTTATGGTAAAAATTAATAACTCTATTAGAAAAATATTATAGAAATTTCTATAAAAATATATAGAGAGAGAATATATAAATCACAATCTATATTGATTGAAGTTCTGTTAAACTTTTCACAAAAGAAAAAAGAAAGATTATTCTTCTATTGTGAAAAATTCACTAATTAAGTATTTAATTAAGTTAATTAATCTTGGAGGGAAATTACTAGATGTCAACTAGATCTATCAAGACACATTGTAAATATTTTAATTGACTACGAATTTTGTTGTGGGAGATTTTCCAATATGAGTGTTTGTAGAAGGCCTGAAATTAAAGAAGATTCATCTTCCTATCTCGTTATTACCTTTATTCTTTGTCATTTACTAGATACAAAGCTGCATTTGAGTATTATTTAAATACACATATAGATATATTGGCTAAATGTATATACCTCCTGATACAATTGTACTACTTGGCTGCTTCCCTCTTTCAGCATCTTTACTGCGACAGTACTACTTTTTTGTAGAATGCCAAACCCTTCTTCTCTAAGTTTAATTGACACATGGAAATTGTAGTTTGCCTTGCAAAGCCAGTATGACTCATCCTTTGTTTTCTCAGATCTTCCTATACGGTGCATGTTCTGAAGATTCAATTAACAGAAATCACATAGAGCATATTTAGAAAGTAATTGGTCAACAGATGACGTCTAACACTAAACTAAAACAAAAGAAAGTAAAAAGGCAACATAAGAAATTTATTTTTTGGAATAATAAATGACGTGTTTGGCAATATTAACATCCATCTTCCAACAAATTAATGTACATACTATATCCAACAGTGTTATTATTTAAAATAAGCAGACGTCGTATCCAAACCTGTTGAGTGTATGGAACTTAAAAGTAAGTGTGAAGTTTATAAAGTAATTATACCTCTTCAAGAAAGTCATTTAGAAAAGTCAATAACTGTCCTTCTTTACCCATGGCTCTTCTCCAAAGGAACTTCTCTGAATCTTCAGCCTTTTCCTCTATAGAATTAAATTCACTAGGAAGTAATTTTGATGTTTCCAGACCTGTCATCTCCTAACACCAAAACATCATTTTATTTACAACGAAGGCTATTTGTGTTTCCTTTTTATATGTGTTTTCATAAAGATCTAATGAAGATATGCTTTCTCATTTTAGTTTATTATTATTTAAACCATATATCACAAATATTATTATTAATATGATTAATTAAGAGAACTGAGAATGTATGAACATAAAATAATAGTTACCAGGACATGTATCAGTTTGTCGGTTTCTGAGTGTTCTGCTTGCAAAGCACAGCGGATTGCAACATGCTCATAATTATATGTTTTGGAAATCTTTTTATTTCCAAAAGTTCTAGTCAATATGTCAATAATTGCTGGAATGGAGCATCCTTTTCCAATGGCCTCTATTAACTTTATCTTGGCCACATTCAACCCGGAATCACTCAATGCCTTCTTCAACGCCTCCTCAATTTTTTCCAATATCGATTTGCTCAAGCTTTCAAAGACTTTCCTTGTTATCGACCCCTGGACATCTACGGAACCTGAAAACTTCTCAATGCAAAAGGATGCCTCATTGTTTTTGCTTAGATCTATCTTCAATCTCTCACAAGTCTCACTGAGGCGAAAACAAGCACTACTGTTTTCAAACACATCAATATTATATTCCTTTCTTATTTTAGATGCAAAATGCATAAACAAAACTTTATCAAATTCCCTTCCTCCTAACGACCTAGCATAACCCTTGTACAAAATATTTATGGACCTTTCAGTTGAGCGGTACCTTTTGAGCTCACCAAAGCAAACTTGCATGCTAGCATGGCCAATATCAACAAATGCTGCAATAGTCTGAGGATCCTCTACATTAAATGTTGGAAGTGACTCTACTATGGCTGTTGTTTCATCGAGGCAGAAAGACCCTGGTAATCCAGCAATTTTTGCAGCTCGAAGCAAGTCATTCTTTTGTTGATTGGTGAAGTACATCGGAATCCCAATACAAGGAGGAGAAGAATCAGAATATTCTTGTCTTCCTAGAAATTGTGGACTGGAAATCAACATAGCTAGGATCTCAACAGGGGTGAATGCTCTGTCTTCTCCCTTGCATCTACCGTGCACTAAGGGATATCCACCTGGACCTTCAATTACTCTAAAAGGAACATAATCAAGCTCCAATTGCAGCTCTGGATCCGAGAGTTTCCTACCCAAAAGACATTTGATTTGAGAGATGTTGGTTTTGACCTCGAACCTATAGGTGGGAAATACCGTAGTCCGATGGCCCTCACTATATGCCACATGGCAACTCCAATTGCCCAAATGAATGCCCAGCCAAACCATTTTGGATTGAGACGTTAGTTTTTATTTCTGTCATGTAAAAAGAACAAGAAATAAATCCTAGTATTATATTACAAAATAACATTTAATTAAATTGCACGATCAATTGAATTACAACACCAATTATTAAGTCAACTAAAGCAGGAAAGATTCATACATAGTTATTTGTTGACACCAATATATAATTGATATAGGGAAATTAATTTGTTGATCCGGGAAACCAAATAAAATGGACTTCGGCTCATGTAGCCTTTCACGGAAAAGACTGAAGAGAGAAGTAGGCTGAGAGATCGAGTAAAAGGATTTGTTTTGTTTGCCAAGTGCTTCCTCTCCAAGAACTATGCCTCCCTTTCAGGTTATCTCTCTAGATTTTGCTCACTTGTTCTATTTCAACAAAATACATTTAGATAATCTCAAAATTAATATATGAAGCTGTAAGTGAGTATTATAGCACTCTGGTGATTTTTTATGAAAGGATTTTCACGTAAAATTCTTCTCTCTTTTATTTTTCGCGTGCTTGATTGTTTATTGTTGATGTTTCTCATGTGTGTTACATATTTTTCCATTTAAGTTGATTTTGGTGTATGCTCACCCCGTGTTTGATAAAATTACTTTTTGTTATTTCCGCGTGCTATCCCGAACAAAATTGAGATTAACCAATTTAATAAAGCATAATGGATATATGGTGTGGGTGTGTGTGTGTGTGTGTGTGTGTGTGTATTATATATAGCTTAATTCATATATAGAATTTTATGAGATATCAAAGCGAATTTTATACAATATTTATTTAAGGAAACACTAAAAGAGGCTATCAAACTTCCCAGCTTATCTTTTATATACATGAGCTGTCATTATATCAACCAAAAAATGTGAAACAGCCTGCCAAACCTATATCTTATTATCTAGATTCCAAACTAATTGAACCCCCCAATATATAACTTGAATGAAGAGGAGACTTGATTCAAATCCAAACAGGCTAGAAATCCTAGCAACAGATACACAGTAGACTTGTGAGTCATGAACTAAATTCAATCCCCACTGAGCCTGACTAGGTACCACTGTTCGGAAGCCAAATATAATCAAGAAATTGTTTGCTTTGGATATTATTAAAATTGGATTTCCTTCGGAAATATACAACACATCTGAACTCTGAAATCACCACATACATGAATTTTCAAAGGTTATAAAAGACTAAAACATTGTTGACAGGAAGAAATTGGAATACATTCACAATTATATATCATCATAAGGTAATGCCACAGATCTGTCAGTTAACAATATATAGTCATATACTATGTGCCATTCTTGGTTGTCTAAGATAGGTTATTAAGCGTCGCATTAAGATTTTTGCACACACAATATGAGCCTTTGTTGCCCACATATATGTCTTATATGAATTAAGTTATATACTTATATATCAATTTTGTTTAAAATTTTACTGAAACTTTCTATTTTTTTTTAGGTGAGATCTAGTGATGTAGGGGGCTTAAGTAAGAAACCTCAAGGTATCATACATCTGACAAATAAGAAAAAAGCAACTACAACGCAACTTTAATTTACCAAATAGCTATTATTGTACCAAACAAGTCAAGAATCAATAAACATAAAAGTACCAGGGGTATACTACTAAGTGTGCGTGCAATTTCCAGATTTGAACCAACAGATTTCATCAAAAACCACCACACAAACAAACATAAGAAGAAGAAAAAAAATCAAATTTTAAAGCAATTTCCAAGGGATTAAAGTTTGACCAAGAAAATCTCAATTTCGTATAACCCAGATAAACCAGAAACGAATCCCACTGACTAATGAAGTAAACATATATTAATAACAATGTTTGTGGCAAATACTAACCGGAACAAATCGATGCCTGCTGCTTTTGCAATGGATATCTCCTCTCACTATGTCTTTCTTTTTGGAATTTATTCAGTTGTTGACCCTCTCTCTCTTTGATTTAGATCTCTCTCTCTCTCTCTCTCTCTCTCTCTCTCTCTCTCTCTCTCTCTCTCTCTCTCTCTCTCTATCTATCTATCTATCTATCTATCTATATATATATATATATATATATATAAGAGAATGGCTAATATCAAAACGTTTGTTCCTGGGCTCAGGAACAAACGATTCCGTTTTCCCATTTCCAAAGTTCAAACAACAAATCCAAACCGTTAGATGTTCAATCTATATTAAAATGTGCTTGGAGACCAAATTTTAGATTTTTTGAAATTTTTTTACTATTTATTAAGCTAGTTTGAAAACCGCTGTTTTTCAATGCTGCAGAAATTTCATAAAAACAGCTATTTTCAAACTAGCTTAATAAATAGTAAAAAAATTCCAAAAAATATAAAATTTGGTCTCTAAGCACATTTTAATATAGATTGAACATCTAACGGTTTGGATTTATAGTTTGAACTTTGAAAATGGAAGAACGGAATCGTTTGTTTCTGAGCCCAGGAACAAACGTTTTGATATTAGTCATTCTCTATATATTAATTGGTAGTGGCTGCCAACTATAAGCATTACCTTGGCTTTCGTGGACTTTATCTTTTTTTTCACATTATAGCACTTTGTCTTAAGAGTGAAGACCAACTAATTACAACTGGAACATTTTGTCAAGCACTTTGTGTGCCTAAAATTTGGTAGACAATACGACAAACTTTGTTTATCAAACCACTACCAAATAGACAATTAATTAAGAGCAACTTGCAAGGAAATTTCACTCAGAAAAACCTCAACTTGGTTCACCTAGAAAATCCAGAATAGGCAACCACCAATTAATGGACCGACAAAGTATATATAACACTTATAGTAATGGGGGAATTTCATATATACCACTCAAAAATTTGAAATTACATATTTAATACTTCAAATTCTATAATTACGTATTTACCACTCTAAATTCTAATAACTTACATATTTACCCAATATATTTTAGGGAGGGCCTAACCTTCCCCCGCCATCCATCCCCCACTTTTCCCCCAACTAAAAATAAGTAGGGGACCACAGTAAACCGTTAATAACTGTTGAAATAAGTAGGGGACCACAGTAAACCGTTAATTATTGGGAAATAGAAGGGGACCAAAAATGCCTCCACAGCATTACAGGATAGATTGTGCATAAGTATTCACCCTTGTAAACTCAAGTATTCATCCATGTAAAGAAAAGTACTCATCTTTGAGAAATAACTATATAAGGAAACATTACCACCCATCTTTGACACGTTTTTAGAGGTGGTTTTTTTTTTGTACGTTCACTCTAACTAATTTTTCCGACGATCTGTGAGGAATTTTTCAAATCTAAAACCACGAAAGTCTTCTACACAATTTTTTCTTTCAAATGAGATCCATGATAACATACTTTCGAGGTGTCCGTTACGCAAGTATTCACACCTCGTACGCAAGTATTCATCTCTTATTGAACAAGTATTCATTCTCGTCGTGTAAGTGTAAAGAGTACATGAAGGTATGGTGGGACCGCACAACCGCGACTTCAGATAAGTAGGGGACCACAGTAATATGCGGAGATAAGTGGTGGAATTAGTATGGGACGATTTGCGAAAAAGTATTGACACTTAACACGAGTTGTATTCATCCATATAAATAAAAGTACTCATCTTTGAGAAAGAATTATATATGAAAATATTACGACATTAAGAGCATTAATTACGCGGAGATAGTAGGGTACCACAACTGCCGTCCACTAAAAACAAAAGAAAACGCGTAATTAAGTGGGGGGACCGCACAACCGCCATCACTAACTACCGTGGGGACCGCATAACCGTCACCGCAAGTGGAAACAACATCAAGTATTCATCTATAATACATGAAGTATTCACATGTAATACATCAAGTATTCACCCTGATATATCAAGTATTTTTAAAAAAAAAACTGAACATATCACACCCATCTTTTACACGTTTTTAGAGGTGGTTTTTTTTTCTCCGTTCAATCTAACTAATATTTCTAACGATCTGTGAGAAATTTTGCAAATCTAAAACCACGAACATCTTCTACATAATTTTCTCTTTAAAATGAGATCCATGATGACATAATTTCGAGTTATTCGTTGCACAAGTATTCACCATCGTCATGCAAGTATTCATCTATCATTGAACAAGTATTCACTGTAATACATCAATTATTCATCCTGATATATCAAGTATTCATCTATCATTGAATAAGTATTCACATGTAATACATCAAGTATTCACCCTGATATATCAAGTATTTAAAAAAAAAACTGGACATATCACACCCATCTTTTACAAGTATTCATCCTCGTCATGCAAGTATTCATCTATCATTGAACAAGTATTCACATGTAATACATCAAGTATTCACCCTGATATATCAAGTATTCATCTATCATTGAACAAGTATTCACATGTAATACATCAAGTATTCACCCTGATATATCAAGTATTTTAAAAAAAAACTGGACATATCACACCCATCTTTTACACGTTTTTAGAGGTGGTTTTTTTTCTCCGTTCAATCTAACTAATATTTCTAACGATCTATGAGGAATTTTGCAAATCTAAAATCACGAACGTTTTCTACATAATTTTCTCTTTAAAATGAGATCCATGATGACATACTTTCGAGTTATTCGTTGCACAAGTATTCACCCTCGTCATGCAAGTATTCATCTATCATTGAACAAGTATTCATCCTCGTTGTGTGAGGTGGAGGCAGAGGCGGAGAAGGAGAGGCGGAGGCGGAGAGGGAGATGCGAAGGTGGGAGAGGCGGGCGGAGGCAGAGGTGGAAGGGGGAGGCGGAGGTGGAAGAGGGAGAGGGAGGGAGAGAGGAAAGAAATAGAAGGAGAAAATCTACTAATTAATTTGTAGGGACCACTAGTTAGTTAAAATTGATTATTATAGTTAGAAAAGGAAGTTAGTTAGTTGGGGGAAAAATGGGGGAAGGAATCAAGGGGTAACATATAATTACCCTATATTTTAAATATATTACAAATATACACAAAACTCAAATTAATTATGTTTGAGATTCTAAAAATTAAATTAATTAAAGATTAATTAAAGCTGGACCCATTCTCCACATTCAGATTGGACCCTTCTCTTATCCAGCTCTCGTCTGCACCCATTGTATGCTCTTTATAGCCTCTCTCGTTGTCTCCTGCATGATTCACTATCTCATTATAACAGCCAGCTTATAACAACAAGAGTTAGTGGTTGCGGTTGGCTACTTGTGCGGGGTGGTAGGAGAAGGCGTGCCCAAGACTGTTGTTGCAATTGGGATTGAATGAGATGGTAGCAAGGGACATGTCGGGGTGGTTGGAGAAGCACGGCTTAATGTTATTATCCTTTGTCAGAGCGGATACAGGGTGAATGAGTCCAGTTTTAATTAATCATTGATTAATTGTAGTTTCTAAAATCTTAAACATAATTAATTTGAGTTTTGAGTATATTTAATATATATTTAAGTTATATTGGGTAAATATGTTAGTTATTAAAATTTATAATGGTAAATATGTAATTATAGAATTTAGAGTGGTAAATACGTAATTTCATAGTTATTGAGTGGTATATATGAAATTTCCTCTAGTAATAATGCAGGAGCTATTATTTTTGGAAACAAATCAACAATGTCGTTGATGAATGCTGCTTTGTGGCCAAAAGAGGTCAGAATATCATACAATAATATAAAAATAAATAAATGAGAGAGATGGTCAAACAGCCCATCACATATTATAATAAGGTTTGGGCCCCGTCGACTTTGACTATTTTAACCACGTCAACTTTAAGAAAGCAATGGAGTTTCCGAATTTTTCATAAGAAATTGGAGTCGTTTTTTTAATGGTAAGAAAAACAACCATAATAAAAAAATTGAAATGATAACCCATTTTGTTTAATTTCTTTTAATGGTAAGAAAAACAATTCGGCTGAAATGATAACCCATTTTGTTAAAAAAAAATTGAGCTGACATCTCAGACATCTTCATTTTTAGAAAATATTTTATGTAAATCTCTAAAAATCTAAAAATTACATATTTTCTTACTCCAATTCATAATATCATATTTACTCTTCTAAATTTTAAAAACTAACAAATCTATACAATTTATTGATTAATTTATAAAGTACTTATTTTTATTATTATTAAAATGAAATATGTAGTTAGTTTAAGAAAAATAGTGTCTTTTAACTAATCAGTTTTCGAAGACAATTGTTAATTTTTCTACTTGTGACTCATACATAGTGTCATCTAGACATATGTTTGTATGTGTATCACTGCAAGTAAGAAAATAAACTATTTGCTCTCACAACTAATCAATTAGAATATTGATATTTTCTTAAGAATGCTACATACTTTCTTATGTTTGTATGGGGAAGGGCCATGCCTAGATTGTACTCTTTACTCCTGAGTCGCAATGACCGCTGACAAAACATAACGAATTAATAGGATAATATAAATTTAGGGGTGAAAACAGACCAGATAGTGGTAAAATCATTTCCATATCTCTTTTTAATTTTTCGGATAAGGATACAAATTTGATATTAGATAGATACGGATATGAATATAGAACCGATCGAATATTTTTTAGAAAAAATATAAAAATATTATTAAAAAAATACTAAAGTTCATAACTCCAGCCCCCATCCACCCTCATTTTTTTTTCTCGTTTTTGCATGGTTAAGAAAAATCGATATCCTCAACAGATTTGGATAAGAGATCTACCTTTTCAGAAAAGATAATATCATTAAATCCATTAAATCCATTCCCATATTTGAAAAATTAAATCCATTAAATCTAGCAATATCCATTCCCATATTTGAAAAACGCAAGGGCATGCCACAAAAAGATGATCAACAGATTCTACATCTCCACAGAAGACACATTGATTTGAACCTGTCCATATATTATTCCAAAAAAATGTATTTTTATTTTTCCTTTTTACATTCTTTTGTTTAATTATAGTACTGGAGAACCAAGTATTTTGCTAGTAAAGTCATATGTAATTTCTGTTAATTGAATCACCAGAACATGCACCGTATAGGAAGATCAAAGAAAACAGAGATGGAGTCATACTGGCTTTCCAAGGCAAACTACAAAATCTATGAGGTATCTACCTTAGTAAATATATTTTTATATGTTTATTTAAATAATACGCAAATGCAGCTTTGACTCTATTAAATGACAAGAGAAGAGGTATATTTACTATACGGTGAAATGATAACCGTTTTGTTAAAAAATTTAAAAAAACAATTTTTTTATTATGGTTGTTTTTTAATGATAACCGTTACCATTAAAAGAAATTAAAAAAACAACCGTTTCCGAATTTTTTTATTTTCTTAACATAGGGATCTGGGGAGAAAAACAACCATAATAAAAAATAATTTTATTTGATAATAATTTAAAAAAAAAATAGATGAAATATTTTAGAATTTGGATGTATTGCAAAGACTGTGACAAATAATTCGGATTTTAAAATTTGGACCGTCAACAATGACCCATATATACAAACAATTTTGAGGTCGGATTTTTTGTGGTCAATATTTTCATCATATTATTGCTTGGTTTGTTGCTGGAAAAAAAATATTTGGATACAACTCATTAATACCAATGCAAACTTTGGATTCAGGCCATTTGTTGCGGTTTTTCTAATACATCAAATTCTAAGATAATCTATCTATTTTTCTATATTATTTAAAATTTTAAAAATAAAATTAATGGAAATTTTTAACAGCAGTTTTCTATTTTCCAATAAAATACAAAAGATAGAATCATGATCAGAATCATATTCCTAGTAGTTTTACAGATACACCTCTGAAATAACTCTATTAATAGTAGGGATGGTAGTTCAGCCTATTAGCCCGTTGGTCCGCCATATTCATCTGGTTCGAAGCTCTATTCATTCGACCCGACACTGTAACAGATCAGGCAAAGTCGGACCTAAAGACAGGTCATATCAAACACATAATTTAGAGTATAGCCCGTTGGACTTATTCTTAAAAACAAAAAAGAAAATTGACCTCAATTGGACCATGCTTATAATTTTTTATTTTTTATTTTTGAAATTATGGATTGGGCCTTGGGGTGAAGCCATTCCACACACTTGTAAACATGTATATATTATAAAGGATTTTTCCACTTTCGAACTCATAATCTTACACATGAGAACTATATGCATTTGTCACTATAATTAAACAGGTTCTTTTGAGGGTAATTTATTGCTAATGGGTATACTCTATGAAGATCCAAAAATTTTAACTTTCGTTCTTCCGAGGGTGTTGAATTTAATTCCACATATGCGGATTGTTAATGGAGACCTGAACTGTGGATTATTAAATTGTAGTGATTAAAACAATTGATATTGTTCGCTAATTGAATAAAGAACCCACATCTTTCTTGAATTTTCTTCTTATAATTCTCAGCTGTTATCTGTTGTTGAGTATTTTTTTTGTACATCACAGTCCATGACCTCTGCACCCCCAATTCAATACCTTCTCCCACATTACATTGCACCTTTGAAAGCAGTAGCAGAGCTTCAACCCAAATTCAATACCTTCTCCCACATAGCGCCTTCGAAGGCTCATTAGTCAATTTAGAGATGATTAAATCCAATTGACTTAATTTTTCTTAGACCAAACTGACACACCTGACACTGACACATTATACAGTGTCTCTGATATCTAAGTCTCCTGTAGTCTGAGAGATTTGACAATTGTTTCAAGTATTTAAGAAAATAGGTATTGAACTAAAATGAAATTTAGATAATGATTACAATAACAAAAGTATTGAAGGGCTCTCTTCCTCTTTCTTAAAATACAAGGAGACCAAAATTTTCCAATTGACTCTCGCTTTCTGAGTAGAGACGAGTCAGGCTGTAAGCACTTACAGTAACAGAAGAATTAAGGACGATAAGTCCTGTACTGAACCAAAGTGAATATTTCAGAGGGTCATTTGAATAAGAAAATTTTGGGAAATGATTTGAAAAAAGAAAATAGTCCGAGTAAAAAACAAACTCTACTCTAATATTAAATATCATCAAGCATTTTTAAAAGCTTAATATTGTACCAACACCAGTTCATGAATGGGTCCTAAACTATTTATTTAGGAAATCCTCAATCAAAATAAAAACATTCATAAGGGTGGATAATCGCACAATCATAATTACTCCTAGGTTTACTAACAAACTGGTTTAAGCTCTTTCAATGAAATAAAGTAGCCAATTACAACAAACAAGTAAGCCATTTATTAATAAATGTACAATGACGCTGATGCAGAAGCAATGTCTGCCATGGACTTCAATTCCTTCCACACTTTGGTCGACAGATCAGGCCGATTTTCTCTCATTAGATCGCTGCATCTAAGGCCCAATGAGATCATCTTCTTAGCCTCCTTAAACGGCCAGGGACCTGCTGAAGCATCAATTAATGCCTTCAATGTACCCTTCTTTTGTGCTGCCTCCACCAATTTCCTTATACCCATTGGACTTTTGCATGTAGCAAGTCGCAACAACAAAATGCCAAAAGAATAAACATCATATTGAGGAGTTATCTTCCCTGTTGACAAGTAGTCCGGGTCCATGTAGGCAAGTGTGCCCTTTGGACAATCTGTCCAGTGGTATGGTATACTTGCGCTGGCTGTGAAGTCAAGTTCACGACAGAGACCAAAGTCGCAGATTTTACTTGTGTCATTTCTATCAAAAAGGACGTTATCGGGTTTTAGATCACCATGCACAATACCATGAGGTTTGCTACAGTGCAAGAATCTTAGTGCAGAGCAGATCTCAAATGCACTACGAACTCGTGCTTGCCATGAGAGGTTCAAAGTGTTGTTTTTGCATTGTAAACGGTCTTCAAGGCTACCATTTGGTAGGTACTCGTAAACAAGTGCACGGGCCTCTGCACATGTCCCTATGAGTTTTATAATGTTTCGATGCCGCACTTTACTTAGAATTTCAACCTATGTTGTTTAAATTAAGTAACATCTGGTTAATTGAAAATATAAAGTCTCCCTAGACCTAGATGTGTTATGAGTGCTTACAAACTGTACATATATCCAACATAGAGGTTAATTTATTTTACCAAAATATATTACAGTGCATAATATGTATGTAGTTTGATGGTCTTGTTTTCTTGAACTATTTATTATTTGTGTACATTGCTTTAGTTTAATCTGTGGTTGTATATTATTTGTATTTTGCCTAACAATATACACAATCCAAAGAAAAACCAGAACGATAGAATTGATCCTTGGATGAGACAAACCAAGGGTTGATTGAAAGTATTGGTAGGCATTACAGAGATTGTAATTAACTACTAATTTTGTTTTTTTTGAGACAAGCCAAGCTAACTACGAATTTTGTAGTGGTATCTATTTCCATGAGTGTTTGTAGAAAGCATCTTCCTCTCTGGTTATTCTATTCCTTGTCATTTATTGGAGACTAAGTTGCATTTGAGTTTTATTTAAATAAACATGTATAAATATACTGACTAAGGTACATACTTCCTGGTTGAATTCCTTTGCTCCTTGACTGCTTCCTTCTTTCAGCATCTTTATTGCAGTTTTAGTTTTGTTGAGGATGCCTTTGTATACAATGCCGAATCCTCCTTCTCCAAGTTTAAACGATTCATGGAAATTGTTGGTTGCATCTTGAAGATCTGAGTAGCTGTATTCAGCTAAGTGTGCCTTCTCCATGTGTGCCTTGGAAAGCCAGTATGACTCATCCTTTGTTTTCTCCGATCTTCCTATACGGTGCATGTTCTGGAATTAACAAACATCACATAGGCCTTAACTAGCATGATAATTGTTCAATAGATGATGTCTAATACTAAACTAAAACAACAGAAAGTAAGCAGGCCAACATAAGAAATTCATTTGGTAGAATAACATATGACATGTTTGGCAATATTGACTTCCATCTTCCAATATTCTTAAAAAACATACATAACTTTTTTTGTAATTTGTTGAAAAAGAAAATGAGAAGGGGAGGGGGCGGGATTATGTAATTATACCTCTTTAAGAAAGTCATTTAGAAATGTCAATAGATGTCCTTCTTCATCCATGGCTCTTCTCCAAAGGAACTCATCTTCCACCTTTTCCTCTTCAGAATTTAATTCTCTTGAAACTAATTCCGAAGTTTCCAGACATGTAGTCTTCTAACACAAAAACAACTTTATAAATGGATCAAGTAACAAGGCTTTTTTATTTTGTTTTATGTTTCCATAAAGATCTAATGAAGATATGCTTTTCAATTTTAGTTTTTTTAGACCATATTTTTCAAAATATCGTCATTAACACTTACAAGGATCACCAATATTTATGATTAATTAAGAGAACTAAGAATGTAAATGCATTAATAAAAGTTACCAAATCGTTATCATTTTGTAAGTCCCTAGTTATATATATTTAGTTGTTTTGCCTTGCCTATAACAACACCTTGCAACGAGCTCATCATTATATGTTGTCTTACTTTGTTTGTTCCCAAAATTTTTGGTTAATATGTCAATAATTGCTGCAATGGAGCATCCTTTTCCAATGGCCTCTAAACAGTCAATCTTTTCCATTTTTAAACCAAATTCACTCAATGCATTTTTAACGCCACCTAAATTTTTTTCAATATCAAAATGCTCAAGCTTTCGAAGTCTTTCCTCATTGTTGACACCTTAACATCGATCGAACCTGAAAACTTATTAAGTCTTTCCTCATCGGTTTTGCTTAGATCATTCTTCAAGCTTTCACAGGCCTCACTGAGGGAACACAAGCACTCTGTTTTCAGACACATCAATATTGTATTCATTTTTAATTTTAGATGCAATATGCTTAAACAACACATTATAGAATTCCCTTCCACCTAATGACCTTGAATAACTGTTGTACAAGATATTTGCTGAACTTTCTAAAAAAAGTGGACATCGTTTCAAAATTTGTTGAGGATATAGAATTTTCTTAACCACATGTGAAAACGTGAAATCGAAAATGAGAAGGGGAGGGGACGGGGTTATGTAAATTTACCTCTACAGATGTCAAATATCCATCTTCATCCATGGCTCTTCTACAATAAAATTTCTCTAAATCTTCTGCATTTTCCTTTTCATAATTAAATTCTCTTGAAACTAATTCTGAAGCTCCCAGACTTGCAGTACTCTTCTAACAGCAACACAACATTATAAGAACAACGAAGGATTAACATAATAGATAAATGGATCTAGTATCAAGTAATTCTATTATAAGTACATGTGTTCATAAATATCTAATGAACAAATGCTTTCTCATTTTAGTTCTTTTTTTTCTTTAAACAACATTTTTTGGAACACCGTCATTAACACTCACAAGTACTGCAATTATTATGATTAATTAAGGGACCTGAGAATGCATGTGCATAAATAATACTTACCAGGTCGTTTATGCTTTTGTGTTGTCTTGCATGCATAGAACAACCCCTAGCAACGTGATAAAATGTTGCTTTTCTTGGTTTGTTCCCAAAAAATTTAGTCAATATTTCAGTAATTCCATGAATGGAGCATCCTTTTCCAACTGCCTCTATGAAGTCAATCTTCTTCACATTCAAACCGGATTCATACAACGCTTTGTTCAGCGCTACCTCAATTTTTTTAAATATCGAAAAGCTCAAACCTTCAAAGCTCGTTCTCGTTATCGAACCCTTCACAGCTGTTGAATCTAAAAACTCCTTAAGGCAAAAGGATGCCTCATAGAAATTGATTAGATCCTTCTTCAAGAGCTCACAAGCCTCACTGAGGCGAACACAAGCACTGCTGCTTTCAGACACATCAATATTATATTCCCTTCTAATCTTAGATGCAAAATGCTTAAACAACACTTTATCAAATTCCCTTCCTCCTAACGACCTGGCATAACCCTTGTACAATATATTCACGCACCATGTCCTTTCAAAGTCTCTCCTACTTGAGCAGTCCCTTTTGAACTCGCAAAGCAAACTTGCATGCTGGTATGGCCAATATCAACAAATGCCCCAATACTCAGGTTCGAATGAAAGATTTGGTTTTTGTGCAACTACCATGGCTGTAGTTTCATCGAGGAGGCATAAAGACGCAGGCAAACCAGCAATTTTTGCAGCTCGCAGCACATTCATCTTTTGTTCATCAGTGAAGTACATCGGAATCCCAATACAAGAAGAAATGGAAGGAAAAGGAGAAGGACAAGAATCAGAATATTTTTCTCTTGCAAGAGATTCCAAATAAGAAATCAACATAGCTAGGATCTCAACAGGGGTGAATGCTCTGTCTTCTCCATTGCATCTACCATGGACTAAGGGACATCCATCAGGACCTTCAATTACTCTGAAAGGAACGTAATCAAGCTCCAATTGCAGCTCTGGATCTGATAATTTCCTTCCCAAAAGACACTTAATTTGGGAGACCTGGGTTTTGGCATGGACATCCAAGAATCCAAAATCAATATTTGGAGGAAAGCCAAGATCATCTATCACATGGCAACACCAATTGCCCAAATCAATCCCCAGCATATTCATATCTGATGTTTCAGACATTATTTTATACTTCTGCCACGTAAAAAAACAAGAAATTAATCGTACTATTATATTACAAAATAATATTAAATTTACATTGCAAGATCAATTAAATTATATACATCAAATATCTTATCAAATAGTTACATGAAAGAACCAGTCCTAAATATCTATGGTTGACTTCTGATACATTGTTATTTGCTGGCAACAGCACAGTGGGGCCAATATTTAATTGACATTGTGAATTATATTGAGATTCACCAATTTAATGGTTGATATATTTTTGAGATTATATGGTTGACTTCTGATACATGGATATATTCTGTCGTCAGGCAAGCTGGTATACAACAACTATCCAACGAATTTCCTATAATATTCATTTGATTTAAGTAAAACATTAAAAGATATCATCACTGGAATGGACAATTTATTCGAGCTAAAATTTGCTCAATAGTCTCGGCTTATCTTTCATATACATAACCTGTCATTTAAATCAGAAAAATAATGTGAAGAACCCAACCAAAACTGTATCTTATTTTCTAGACTTCAAACTAATTGAATAGTTAAGTGATCCATATTGAACTGAGAAATAATTAGAATGAAGGTAAGACTTGATTCAAATCCAAACAGGATAGAAATCCTAGCAAAAAGATATCCAGTAGACTTGTGAGTTGTGAGTCGTGAAAAAAATCATATTACTACCCAACCTGACTAGGTACCCCTGTTCTAAAACCCAAATCCGCAAGATGGTCGTGGCTACCCAAATGTGATTAGGAAATAGTTTGGTTTGCAAATTATTAACATTGGAGCTTGTTGTAAAATAGACAACACTCCTGAGTCCTGAACTCATCACATACATAATTTTCCAAAGCTTAAAAACAGACTTTGAATTTATTTGACAGAGAAAAATTGGATACATCAACAATGATCGTCATTAGATAACAATGCTGATCTGTTACTTTGCATTAGTCATTCGCTGTGCCCTTCTTGGTTGTCTATGCCTGGTTATGGTACACATTTTTTTGAAGGGCGGTTATGGTACACATTTAACCCATGGTGTCTATTTTAAAATCTGTTCAAGGACCCCAACTGTCCAGGCATTTAAACTGAACGAACTGTTCATCATTGGTATCAATATGGATGTCAGGAATGAACTAGAGACCAATAAACATAAAAGTATCATGGATACTAGCACTACTTTGATATGTTTCTGTTGGTAGGTTGGCCATCGCAATTACTTACGACTAAATTTAGCTTTATGCTGAACAATTGGTGTGTGTGCAATTTGATCCATATGAACCACCACAAACACACATAAGAAGGAAACTAATCAAAAGCAATTTGCAAGGAATTAAAGTTTCACCAAGAAATCTCAATTTGTATTACCTAGATAAACAAGAAACAATACCCACCAACTCATGAAGTTAATAAATATTAAAAACAACGCAAGTGGCAAATACTTACGGGAACAAATTGATGGCTGCTGCTTTTGTCACCACCCCCTTTTTAGTTTTCCACACTCTCTTTATTGTTTGAATTTATTCAGTTGTCAACCCCCCCCTCTCTCTCTCTCTCTTGAGATAATTGGTAGTGGCTGCCAACTATAAACATTGACTTGGCTTTCGTCGACTTCGTCTTTTTTTTTTCACATTAATTATAGCACTTTACCACCATTTCAAATGGGACATATTCATTAAGAGTGAAGACCAACTGACCTGGTGCCTTAGAATCAATTCAAACATCAGCCTCCATTCCAAGACCTCGTGCCTTGGCGGATTCTCACGACAATACTTTGTTTTGACGATGGCGTTCCAGCAGGCGAAAGCAAAGGCGTTCCGAGAGAAGTTTCTACCTCGTAGCAAAGAAGGTGGAGGGCTCCGGCAAACCTTTGCGCAAGTGGTACAACGGTATGCCTCTCCTCACCAAGAAGGAAAGGGGACAAAGGTCTCACAGCCCATTCCTCCAATGAATCTCAGAACCCATGTCACACACAACCCCAAAGCCAACCACCCCATCGTAGAACCCAAGGGCCAAAATTTGCAACAGTTAAGGCCAGATGATGATGATGGATGGACAACAGTGCAAAGGAGAAAGCACAAAAAGCCTAAACCTACCATCCATCTCAGTCAACAGCAGAGGCTACTGAAGGCGAACAACCAATGCTTTAACTGCTTTGCAAGGGGGCACAAGAAAGCAAATTGCAAGAACAAAGTCAGATGCATTAACTGCGATGGAACAGGACATATTTCTCGGTTCTGTCCCAAGAAAGTAAAGATCAGAGTTATGAAGGAAGAGAAGATAAAGGGAATTAAGGAAGGCACCAACCAGGCAAGAAGGGAACAATCCAAACTCATTATAAAAGCGAAACAAGCTGAGAGAACACAAATTCTCAAACCCACAACTTCTAACCATCAGCTTTCAAAATCACTGAGAGACATGGACCTCTCAAACTGGGAAAACATAGAGCTCATGCATCCTGATTTGGTAGAAGTAGAGAGAGGGGAAGACATGGAGGTGTTTATACACCCCAGAAATGAACTCTTGCCTCCAAATACACCCTTGTACCGAACAGCGATAGTGCTGGCCGGACCTAACCAAAATGACAATTTCCTGGGACACCGCATCGCTACACGGCTAGCAAGCTACTTCAGAAAACAACCTCGCGACTTCAAAGTCCGCAAAGCTCACTCATCGGTGGGGGATTATTTGGCAATTTTCCCCACTCATGATATGATGAAGGAGGCTACAGATGTATGTGTTTTCGTACTTGGGCCAGGTATTGAGGTCCAAATGACTCAATGGACCAAGGAAGCTGGTATGATTTATGATCCCTCTTCCAACCTTGCTAGAATCAAACTTCATGGGGTCCCATATCAGAATTGGAACATTCATGATGTAGCCGACATTGTTTCTGGGTTCGGAGAACTCAAAAAAATGTCTCGGGTTGAAGAAACAGAGAACTATGAATACATTCCCGTTCTAGTAGACTGTCACAGCACAAAGCATGTTCCCCGGTACGTAACAGCACGGGCAGATGATCACTACGCACCGGTGGATGTAGAACTAGAGGGTTGGTTATACACCTCTGAACCGACTCAAATGCCGATAAGACGTGAAAACAACAGAAACAACAGAGAGGACGGATCCACTCAAGGTTCTCATATGGGAGACCATAGGACGACAACTGCTCGACAAAATGCCGCACCATACACAAGAACTCGCCCAACAACAACAAGGGATCGTCCGAGTGCTAGCAACAACTATCGCAGGAGAGGCGACTATGGGGACAACGCTGACAAGAGGTTTGTTCTGGTAAACACTCCTGACAAGAGATTCATTCTACTGGACACATCAAAGAAAACCACAACTGGAGAGCCCAACAACTCAATGGTGCAAAATAGAACTAATGGAGTATCCATTTTATCCGTTATGAAATTTCAAATATCGCATGCTGCTGCAGGTATGTACGAGGAAATTAATGTGACAAGCAAGCTAGGGGAACAATCTAGAGTAGTAATATGCACTATCATTCCTGGAACAGTGTGTAGATTTTCAACAGAGAGAAAGGAGATTTTTGCCTCTGACTGGCCTCAAAAGTCTTCATTTGTTTTTCTTGGGGAAAGACAGTCATTTAATTCCCCAGTCGCATCAGATATATTCAAAATTAATCAGGAATTAAACATAGACCCAACAGTGTTACATGAGAAAATTCTAGGAATTAACGGTCCAAAACCCCAACAGGCCGAAACTCAAATGGGCCTTTTCTATGTTGATCCAACTCCAGAAAAAGAACAGGGCTCCCTGAAGATGCAAATAGGCCCACTGATCATTTCAGAGAAAAATTTGGGCACGCCAGCTGATACATATCTTATCCAGCACCTTCCCCTAGCGGGTCTAAATACAAACCCGGCAACTGAAGAAAATGGAGAAATGTCACCGTCTGCTCCTCATTCCCCTTCTCACCTCCAAATAATTGCCCAAACTCCAACCGAAAACTCTCTTCCAGCAACCCCAATCCCCAATGACAACTCCCCTCCCTGTTCCCCATCTGGTTTCTCAAGTCCGCCAATAACTGACAGCCACCTTCCCGGTTCTCCACCTGGATTCCCGGGTCCGCCTCGTTTCACCCGAGGTCCAGTCCGGCACAGTGCATGCCTAGCATCAAAGAACAACGGACCATACCTGTGCCCAGAGGAACGTGCACGCCGTGTCACAAAACCTTACTCTGTCTCCTTTCACAAGAAAAGGCAACCTCGGAAGCATATTATCTCACCAATCAAGCTGATTTATCTCCAAACTTTGGAACCACTGTCAGACAGTCAAGCTGAGGCGGTAGTTGCACAAGCCGGCATTGAATTACAGGATCGCATGGAGGCAATCGCCATGGAGGCGGTGGCCATGGAGTAAACAATTTCATAACTGGACCAAGGGGTGAGGCAATTTTGGTTTATATGTTAGAAAGACCTTTGATAATGGTGTTCTGGTTAGTTAGAAGGGTGGATTCTCTCTTTAAGAGATTGAAAAGGGTAGTTTATCGTTATTCAGGATTTAGAAAGGGAGGCAGCAACATTAGTAGCTGTTTTGGGGTTAGAGGATATGATTTTCAGAATTTTTGTTTGAAACAGTTGAAGAATGTATGTGTACAAGGGCAATGTTATAAGACCTCACCTCTTAATATAACTAGTTTATTTGCTTACTTTGGTGTCAAAATCAGTTCTCAATGAATTACAAAACAAAAGTCAAAATAATTACGTGGAATGTACGGGGACTCAATGACAGGGATAAAAGACTTGCAATAAGGCAAACTTTCTTTATAGAAAAGCCGAATATTGTATGTCTTCAAGAAACAAAATTGAGACAAATGGATGATAATTTAAGAAAGGAAATATGTGGCAGCAGATTAGACGGATGCCAAGTGCTGAATTCGCAAGGAACAAGAGGTGGTATCTCATAACTTGGCAAAAAAAGAGGTATACATTGATTTCTTCGGATTCACAAGAATTTTGCTTATCGGTTAAACTAAGGGACACATTTTTAGAAGAAGAGATCAAGATAACTGGGGTATATGGGCCAGCTAGGGCAGACACAAGGACTCAATTTTTTCAGGAACTCCAATCGGTAAATCCACATGACGGTACACCATGGTTAGTTTGCGGGGATTTCAACATAGTTCTACAAACAAATGAAAGGAGTACAAATACAACAAATGGGAGATGAACAAGAGAATTTGCTAGATTAATTTCAGATTTGGGTCTCATAGATATGAGAATGTTGGGGAGGAGGTTTACTTGGTCAAATGCAAGATTCTCACCTTCCATGGCTAGATTAGATCGGTTCCTTCAATCAACAGAATGGAGTGCCATTTTCTCAAATTCAAAGCAGGAGGTGTTACCAAATACCAATTCCGACCATAGCCCGGTTTTGTATACAGCGACCACATCCTTCAAGAAAACAAAAATTTTCAGATTTGAGAATCTATGGCTGAAATCAGAAGATTTCAGCAACTTCATGCATCAGGTCTGGCCCACTCTACCCCCGGCTGAAACACCAACCCAACTACATGAGAAGCTAATAACAATACAGAGCAAGATTACAAGATGGACAAGGGCCCGGGTTGGGAATATCAAAAGACAAATAGGTGTATGTAGAGATTTCATAGGATGGCTCGACAAAGCAGAAGAAAGAAGAGAAGTAACACAGTTAGAAAGAAGGACCAAGGCTTTAGTGAAAAGAAGATACACAACACTAGCGGTATATGAAGAGGAACTATGGAAACAAAGAGCTAAAACTAAATGGCATTTTGAAGGAGACAATAATACGGCGTACTTTCATGCATATGCCACTTCCTCACAGAGACAAAAAACAGTGGGTGAGATAGTATACAACGGGAGAACATACAAAGACCAACAAAGCAAAACTCGAATATTTCACGAGTTCTATATAAATCTGATGAGGAAAGAAGAAGAGGGATTTCAGAATATAAATTGGCATCACGTATACCCAACTCAACAAGACTTATCAAGCTTGGCCAACTCTATCACAAAAGAGGAAATTGAGCGGATCATTCATGAATGGCCCAATAACAAATCGCCGGGCCCCGAGGGACTGACAGGTGAATTTTATAAAGCCTTTTCCAAGTTGCTAATTCCAGACCTGTTGGCTGTCTTCACCTTGGTTACTACCACACACCAAACCTTGGAACATCTTAATTCCTCATACATCATTCTATTGCCCAAAAAAGACAACCCCAACCAGCCAACAGATTTTCGGCCAATCAGCCTAGTACATGGCTGCCAAAATTTTTTTCCAAAATTTTGGCTAATAGGCTTCAAGGACACATCGACAGCTTGTTACATCCATCACAGACGAGCTTTGTGAAAGGGAGACAAATTACAGAAGGCTTCGTATACGCGAGAGAAATACTCCAATTTACAAGAAAATCCAAACTACCACTTGCAATTTTCAAGGCCGACATTCACAAAGCTTTTGATACAATTAATTGGAATTTTTTATTAAAGGTAATGAAAGCATTGGGTTTCCCTCCACAATGGTTACTTTGGATAGAAAATTTGGCCTTACAAGGTAGCTCACAGATAATCATCAATGGCCTCATCGGAAAAAAAAATACGGCTGAAAAGAGGGGTAAGACAAGGGGACCCACTCTCTCCGCTACTCGATGGATGCAAAAACTAACCCAAACAGGAGCTCTTAGAATGCCAACCAACTTCATGGAACCATGTCTATTATATGCCGACGATGTTCTATTTTTCATAAAACCCGAAATGCAATAGATTCAAATCCTTAACTTGATCTTAAGAACCTTTGAGACAATGACGGGCCTAAAGGTAAATATGGAGAAATCGGAATTAGTAGGGGTGCATGTGCAAGAAAGGAATATGGACACCCTAATTGCAAGGCTAGGGTGCAAAAAAGGAACTTGGCCATTAAAGTACTTTGGCTTACCACTAACAGAGGCAGCCTTATCTCGGGCAACATACAAAACACTAATCCTGAAAATAGAGCAGCGTCTTTCAGGTTGGGAAGCAAAGTTCCTCTCACTGGCCGGAAGGATCGTTTTGATTAATGCAGTCTTATCGGCAATTCCAATATATTTCATGTCAGTTTTCCACCTACCACAATGGGTTATTGTAGAAATTGACCGCATTCGACGAAACTTTCTGTGGCATGGAGCAAAACAGGGGCAAAGAAAGATTCACTTAGCAAAATGGGAGATGATTTGCAAACCAAAAAAATTCGGAGGCTTAGGTATTCATAACCTTAGATATTTCAACACAGCATTGTTGACAAAGTGGCTGTGGCAGTGGCACAAACCGAAGGAAAAAATCTGGAAAAAAATCATCTCAACCTTATACGGTCAGCAGGGTCCAATGGTAATTTATGACTCTGTTTTTTTCTCAAGACACTTGAAAGAGGCGCAAACTCTAAGTGAAGGTACATTCCGACGAATACCGGTACAGGGTTTAACTATCAAATTTTGGAAAGAAAATTGGGGTCAAGGTATCATGAGAGATGAACTACCTATCCTATACTCTTATGCACTAAACCCAAACTGCACGGTTAGAGAAATAATTGGAACTATGGATATGCACGGGTTTTTCAATCCACTCCCATCGAACCAAAGACAGCAACAGATGTCTCAATTGCAACTCATTAGACAAACACTGTGTCAACAAGTTGCCGGTACTCAAGAAGTTCAAGATGAAGTTGTTTGGGAACCTCACAGACATGGCCTTTTCTCGGTCAAATCGGCTTATTTCAGCTTGTGTGCTTCACATGGAACAACTTCAAGGGTGAACACAATTTGGAAGCTCCAAGTTCCACCTCGTTTCAAAATCTTTGCATGGTTACTCTACCATGACAGAATTTTGACAGCCAACAACCTTCGAGCAAAGGGCTTCATCCTGGCGGGAATGTGCTTCATGTGCAGAAATAATGGGGAATCAACAAACCATTTATTTAATGAATGTTGGAGAAGTACATAAATTACCAAAGGCGCATTGCAACAGCTGGAGGCGATCCCACAAGACAGAAATTGGAATTTCATTGAAGACATGGTGGATAGTGCAATACCAAAGAAAATTAGAGAAATAATCCTAATATCAAACTTCATAATATGGCGTGAGAGATGTAATCGAATCTTCAACGACAAAATCAAGACGGTGGATCAATTGAAAGAAGACATAGCGCACCAGTGGACATTGTCACGCACAGCAAGAGATGATGGTCGAAGTTTTAGAGACAATGGATAATCAGACAACTTCTTTTAAATTTAAGCTTGTTTAAATTGCTTTACTGCTGTTATTTTTCTTTTTTGCCTACCTTTTCCTCTCTTCACTTAGGCCACTGTCTAGGCATTCTTTTTCATTCTCTATTTTCCCTTTTTACCCCTGTACACATCATAGGATTTCCACCCCGGAAATCTAACAACTTTGTAACCGCTTATGGTTAATCTAAATAAGGGCGTGACCCTTATTGTTTCTCAAAAAAAAAAGACCTCATGCCTTAATCAGCGATAGACAGATATGGCTACCAAGCAAAAAAGGTGCATATACGGTCAAGGAGGGTACCAGACCCTTGTCAGACAGAATTGTAACTGGACCGAGTACTGTGACCAAAAGATGAGGGCATGGAAGGAAATAAGGTCATGCAAAGAAATAATCCCTCCTGTCAAAACCTTTTTGTGGCGGGCGGTACATGATGGTTTGGCCGTCACAGCAGAGCTACATAGACAAATTTGATCCACTGATCCCTCATGCCCGAGATGCGGACAAGAGAATGAGTTTCTGACCCACATGTTTTTCTTTTGTCCCATGTCGAGGGCTGTTTTGGTTTACATCGAGCTTGCCTATGGGAGTGGACCTTCTACCGCTCAATTTCATCTCGGTGTTAGAAGGTCAGAATTTAATTAGCCATGGTGTGCAACACCTTGTGGTGGATCTGGAAAGCAAGGAATGAACGTGTTTTCACCGGGAAAAATTAAACCCTGCAAGCAACCAATATACGGGCGAGATAGGAGTAGGTCCGATGGGCATCGGACCTACTTTTAGGTTCAATCAACTCTAGCACCGTACGATTAGCATTAAATCTGTGTGCACGGAAATTGATACAGACTCGCACGGATTTTGATGCTGATCGGATGGTCATCACACCCATCGAACCAAAGTAGGTCCGATGGGCATCGAACCAAAGTAGGTCCGATGGGCATCGAACCAAAGTAGGTCCGATGGGCATCGGACCTACTCTGAATTCTATACGGGCAAGGGCGATGTACCATCAAAACCAAACAGCTATGGTACAACTAACAAGGACTGTACAGCCCTATGTTTTTTTAATGCAGGTTCAACACTGGTGCAATTGGACGGCTCCACTGGTCAGAATCTCCTTAAAACAGTGATTTTGTATCTATCTAAAAAAATAGTAAAAAGATTTTAAAAAATATATAAAATTTGGTCTCTAAACATATTTTATTATGAAGATCATATTAAGCGATTAGAATTGACTGTTCGGACTTTGAAAATATAGATAAAGGATGTGGAGCATATTGGAGCACAAAATCATAGTGCATTTGAACTCTCCTCTATTTTTAATATGAATAATGTATACAAAATATAAATTATCTTTTAATCATCCAACTTTAACATTATAATTCGTTTTTTAAGTTCTCGAAGGGGCGTCAATGTATCCAACAACCAAAAGAGAGGTAATAATTTTAACAGATCAGTATTAGCTTCATGCAGCGCAAGGACTCTAGAAATAAAACATCGCTGCATACAGTTAATGTGCTGCATGAATCTAAAACTACTCTGTTAAACTCTTTACCCAAAAACAGTTTATACTGCTTTTGAATAGGAGGTGAGTATCCTGTCCGATGCGCGTCGGAATAAATTTAATCCGATAACTTTTTGTAGCCGTTAGATTCACTTTACGATCCGTGTTGACGATTTATTTTAAAATCCACCAACGCTGCCTGAATGTTAACGCAGATCGACGGCTCAGACTGATATTTGACTGAATTTTGAGCATCGGACCAAAATACCGATCGGAATAGGGGTGTTCATTGGGTCCGGTTTAATTGGTTTTAAACCAAACCGAATTAGATTGGACTAAACTGTTCGGTTTTTTCGGTTTAATGGATCGGTTTGGTTTAATTTCTAGAACCGATTTAATACATTGATTCGGTTCGGTTTGAAAAGTTTGAAAACCGTTTATACTGAACCGACTGAACTTGGTTCCGTTTATTTCTGAATACCCAGACCCGGCCCCAGGTTCCTGGCCCAATGCGAAGAAAAGAATTGAACCCCTCCCGTCCTTGATCGTTCTCGCACTCGCCCAGACGGCCAGACGCGCGCGCGACTAGGGGCTAGGGCACGTCTCCATCCATCCCTCCTGTCCTGTCGCACCTCGCACGGTCGCACAGCTTCACGCAAGCCTTCACCAGCCCCTGTCAAATCGCCGAACCTCTCGCACGCACCATGTCCGCTTCTGTCACCCCTAGCGCTAGGTACTGTTTCCTCTTCTCTCTCTGATCTCTTTAAATCTCTTGCACAACAAGCTATTTGAAAGTTGAAACAATTTTCAGAGTTTCCTCTTTCCTTCTCTCGCTGATAGTTTTTCTGATTTCCTTGAACAATAATTGGTTTCCTTCTCTTCGTAACTTTGTTACCCTTTTGCCTTGCTCTCCCAGTTGCGCAACAATTCAAATTAGGTTTGAAAGTTGAAGCCTTTTGCCTTGCTCTCTCAAATTAGTTCTCTGATTTTCTATCTTTGTTGGGTTAAATTTGCAATATTCTAGGTTTCAACTTAATTATGAAATTTTTTAACAGGTTTCAACTTAAATTTGCTATATTCTGAAAATTTAGATTTTAATTAAATTTGCATTATTATGACTTGTTGATGTGTTGTTAGGATTCTGATATAATTAGTAACTTAACTTTAGTTTCCACCTTAAATTTGCAATATTTTGATCTGTTGCAAGGAGCATGGCTCTGTTGTCAGCATACTGGAACCCCAAGTTTCTTGCTTTGCTAGTGTATGCATGTACCTTTCAATTCTGCAATAGATTAAGATACATGCAATTTTCAGTTTTTGCAGGGTTACACGTGAAATTCTGCAATAGATTAAGATAACCAAGATTCATTGGCCATACTGTGCTGCAGCTAGTTGGTAATGTGCTGAGCTTTCAACTGTGGTAAACTTTGTGAAAACACTTTGTTATTGGAATTCTGTATAGTGAGATGAATTATGTGCTTCTGTTTGGTCTTTAAATATTCATGACGTATATATATTATTTTTGAAGTGTTTGTATGCTTTGCTGTAATGAAAAAAAGAAGATAGCTTTTGGTATTGTAAGCTATTAGTTGATGCCTTTTTTTTAAGTAAAATTTATAATTTCTTAATCTTGCAATTCCCTTTTATTTATATGAAATGAAATGGGACTGGATTAAGTAGTTGATACTCCAGTTTGTTATTTGATTGGCATGGTTCAGGTAAAATGTTCATAGTCATACACTGAATTGCTTCACATTTGCTTTAAATAAATAAAAAATTAATATACTTCAGTTGAACCGAACTAACCGAAATAAAACTTTGGTTCGGTTCGGTTCGGTTGATAGGCTAAAACGGTTCGGTCTGGTTCTATTTTTGAAACAGGAATAAAACTTTGGTTTGCCTATTTTATTTCGATTCCAATCGAACTGAACCGATGAACACCCCTACATCGGAAAGCCCCCTTCCCCCTGTCAATACCAAACAAGATATATAATATACCATTTTAGGAAAAGAACTGGAGACGAATTGCTAGTGCGCCCTAACCAAACACCAAACTGGAGACGATGGGTTCCGTGTCCAAAATATAAATCAAGTCCGATTAGTACCATGTCCGTCCGATCCTCTTCATGATCCGTGCATCCTACTTTAATATTCGTGCGAGCAAATATTGAAGCACATTCGAAGGACAAGGGATCTATCGGACTTAAATTGAGTCCGATGGGCATCGGACCCAAACTGTTGCTGGATATATAATATACCTCGCTTGATTCTAGGAGAAGAACTGGAGACGAAGTGCAAGTGCGTCGTCTCTCTCTCTTTCTCTCAACATGACTTCTTCGAAACCAAAGGTGTGGCTGTACCTTCTCCTCTTAACCCTCCAGTACGGTTCTCAGCCTCTCCTCTCCAAGCGCTTCGTCAGGTACTCTTTTCTATTCTAACACATATTTACCAGAAGAGAAGACCCAGTATCAGTACTAATAAGTGCATTTGGGTTTATTGGAGAAAGCAATTAACTGGTACCAGTACCTTCCTGTCAAATGAATTGCAAAATTGAACTTGTACCAATGCCTTCCTGTCAAAATTGAAGTACTAATAAGTGCATTTGGGTTTATTCAAGAAAGCAATTAACTGGTACCAGTGCCTTCCTGTCAAATGAATTGCAAAATTGAACTGGTAACGGTTCTTTGCTGTCAAAATTGGACTACTAATAAGTGCATTTTGGTTTGTTCAAAAAAAGCAATTAACTGGTACCAGTGCCTTACTGTCAAATGAATTGCAAAATTGAACTGGTACCAGTGCCTTCCTGTCAAAATTGAAGTACTAATAAGTGTATTTGGGTTTATTCAACAAAGCAATTAACTGGTACCATTGCCTTGTCAAATGAATTGCAAAATTGAACTGGTACCATTTCCTTCCTGTCAAAATTGAACTACTAATAAGTGCATTTTGGTTCATTCAAAAAGGCAATATTTGTTTGCACGCGCCAATTTCATGTACCAATGTTTATTCTACAGGAGAGAAGTAATTGTCACCTCACTAGTTCTAGCATGTGAAGTTGCAAAGGTGATTTAACCAATACTGTGTTTATTACTTTAATTAAGAGTTTCATGTACCAGTACTGGTAAAATCCATTTTAGAATTACTAGTGAGTCTTAGAATTTAAGTTATATCCAAACACAAGAGATAATTTTTTAATTTTTGTAATTTGACCCACTATTTTACCGCATCTGCAAGTATCACTTAACACGTCTTATACTTTTGAATTTGAAGCATATAAACAAAGGTTAAGTCAAGAAAACTATCTAAATCAAATTATGTGAATATAACAAGTGAAGTAGTGATAAAGTGCTTTAGGTGCTTTAAGTGGAGTATAGTTAAAGCTGCTCTGTAGGTGCATTACTTGAAGGCAACGAATCTCTTAACTTTTGACACTTGTTACCCTTACTGCCCTTTCTTACATTGTGCATGAGGGAAATTTGGTCTTCTTACTTTTCTTTAGAGTGATTTAGTATCTATTTCGCTTTTTATAAACTTCACTTGACAAACTCAAGGATTGATTTCTAGTTACATCCTGTGTTGAGTACCAATGTCTATACCAGCTGAAATTTATTAACATTGAATGTAACATTAAAAGCTGGTTTTGCAAGGCAAACAATTGATTTTGACTTTTTGTAGGTGATATGTGCAGTAATTCTATTAGTGAAAGAAGGCACCTTGAAAAAACTGTTCCAGCAGTGGAGTCTGGTAGGTTCACTTACTGCATCTGCACTTCCTGCAGCTATATATGCAGTGCAAAACAGTTTGCTCCAGATTTCATACAAGAATCTCGACTCCCTTACTTTCTCTATCCTTAACCAGACCAAGCTTTTATTCACAGCTTTTTTCACCTTTCTTATTTTAGGGTACGGTAATTTCATTTTTCTTTTCCCGCTGTACACATTTGTTTATAATTCAATCAAGAGTGAGGCTATGGTACTTTGCAAAGCGCGGGTTGGTCCGTGCTATGGATTAATACCTTCGTTTTCACAGTCCAAACAGTCGATCTAAACTGTTTAACATGATCTCCTATGAAAATGTACTTGGAGATCAAATTTTATATTTTTTAGAATTTTTTCACTATTTTTTTTATATGGGTAGAAAATCATTTGATCTAAAAATTCTAGACCATTCAAAAGTAATGATTTTCTACCTATTTAAAAAAATAGTAAAAGAATTCTAAAAAATATAAATTTTAGTATGTAAGTACTGTTTCATATGGAGATCATGTTGAATGGTTCAGATCAACTGTTTGAACTTTAAAAACAAAGATATTGATCCATAGTTCGGACCAATCTGCGCTATGCATAGTATCATAGCCCCATTCTTGTGCCATTTGGTAAATACAATATTCTATGCCAATCTCACCTTTTAAAAAAAAATTTACAGACAAAAGCAATCAGGAAAACAGATACTAGCACTGGGTTTGTTAATCATTGCAGCGACACTCCTAAGTGTCGGTGAGAGTACAAATAAAAGCTCAAGTGGGGCCAACTCAGAAAATATACTGTTATATGGAATTGTTCCTGTTATGGTTGCCTCAGTTCTTTCTGGCCTGGCCTCTTCTCTCTGCCAGTGGGCCTCTCAGGTTAGATTATCTTTTATCTATTTTGATTTTTTAGAAAAATTATCGATTAGGCCTTCATTTGGATAATTAAGACATTGCAATTACCTTCATTGTTCATTTGACTGTCTAATTTTCAATTTGTTGTTCAATAATTTTAACTTTGCCATATGATACATATTGATTCAAACAAAGAGTAGTTCAAATTTTTTACTGCATGCCAGTATTGAATCCCTTTGGCACAGTATCAGTACAGTAATGATGTTGCTTTTGGATTTGCATTTGAAAATTAATATGCTATGGATATTGCTCTGAAAGATTAAGATGATAGATGAAGGTTTTTAATTAATTAATTTAATTTTGTTTTGTTTTCTTGCAACCTAAACAATTGCAGGTCAAGAAGCACACATCATACTTGATGACAGTGGAGATGTCACTTATAGGCAGCTTTTGCTTGTTGGCAAGCACGGCCCACTCGCCAGATGGAGAGGCCATTAAAAAATATGGCTTTTTTCATGGATGGACACTTTTGACTCTGGTAATTCCTTTTTATTTTAATTTTTTTCTGAAAAATTTGCTGGAATTTCCTATGGCAAGAAACTGCAAAACTTCCAAGGTAGTGATTACTCAAATCAAAATTAAAATATAGAACAGCTTGTGTTTATAAAATGAAGGCTCTCTTTTTTCAGGTGCCGGTTATATCAAATGCTGTAGGTGGCATTCTTGTTGGACTTGTCACTGCTTATGCTGGAGGTGTTAGGAAGGCAAGTTAACCTAAATTTGTGCTTCATTATTATTTTCGTAATATCATTTTTAGTATCATGCTAAGGTTCCATTAAGCAAATTACAAAAATGCCCTGAATTAACTCGATCAACTCACTTTATCCAAGTTTAGGCAAAATCAGAATTCAACATACAAATATACATAGTTATAAGTTGGGGTACTGATTACAAGTAGGGGCAAAATTGTCCATAGTTATAAAATTGTATATGAAACAGATAGTTATAGTAGTCTGTGACATTAGCAAAAGAAGACCAACAAAATTTTGTAAAGACTGCAGTTTCACTTTATTGAGAATTTTCAATAAAATTATAAAACCATAAAAAGATTTGTCCGAATACACTATACCTAACTGACATGCCTTCTTTGGAAATATCTCAAAATATGAAAAACATCAGGTATTAATTGCAATTTGTAGATGATGCTTTCTCTTTCAAATGAGTTAAACAGGGTGCAATTTGCATTATTGACCAAAAACTTTGATTTATTAATTTCGGATGCAGGGTTTTGTCATAGTATCAGCACTCCTTGTGACTGCACTTTTTCAGTTTATTTTTGACGGAAAACCGCCTTCAATCTACTGCCTTATGGCCCTACCTCTTGTCACTTCCAGTATTTTCATTTACCAAAAATACCCCTATGTCGACCGCAAGAAGAAAGACTAAGCATTCGTATTCATGCAAAGAGCTATGTTGTTGGATTACTCTTCACTTGACACATTCTTGTTAGCTAATTGAAGGGTCTGATTAAAATTAGAGAAAAATATGTCGCGTTGCTTTCATGATGCTGAACAATTTCATCCAAACCATAATTTTGGAAGATTTGACTTTGGAAAGCAGACTCTTTATAAGCCATGCTGTCCACAAGATTCACCTATGCATTTGCCTCCACCGATTTGGTTCTGGCCTTGCTAATTAGGAAGACTTAGAAAAAGACAACTTTTTTAATTGTATTGTAAGCTCTTATTAATTTGTCACCATTCATGATTTACATTTTAACACTGTGCAATTGAGGAAGATCTGCTTTCCTCAGGCATATAACCAATTCGATCTGCTAGTTCTACACCATTACTGAATATTATGTTATTTTGTAAAAACAATGTTATGTGTCATGGTATCTTAATTAAGGGTTTCTGAGATGCATTAGGTGATTAGTAAATATCAAACTTCCATGCCGTCCGATAAGTGAAGAATGGTCTTGATTTATTCATTTTGAATAGTTGTGGGTAGGGAATCCCTATATTTCTGTTTAGCTCTGACGGTAGGTAATACATAGGATCCTTTGATATTGGTGCGTAAAGATGATCACACGACCCGATCATCATTAATTTAAGAAGTCAATAGTCTAATTAATTACATAGTATAGTATTGACAATTTTTGTTGCTAAAAAATAATGATCATTTGTAACAAAAGTTTTTGTATACACAGTGCTTCTATCTATCATATTAGGGTGCTTCTAAAAGAACCTTCTATGCCCCTTTTCTCAAGGTCAATAGACTTATTAATTAATTGCTACCTATGATGTTTAGTGTGTGCATGCAACAGAATATATGATCGCCAAAAATATTGTGTGAACTCAATTTTTCATCTCCTTTGCATCATGTTCTTGAATTGAATATAGACACATCTTTCTTGAATTTCCTCTTTTATAATTCTCAGCTTTTATCTGTTATTGAGTATTATTTTGTAAATCACAGTCCATGACCTCTGCACCCCCAATTCAATAACTTTTCCAACATTACATAGGAATTCGTATCACCTAAGGTAACAAAATATTTCTGTTTGGATCTGGACCATGCAATCAGAATCCACACGACTATTAAAGTGACCCCGTGCGTTCCACCATGGACCGTATTGGCCCGGATTCATATTGGACGGCCGTGATCCAAACAAAAATATTCTGCTACCTCAGGGGGTATGGATTCCATTAAATATCACCTTTGAAAGCAGTAGCAGAGCTTCAACCCAAATTCAATACTTTCTCCCAAAATAGCACCTTTGAAGGCTCATCAGTCAATTTTAGAGATGATTAAATCCAAGTCTCCTCTAGTCTGAGAAATTTGATAATTGTTTCATGTATTTAAGAAAATAGGCAAGTCTAATGGAAAAAAGTATAATAAAAATTATGGAACCAAAATGAAATTTAGAAAACAATTACAATAACAAAAGTATTGGAGGGATCTCTTCCTCTTTCTTAAAATACAAGCAAAAACTTGGGCCCAAAACTGGAATTGGAGATTCAAAAGGAGACCCAAAATTTCCAATTCATCCTCGCTTTCTGAGTAGAGAAGAGTCAGACTGTAAGTGCTTACAGTAACAGCAGAATTAAGGACGATAAGTGCTGTACTGAACCAAAGTAATAGTACAGAGGATCATTTGAAATAAGAAAAAAGTTTAGGAAATGATTTGAACCAGAAGAAAAATTTCAAGGCAAAAACAATCTCTAATCTAATATTAATATCATCAAGCATGTTTAAAAGCTTATTATTGTCCCAACACCAGTCCATGAAGAGGTCCTACACTATTTATTTTGGAAATCCTCAATCAAAATAAAAACATTCATGAGGATGGATAATGGCACAATCATAACTACTCGTAGGTTTACTAACAAACTTGGCGAAGTCCTATCAATGAAATAAAGTAGCCAATTTCAACAAACAACTAAGCCATTTATTTATAAGTGTACCAACTAAGAAGATAAAGGAGCTTTCTACAATGACACCGATGCAGAAGCAACATCTGCCATGGACTTCAATTCCTTCCATACTTTGGTCGATAGATCCGGCCTCTTTTTTCTCACTGGATCACTGCATCGAAGGCCCAAAGAGATCATCTTCTTAGCCTCCTTAAATGGCCAGGGACCTGCCGAAGCATCGATTAATTCCTTCAATGTACCCTTCTTCTGTACATCCTCCACCAAGTTCCTTAATCCCCGTGGGTCTTTGCATGTCACAAGTCTTAACAACATAATGCCAACAGAATAAACATCAATTAAAGGAGTTATCTTCCCCGTTGAGAAGTACTCTGGGTCCATGTAGGCAAGTGTGCCCTTTGGACAATCTGTCCAGTGGTATGGTAAACTTGCGCTGGCTGTCCAGTTAAGCTCACGACACAGGCCAAAGTCGCAGATTTTACTTGTATTGTTCGCATCCAGAAGGATGTTGTCGGGTTTTAAATCACCATGCACAATACCATGAGGCTCGCTACAGTGTAAGAAGCTTACTGCAGAGCAGATCTCAAATGCAATACGGACTCGTGCTTGCCATGGAAGGGGCAGAGTGTTGTTTTTGCATCGTAGACGGTCTTCTAGGCTACCATTTGGTAGGTACTCATAAATAAGTGCACGTGTCTCTGCACATGCCCCTATGAGTTTCACAAGGTTTGGATGCCGCACTTTGTTTAGAGTTTCAACCTGTGTTGTTTAAATTAACTTCTGGTTAATTGAAAAATAGTCTCCCTAGACCTAGATGTGTTATAAATGCTAGCACACTATACATATTACCAATACAGAGTATGAATTTCTTCTACCAAAATATTTACAGTACATACATATTATGCATATGTTCAATGTTATTGTATTCTTGAACTACTTTTTGTGTACATTGCATTAGTTTTATCGGTGGTTGCTTAATATTTCTATTTTTACCTAACCATATACACTATCCAAAGAAAAACCAAAACGATAATTATAGGTGAAGTTTTTCCATGAGTGTTTAATTTGTAGAAGGCTTAAAATAATTTACTCTGAGTTATAGTTGTAGTGGTTGCTTTTCCTCTCTAGTAATTATATCTAACCGTTGTCATTTACTCGAGTCAAAGTTGTATTTTAGTTTTACTTAAATAAGTATGTACAAATATACTGACTAAGGTAGATACCTCCTGATTAAATTCTCTTGCTCCTTGACTGCTTCCTTCTTTCAGAATCTTTATCGCAACCGTTTTATATTTGTGGAGGTTGCCCTTATACACAATGCCAAACCCGCCTTCTCCAAGTTTTAATGACTCGTGGAAATTGTTGGTTGCATCTTGAAGTTCTGAGTATCTGCATTTAGCATAGTAGTTTGCCTTGGAAAGCCAGTATGACTCATCCTTTGTTTTCTCTGATATTCCTATACGGTGCATGTTCTGCAATTGACATATCACATGGGTCTTAACTAGCAAAATATAGTTCATCAGATGATCTAATACTAAACTAAAGCAAACGTAAGTAAGCATGCAACATAAGAAATTCATTTTGTAGAATAACATATGACATGTTTGTCAATATTAACTTCCATCTTCCAATCTTCGCAAAAAGCAAACGTATGTAACAATTTTTTTTTTTAATAAAAAAAAAAACTTCGGAACCAAATTTGTTGAGGGTAAATACGTGAAGATAAAAAAATTAGAAGGGGAGGGGGCGGTGTTATGTAACTAAACCTCCTCAAGAAATTCATTTAGAAATGTCAACAAATGTCCATCTTCATCCATTGCTCTTCTCCAAAGGAACTCTGAATCTTCCGCCTTTTTCTCTTCAGAATTTAGTTCACTTGAAACTAATTGTGAAGTTTCCGGACCTGTAGTCTTCTAACACAAAAATCGACATTATAGGTCAACGAAGGAATAACATTATTGATAAATGGATCTATTAACAAGGCTATTGTTTTTTCATTTTATGCTTTTATAAAGATATAATGATATGGTTTCTCAGTTTTTTTTTGTTAAACCATATTTTTCGAAACATAGTCAAATAATCATCCAATATTATGATTAATTATGATAACTCAGAATGGATATTCATTAATAATAGTTACCAGGTCCTTTGTTATTTTGTCTGTCCCCTTTGCTTGCTTCATAGCACAACCCTTTGCAATGTAATCATTACATGTTGGCATTCTTGGATTTCCCCCAAATATTTTTGTCAATATGTCCATAATTGCTGGAATGGAGCATCCTTTTCCAATGGCCTCTATTAACTCAATCTTCTCCACATCCAACCCAGATTCACTCAATGCCTTCTTCAACGCCACCTCAATTTTCTTCAATATCAAAATGCTCAGGGTTTCAAATTCTTCCCTCGTTATTGACACCTTAACATCCATCGAACCTGAAAAGTTCTCAATGCAAAAGAATGCCTTATTCTTAATGCTTAGATCATTCTTCAATATCTCACAAGCCTCACTGAGGCGTACACAAGCACTGCTGCTTTCAAACACATCAATATTATATTCCTTTCTAATCGTAGATGCAAAATGCTTAAACAACACTTTGTTAAATTCCCTTCCTCCTAACGACCTCGCATAACCCTTGTACAAAATATTCACGGACCTTTTCTTTTCAGAGAAACCAATACCCCTAGTTTTGTTGGTGTCCCTTCTAAACTCAGCAAAGCAAATTTGCATGTTGGCATGGCCAATATCAACAAAAGCAACAATACGTGGAGGTCCCAATAATGTTTCATGTGCCAATACCAAGGCTGTTGCTTCATCGAGGAGGTAGAAAGAATTGGACAAACCAGCAAGGTTTGCAGCTTGAAGCACGTCCATCTTTTGTTGATCCGTGAAGTACATCGGAATCCCAATACAAAGAGTAGGAGAATGATTATAATACTTTCTAGTTGGTAGAAATTGTGGATTGGAAATCAACATAGCTAGGATCTCAACAGGGGTGAATGCTCTGTCTTCTCCCCTGCATCTACTGTGCACTAAGGGATATCCATTGGGACCTTCAATTACTCTAAAAGGAATGTAATCAAGCTCCAATTGCAGCTCTGGATCAGAGAATTTCCTACCCAAAAGACACTTTATTTGAGAGATTTGGGTTTTGAAATCAGTACTCGCCCAGGGAAAATCAATATCTCCTCCAAGAACACTGTCCTTGTATATCAGATGGCAAGTCCAATTGCCCAAATTAATACCCACCATATCCATATCTGATGGTTGAAATATTATTTATTTATTTCTGTCATGTAAAAAAAAACAAGAAATCAACCCTAGTATTTTAATAAAAATAATTAATTCATATTGCAATGCAAGATCAATTGAATTGGAAAGGACAAATACTTAATGAACATAGGTAATTAAATTGAGATAAACCATTTAATAAAGCCTAATGGATATGTTCTGTTTTCAGTCAGGCAAGTGACAACAACCATTGGGTGCGTATGTATACATATTTTATATAGCTTAACTAGTTGAATTTTAATCGAGATAGTCAAAATATTTCCTACAATATTTGTTTTATTTAATTAAAAAATAAAACAGAAATCAACTGGAATAGACAATTTGTAGAGTTAAAATTTGCTCACTAGTGTCATAACCAGCCATTAAACTGCTCTGCTTATCATTTATATACATAAGCTGTATATCCAAAAACGTGAAGCAACCTGCCGAATGTGTAACATATTTTCTAGACTTCAAAGTACTAATTCAATAATTAAGGGAACCATATTGAACCCAGACATACCTTGAATAGATCCAAGACTTGATTCAAAATCAAACCGGGTATAAATTGTAGCTATCTGACTAGGACTAGGTACCCCTGTTCTGAAACCAAAATTCTCAAGACGGTCATAGCTACCTAAATGTGATAAGCTTCTGTGGGTACGTTGCCCATGCCAATTAAGTACAACTAATTAAAGCATTCTGTCGAACACTTTGTGCGCGTGCAATTTGACAGATATGATGAAACAATAGATTGCATGCATAAAAAATCACCATAAACACACATAAGAAGGAAACTAATCAAAAGCAATATGCAAGGAATGAAAGCTTGACCGCTAACTCATGAAGATAATACATATTAATAGCATATATATACAAGTTGCAATTACTTACGGGAATAAATCGATGCCTGCTTCTTTTGCTTTTGTTACCACCCCTTTTGAGGTTTTATCCTCTCACTCTCTCTCTCTGCCCTTATTTAAATTTACTCAATTATCCACCCTCTCTATCTTTCACTCTGATCTCTCCCTCTCTCAATAATTGGTAGTGGCTGATTAAACTAAACAAAGGATCACTGACTCGTAGTAGCATTGACTCATAATGGTTCGATCACTCTCTATCTGTCTTTCTCTCTCTCTCTGATTTCGGATTTGTGGCGTAGATACGAAGCAGCCAGGATTGACGGAGTTTTCAGTTATTGACCTATCACTATCAGCATTGACTTGGGCTTTCGTACGTGGACCTTGTCTTCCTTCACATAACACGAAACAATAGAATGCTTACGATGTCAGTTTTAAAAATAAAATAAAAAAATCTCTGCGTGCCAGCTAAAAAAACGCTAACAATATACGTACGTCAAAGTCCGTTTAATTACTATTCATGTTTTGCAGCGACAATATATATCAGAAAATCAAATAATTAGAACAGCAGAAGCAATAATAATAATAATAACAATAACAACAATAATAACAATAATAATAATAATAAAAGAATTAATACAAATAAACCTTAATAACTAAAAAATTACAACAATATACATATAGACAAATCACCTCTGCTTTCACAGGAAATAAATCTGCTGTTATTTCAAAGAGATAAAAGGGCCATGTTATTCCGATCCCAGCCATTGATCTTTGTTGAGATTCGGGCACAAAAAACTTTTTTTTTTTTAGATTCGCGCATGAAAAACTTTGAACGGTTATGATAGAAATATGAAGATCCTGTGGGATCCTTTGGTATATAACAGCAGATTTATATCCGCTTTCACATGTTATTAAAGTTAGGAAAGACAAAACAAAAACAAAAATGCACGTGGGGGCCTGGATAAAAGATAATGGCGATCATTGATGTTTGTGGCCGAATAAAATAAGAACCTTAATTGGAGCAACTCCAATACATAGTAAAAAGATAGTACTAGACGATCAATTCATCAATGCAAGAATTATTTGTTTAGTGCATGAACAATTCGCAAATTAAAGGAATTTTAAAAATTATCCGTTTCTTTCCGGGATGAAGCATCTCTTGAACCTTTCAAAATATTTCGCATTTTCATATGTATTTTTTCAATCAATAATGACAAATTGACAGTCTACTCCGGTGCAGAGTCTCTGTTATATTAAACTCAAATGGGCCAAAATACAATGGCCCAAACTTGGAATTCACATCCTCTCAAGTTACCGGACTGAGTACAATTGAATCAGACGATCTAAAATTTTTTTTTTTTTTAATTTGGCACGAATCTCAAAGCACAAATAATACTCCTGTATCATGCCGAGTAAGCACCGGCTGAGAGTAAATCTTAGCCGTCCGTTTCAATTGTGTTGAGTCATGTACCTGGGAGGATATGGATCCCCAAACTTGAGATTCAGACTAAATTTTTCACGATTAATAAAAGGTATATTTAATTCTTTGCAAGGCTCATATATTTATATGTGGCGTGCCACGTTTTTTTTTGCGAAACTTAATCAGGCCAATTTAAAAAAAGAAAAGTTTTTCTGGTTTGGGGTAAAACTTGCGATTTTAATTAAATTAAAAGTAGGCTCACCCAACACCGATTGAATAACATGCTGAGCTCCTATATGAAAGTCGCCCTTCCAAATAAAATTATCTTTTAAAAAACAAAACGACAACAAATATATAAAAAAGGAAAATAATAGTTTAAGAAAGGAATTTTTCATAATTTGAAGTAATCTTCAATTGAGTACCTTCCATTCAATCAAGGTAAATAATTGAAATTAAAGGAGATGCATGTACTCTGAAAATCACGTGTAATTTTGCTTTCTTAATCGATCAATTACTATTTCAAACTAATATCTGTAACTTATTTCTATAACTACAATGCTGGCACTATAATCTCGTTACTGCATCACACATGCCGGACCTGTACAAAGACACTTTGTTGCTTGATAATTGATGTCAAGAGCAAAGATAAGAGATAAAGGGCGTATCTCGCAAACAACAGACAGCCAACTGGCCAAGACATCCACCAGCAGGGATGCCAACGGATCGGATACGGTTCGGATAGTGGTAAAACCATATCCATATTCGCTTTTAATTTTCGGATACGGATACGGATCGGATATCGGATATCTGTAGATATATACATTAATATTTTCATAATATTTAGTAAACTATATGGTATTTATTAATTATTCGGATACAGATAATTAAAATTCAAAACCATATCCGTATCCGTATCCGCATAGATATTCGGATATGGATGCGGATACGGTCTGATAATATCCAACCCGTTTGCACCCCTATCCACTAGGTTTCGTAATCACACAATCTTAAATTCTTAATAATTACTACTCAGAGCTAGGTTCACATAATAATATTGATGAAATAACTTGTCAAGTTGGCTAAACCAGTTGATTATAATAAAAGATAAAAAAAACAACACAAACAAATTAATAAGCTAGTATAGAAAGTCATCAGCCATAAATTACAAATTCACCAATTAAATAGGAAAGATGCCCAAGAGATGGTGCAGAATCAACTTTTAGCATGGAATTCATCTCCTTCAACACTTTGGTCGACATATTAGGCCTATTTTTTCTCATTGGATCGCTGCATCGAAGGCCCAATGAGATCATTTTCTTGGCTACCTTAAATGGCCAGCATGCTGAAGCATCGATTAATGCCTTCAACGTATTCTTCTTCTGTGCCTCCTCCACCAAGTTCCTTAATCCCCATGGGTCTTTGCATATCACTAGCCGCAACAGCATAATGCCAAAAGAATAAACATCATATTGAGGAGTTATCATCCCTGTTGACAAGTACTCCGGGTCCATGTAGGCAAGTGTTCCCTTTGGATGATCTGTCCAGTGGTATGGTATACTTGCACTGGCTGTGTAGTTAAGTTCACGACAGAGGCCAAAGTCACAGATTTTACTTGTGTTGTTCTCATCCAGAAGGATGTTGTCAGGTTTTAGATCACCATGCACAATACCATAAGGTTCGACACAATGTAAGAAGCTTAGTGCAGAGCAGATCTCAAATGCAATACGAACTCGTGCTTGCCATGTGAGAGGCGGAGTGTTGTTTTTGCACCGTAGACGGTCTTCTACGCTACCATTCGGTAGGTACTCATAAATAAGTGCACGGGTCTCTGGACATGCCCCCATGAGTTTCACAAGGTTTGGATGCCGCACTTTGCTTAGAATTTCAACCTATATTGTTTAAATTAAATAACTTATTGTTAATTGAAAAATACAACGTATACCAACACCATGATGTGCTACGAATGCTTACAAACTATGCATATTTCATTATTTTTAAATCAGAGGTGGAACCACTTTGACCAAAATGCATAATATGTATGTACTTCAATTTTCCAGTCTTCTTGAACTATTCTTCACCATGATGTGATTGATGTCATATAGATAAACACCATAAAGACATTATAAAGATTTCAATTGACTACGAATTTTGTAGCAGTTGCTTTTGCATGATTGTTTCTAAAAGGCCTGAAATTAAAGAAGATTCCTCTTCCTCTCTGGTAATTCTGTTCCTTGTCACTTAAGTTGAGTAAAAGTTGCATTCGAGTTTATTTAAATAAACATGTATATATATACTAAGGTAGATATATACCTCCTGATTAAATTCTTTCGCTCCTTGGCTGCTTCCTTCTTTCAACATCTTTATGGCCACAGTAGTATTGTGGAGGATGCCCTTATACACAGTGCCAAACCCGCCTTCTCCAAGTTTAAATGACTCATCGAAATCTTTTGTTGCAACTTGGAGCTCCGAATAGCTGTATTCAGCGAAGTATTCTACACATTGGCTACCAGGAGCTTGCTGCTCTGTTGACTGGTGCAACTCTTCAACTTCATTTCTAGCATCATCTCTTTCAGACATTAGTTTCTGAACCTCTGAAAGTTCAAGTTGAAGGGTAGGCCTCTCTTCGTTTGCATTGTCATGGCTATTTTGCTTTTTCTCATTTTCTGCTGTACAATAAGTTTTGTCCTCTCTCTGCATTTACGAAGCAGATTAAAATATATAGATATATTGAGCCTAGATGTGTTATGACTTGTGAATGCTTACAAACTACAGATATTTCCTGCCGCACATCCTGTTTCTGGTATTGCGGGAACCTAAGTTTGATATACTAGGACCACAAAAAAAATTTTATTCTGGACATTTATGACTGGAAAAAACTAAAAAAATGTTTTTGATGTATTGTTGGAAAAAAAAAAATTTGGAATCCAAGTTTATTATCTCTGTTAAAAATATTTGGTGATTCTTTTAGTACGTTCAAATTCAAAGATATTTTATTTATTTTTCTAGAAATAATTTTAGAAAAAATATTAAAACATTAAAAATTGGCTCATAACGCGGGACCTTCACACGCATTGACTTATTAGCATTGACTTGGCGTGAACGTTTGTCTTTTCTTCACATTTCTAACCCATAACAGCACTCATCACTGTGGCCACAACTTTAAGAGCCTTTGCCACGTGTACACATCGGGGACAATACCTTTACAATAATTTTATAAAATAATCCTCTTTAATTAACTGTATTTTTTAAAATATAAAATTACATTAAATACTTAATTTAACAAAATAATTATAAAATCGTTATTTAACCACTTTTTACACAGATTTAAAACCATTTTTTTAAATAGAAAAATAGAGGTCTAGTTTTCTAACTTCAATTCAATATCTATAAAAAAAACTTCTCAACCGGATTTTTAATCCAAACCTCTTACATAGAAAATATTGTCAATTGACACTAAAACAAATTAAAATTGGTTCTTTTAAAGCCTACTTTTTGTTGCAACTTATTCAAATTGGTCCTTCATTGGTCGAGTGATTTTTTTAGTGAAGAGTGAAGACCGAAATAGTTAATTTCGTCGTGGCTATAGAACAATATTACAATAATGGAACAGTATCTGCGAGTGATACTGTCAATATAACCTCGTGGATACTTCCGTCTCTAATAGAAAAAGCACATTTCTGTCGGTATACCCCCGTAAATAGTAACTTTTTACTCTCGCAGATACTGTCCCATTCTTATATATTAAGGGCCCGGACAGCAAAAGAAACTGATTTTTCTCCGATTACTTGTCTTTATAAATTACCTAAAAAAGTCTATTTTTCACCTAAAACTATTATAATCGGTTTAAACGAGCTTCTAATTTAGTTTAGTTTATCAATCAGCTGTACTAAATTATTAATTTCATTTAGTTTTGAGTCGATGTCATGAAACCAATCTCTTCTCTTTCATCTTAACATACAACTTTTGAGCCAATAATCCTCCAAATAACAATGAACATTGATATTACGAGAAATTGTGACTATGAACGGAAATAAAATTGTCAAGACAAATTTATTGGCGAATGAATGGAGACACAAAATGAACAGTGGAAAAGTCAAGTACTGAAGTCCAGTGTTGTAAATAACGGTATGTGCTTGTCGGACGGATAGAGTACCGCCAAGCAATTAATCGGAAATAGTCAGAAATAATCGGTCATAATTAAAAATAATTGGTTGATTAGTCAAAAAAATCCGTAACAATTTGATCACTGCCAACGACTAATCGGCCGATTAATCGGCCTAAACGGGTATTTTTTAAAACACTGCTGGAGTTATGGGGTGTGCATTTGCCGAATTCATATCACCCTAAGGTAACAACATATTTCTGTTTAGATCTTGACTGTATGATCAAAGCTCAACCGAATATTAAAAAGATCCCATGCATTTCATTTCGGATCAGATTGATCCGAATTCTGATCAAATGGTCTCAATCTAAACATTAATAATCTGTTACCTTAAAGGCTATGTTTGGATGCACTAAAAATAGCACTATTCTTAGAATAGCATTGCTATTCGGAACAAGGACAATCCAAACGAGAAATAGAGCTATTCAGAATAGGGAGAATAGGGCTATTCGCTATTCTTACAAAAACATGGAATAGCATTTGTTGCTTTCAATATTAATACTAATCTAATATTTAAACTAATATTATATTACATTTAATATTTAAATTAATATTATATTGTATTATATTTAATCTAATATTATATTATATTTAATCTAATATTTTATTTAATACTAATCTAATATTTAAAATAATATTATATTACATTTAACAATTAAATTAATATTATATTGTGTTATATTTAAACTAATATTATATTACATTTAATCTAATATTTTATTTAATACTAATCTAACATTTAAAATAATATTATATTACATTTAATATTTAAACTAATATTATATTACATTTAATATTTAAATAATATTATATTACATTTAATATTTAAACTAATATTATATTACATTTAATCTAATATTTTATTTAATACTAATCTATTTTTTAAAATAATATTATATTACATTTAATATTTAAACTAATATTATATTACATTTAATATTTAAAATAATATTATATTACATTTAATATTTAAACTAATATTATATTACATTTAATCTAATATTTTATTTAATACTAATCTAATTTTTAAAATAATATTATATTATATTTAATATTTAAACCAGTGTTCTAAATAGCGCGCTATAGCGCCGCTATAGCGTTTTTGGATCCCAAACGCTACGCTATGACATCAAAATGCGCTATTTGCGCTACGGTCGCTACAACGCTATAGCGGTCCGCTACAGCGCTATTTGCGCTATACAATATGAGTTTTTTTTTATTTTTTATTTTTAAGCAATTTATATGGGTTTTAAATTAAGATAAAAAAAATCTCAAACCGAAATTGAATTTGTTGCTACTTGCTACAAATAAATCAATTTCAAATTGGGAATAGAAATTGAAATTTGAATAGAAAAAAAGTCCAAACCGGAATTAAAATTTGAATAGAAAAAAAAAATAGATTATGTCATGAATCATGATACTTAAGATATTTTTAATAGAAAAAATCGATAGTTTATGATATTACTATGGATATTTTGAACCGCAATTTGGACTTTGTACGGTTCAATATGAATATTATAATTTCTTAATTACTTTGGAGTTATTTATTGTTCTATGAGACCTTAGATAATGTTGATATTTAGTACAAATATTGAATATACGAAATGTAAAAAAAAAAAAACGCTATTTGGAATAGCTTCCGCTATAGCGACGCTATTCGCTATAGCTTTTTTTTTAGCCTTCCCGCTACGACGCTATAAACGCTATTTAGAACCTTGATTTAAACTAATATTATATTACATTTAATATTTAAACTAATATTATATTACATTTAATCTAATATTTTATTTAATACTAATCTAATATTTAAATTAATATTATATTACATTTAACATTTAACCTAATATTATATTATATTTAATATTCAAACTAATATTATATTATATTTAATATAATATTTTATTTAATACTAATCTAATATTTAAAATAATATTATATTACATTTAATATTTAAATTAATATTATATTGTATTATATTTAATCTAACACATAAATTATTACTTTATTCATTCACTCCAAACTCTATTCCAAATATGCAATCCAAACAACTTTTTCACTATTCCGAATAACTTGAGTTAGCACCGTTCTTAAACAGTAGCTATTCTTATTTACTATTCTAAACGTAGCTATTCTAGCTATTCTAGAGTTCATCCAAACGTACCTTTAGAGGATATGGATTCTCTACTTGTGCATCTCTTATCCGAAAAATAAAATTAAAAAATATACTTTTATTTTATATTTTTCAAATTTTTTAATAAAAATATACTTAACTTCATAAATTATAAATTAAATTTGTCTACTTCTGAAATTTTCCCAAATTATGTTTTTTACCTGTGTTCTTCTCGAAAAATAAAAATAAAAATATATTTATATTCAAAATAATTATAAAATTATGTATGTCTAAATTTTCCGAGTAGCCTCCGCTCCTGCATGTGAACCTGACAATCTAAAGATTTGCAATTAGTGATATTTCTGAATGGAAGACACATTATGACTTTTTTTTTTTTAACCTTTAATCATAGACAATATGATCACAAGATAAACATACTGGTTTAACTACTAGCTAGACCTAGTTAGCAAGAGTTTGCCAAATTTTAAGGAACTACTAGCTAGACCTAGTAAGCAGTCAGTAGTTAATTTTTTTTGTTCCATTGGATAACTCATTTTGTGTTGTCCATTGGATAACTATACAGAAGAAAAATATGATTTAACCAAAGATGAAAAGTCATAGTATTGTAATTATCTTCCTATTCAGCATGACTTGACTTGGCCGAGTCTGCGTCTGATAGCACCTCATTGCCTCAATTCCTATTCAGCATGACTTGACTTGGCCGAGTCTGCGTCTGATAGCACCTCATTGCCACAATTCCTATTCAGCATGACTTGACTTGGCCGAGTCTGCGTCTGATAGCACCTCATTGCCACAATTCCTATTCAGCATGACTTGACTTGGCCGAGTTTGCTCAGAGACCCAGATACAATATTATTTAAAAAAAAAAATGTAAAATCAGATAGACGATGTAATTAAAGATGTCTTTGCACTGTCTATCTGATTTTGTCATTTTTTAATAAAACCATATAGTATTTCAAAATGTTTTGAAATTACGTATCTTTTTCTCTAAAATTCATAATATCATATATATCATTCTGAATTTTAAAAAATCACAAATACTCAATTTAATGCATTTTCTAAATTGATAAAGTTATGTTAATAATAAAGTGAGTTGAAGGAGGTTTTTTTTTCTTGAAATATTTGTTAGATTAGTTATTTTAATGTATAATTAGCATAATTATACTAAAATACGCAAAATATGATATCTTCACTGAGAAGTGAAAAACGACGATGAAACTTCAAAATTCTATAAAACGGCGCTTGAGTGTCTGATTTCAGCAAATGACCACTTTTCGGAAAGCTTGCGAAAAAATGCATGCGTTGGTGATGCTTTATTACTTTTTGAAATTCAGAATTGCCAAAAAACAAAGAGAAGAGCCTCAAAACTTGAGTTGAAGTTTCCGATTAAGATTTTCATTTCTATTTTTTGATCTAAGTATCTCAGCAAATTGGTAATATAATGAACTTGTATAATACCAATTTTTACTATTTTTTTATTTTTTTATTTTTTATGATTTATGAAAGATGGCACAAAATCGGACTAATTTAGCGTAATTCGGTGTAATTCAGCATATTTCAGTATAATTAGCGTAATTAGCGTAATTTAGTATAATTTAGTGTAATTTAGCGTAATTCAGTACAATTAGCGTAAATTAGCTTAATTTAGGGTAATTTAACATAATTTCAAATAATTTAGCGTATTTTTATACATCAAAAGAAGTAATCTAACAAATATTTCAAAAAAAAAAAAAACCTCCTGACCGGCCAAAAAATAGCTGGTTCGAATTTTTAATCCAACCGGCCAAAAAATAGTCAGTTTGGATATAATTGATATTTCATAATTAATTTTGGATATTAATAAAAATGTCGGCATAAAGTGCAGCTGTGCAGAGTGTCTGTTACATTTAAACTTGAATGGGCCGAAGAGAGATGGCCCAAATTTGAGGTTTAGACTTATCGATTAATTAACCAAAGCTATAATTCTTTGCAAGGCCCAGATATTTGTATATGTGCAGTGGTCCGTTTTCTTAGCGAGGACATGGCAATAGTTTAATTAATTAAGCTCCATTCATGGCAATATCAGTACTTAGTAAAAATTAATAAAACATCATGCTATTGATTACTGATAGAAGGTTCAAATAGAACAATTGATAATTCTTTTGAAGGTTGATTGAAAAAAAAAATAGTAACTAGATTTATAACAACCTTATTAAATCAAATACAGCAGTTGAGTTACAAGTCATTTTTCTAGTGGCCTAAGCAATGTGTTAGATGCCCTGATTTTGATTGGAAAAAACCAACAACTGAAACAATTAGTTTGGAAGGAAGATGATACCATGATTTTGAGGTCATTCCTTTTCCAATCTAGGCTTTATAATGTATCATTGTTCTCCCTAACATGAATTATTGTATGGTGGAACCAAATTGGATTTATATATTCATCTGCTAACACTGTAGCTAATAATTCAAATATAACTGGCATCAACCATAAATGACAGATCTTAGAAAAGAAAAGAAAGGTACTGCAATGTATTATATATCTAAACATCACATGATAAAAATTAATGAGATAATAAAGAAGAAAAAAACGAGCCGCCGGGAATGGTGCTCTCTCAAAAGCCATCTCTAGTACTGGAGATGTCCATGCAACAAAAAAAAAAAAAAGAGCTGAACTGAAACTGGTAAATGTTTCAAATATACTGATTTCTGTTATTTTTCTTATTGCTGATTAGTGTTACTTAATACTTGTAATTAGCCTATCGGCCTGCCATACTCATCCGGCCCAAAACTGTATCCGTTTGGCCCAACACTGTAACATGTCAAGTAAAGTCAGGCCTAGAAACTGGCCAGGTCAGGTCAGGAGCTTTCTACAATGACACCCATGCAGAAGCAACGTCTGCCATGGACTTCAATTCCTTCCATACTTTGGTCGATAGATCCGGCCTATTTTTTCTCAATGGATCACTGCATTTAAGGCCCAAAGAGATCATCTTCTTAGCCTCCTTAAATGGCCAGGGACCTGCCGAAGCATCGATTAATTCCTTCAATGTACCCTTCTTCTGTACATCCTCTACCAATTGCCTTATACCCCGTGGGTTTTTGCATGTAGCAAGTCGCAACAACATAATGCCAAAAGAATAAACATCAAATTGAGGAGTTATCTTCCCCGTTGAGAAGTACTCCGGGTCCATGTAGGCAAATGTTCCCTTTGGACAATCTGTCCAGTGGTATGGTATGCTTGCGCTGGCTGTCCAGTTTAGCTCACGACACAGGCCAAAGTCACAGATTTTACTGGTGTACATCCCATCCAGAAGAATGTTGTCGGGTTTTAGATCACCATGCACAATACCATGAGGCTCACTACAGTGTAAGAAGCTTAGTGCAGAGCAGATCTCAAATGCAATACAAACTCGTGTTTGCCATGGAAGGGGCAAAGTGTTGTTTTTGCATCGTAGACGGTCTTCTAGGCTACCATTTGGTAGGTACTCGTAAATAAGTGTACGGGTCTCTGCACATGCCCCTATGAGTTTCACAAGGTTTGGATGCCGTATCTCGCTAAGAATTTCAATCTGGGAAGTTCAATAAATAATTTATTAATAACTACAAATATGTACTCTCCTAGTGAGTAGTCAATGTTCACAGAACTATTTTTATACAGATACCAAAGCAAAATTACCAAAAACATTATAGTACAAAGTGCGTATGTACGTAATTTAATGTTCTTCAATCATTCCTTATAACAAAATTTCAATTCCATCCTTTGTTGGTCGATCGGAATCAATTTTTCATATTCGAGGGGTAAACTGATGTTAGAGTGAAATTACAGGCACACAGAAAAAAGCTATCAAGACATTTTAAAGGATTAAATTGACTATAAATTTTGTAGTGTGGAGATTTTTAATTAGGGTTTGAATTTGAAATGGCTTTCTCTTGCTCTTTCCTGTTATTATCTACTTCTCGCTGTTACATATTCAAGTAAAAAATGTACTTGAATTTTGTTGAAGTAAATATCTATAAATATATTAGTTGTGGGAAATACCTCTAGCTGAAACTCTTTTTCTCCTTGACTGCATCCGTTTTTTTTTAGAATCTTTATCGCAACAGTATTATTTTAGTTTTAATTTAATTAAACATGTATAAATATTCTGATTAAGGTAGATACCTCCTGATTAAACTCTTTTGCTCCTTGGTTGCTTCCCTCTTTTAGCATCTTTATCGCAACAGTAGTATTGTGGAGAATGCCCTTATACACAATGCCAAACCCACCTTCTCCAAGTTTAAATGACTCATGGAAATTGTTGGTTGCATCTTGGAGCTCTGAGTAGCTGTAATCACCACAGTAGTGTGCAACTTGTAGCATGGACCTGACTTCGTTCAACACTTCGGTCGACATATCAGGCCTATTATTTCTAATTAAATCACTGCATCGAAGGCCCAATGAGATCATGTTCTCGGCCTCCCTAAATGGCAAGGGACTTACTGAAGCATCAATTAATGCCTTCAATGTACCCTTCTTCTGTGCCTCCTCCACCAAGTTCCTTAATCCCCATGGGTCTTTGCATGTCACTAGCCGCAACAGCATAATGCCAAAAGAATAAACATCATACTGAGGAGTTTTTTTCCCTGTTGCCAAGTACTCTGGGTCCATGTAGGCAAGTGTGCCCTTTGGACAATCTGTGTAGTTGAGTTCATGACAGAGGCCAAAGTTGGAAATTTTACTTGTGTTGTTCTCATCCAGAAGGATGTTGTCGGGTTTTAGATCACCATGCACAATACCATGAGGTTCATTACAATGTAAGAAGCTTAGTGCAGAGCAAATCTCAAATGCAATACGAACTCGTGCTTGCCATGAGAGGGGCGAAGTGTTATTTTTGCATCGTAGACGGTCTTCTAGGCTACCATTTGGTTGGTACTGGTAAATCAGTGCACCGGCCTCTGCACATGCGCCTATGAGTTCTACAAGGTTTGGATGCCGCAATTTGCTTAGAACTTCAACCTATGTTGTTTAAATTAAATAAATTTCTGGTTAATTGAAATATAAATATAAATATATATATAAATAAATTTCAATAGGGACACTTAAAATAAATTACATACATGAGGAGAGTTGGCTACTCTATTTATATTAGCATATGAGGGCATATGCTTCTAAGTTAATTTGTGTTTTCAAAGTCCAAATAGTTGATCTGAAGTGCTTAACATATTCTCCATATTAAAATGTGCTTGGAGACCAAATTTTACATTTGTTGCAAAAATTTTACTATTTTTTTAGAATTTTTCAAAACAGTTTTTTCAGATTTTTTCATTATTTTTTTACCATATTGAAACACTGTTTTGAAAAATTCTAAAAAAAATATTAAGAAATTTCCAAAAAATGTAAAATTTGGTCTCCAAGCACATTTTAACATAGAGAACATGTTGAGCGCTTCAGATCGACTATTTGGACATTGTAAGATGTTGTAACTCTAAAATGTTGTAAGTGGATCCCTCCTCATGTACGTATCCCAAGAAAAACCAAAACGATTCCATTGTTAGATGAGATAAATCAGATTATATTTCTTTTATTATTACAAATATTAATTTATTGACAAAGTTTGATACCTCCTGATTAAATTCTTTTGCTCCTTGGCCGCTTCCCTCTTTTAGCATCTTTATTGCAACAGTTGTATTGTGGAGGATGCTCTTATAAACAATGCCAAATCCACCTTCTCCGAGTTTTAATGACTCATGGAAGTTGTTGGTTGCATCTTGAAGCTCTGTGTAGCTGTATTCAATTTGCAGCATGGACTTGATCTCCGTCAAGACTTCGGTCGACAGATCGGGTCTATTTTTTCTCATTGGATCCCTGCATCTAAGGCCCAATAATATCAATTTCTCGGCCTCTCTAAATGGCCAGGGACCTGCCGCAGCATCAATTAATGTCTTCAATGCACCCTTGTTCTGTGCCGCCTCCACCAATTCCTCTATCTCATGTGGCTGTTTGCATGTCACTAGGCGCAACAATAAATAGCCAAAAGAATAAACATCATGTTGAGTAGTTGTCTTCCCCGTTGACATGTACTCCGGGTCAATGTAGGGAGTTGTTCCCACTACACGATCTGTCCAGTGGCATGGTATACCTGCGCTGTCTGTGTCATTAAGTTCACGACTGAGGGCAAAGTCACAGAGTTTACTTGTGTCATTCCCATCCAGAAGGATGTTGTACGGTTGTAGATCACCATGGACAATACCATGAGGCTTGCTACAGTGTAAGGAGCTTAGTGCAGAACAGATCTCAAATGCAATACGAACTCGTGTTTGCCATGAGAGGGGCGAGGCGATTTTTTTGCACCTAAGACGGTCTTCTAGGCTACCATTTGGTAGGTACTCGAAAATAAGTGCACGGTTCTTACATGCCCCTAAGAGTTTCACAAGGTTTGGATGCCGCACTTTGCTTAGAATTTCAACCTATGTTGTTTAAATTAAGTAGCAACAGGTTAATTGAAAAATATAGTCTCCCTATATAGACCTAGATATTTCCATTGCGGAGGTTGAACCACTTTTACCAAAATAGGTATAATAGGTGGTAGCTTATCATTTCTATTTTTACCTAACAATATACACTATTCAACGACAAACAAAAATGATTCCAGAGATGGGACAAATCAGATTATTTTTCTTTTGATATTCTAGGGGTATTAATTGATCTTAGAGTGAAAGTACGAGTGGCCATCAGTGGAAGCTTTTCCATTAGTGCTTGTAGAAGGCCTGAAAATAAAGAAGATTCCTCTTCCTCTGTAGTTATTTATTTCTATTTGTCCTTGTCATTTACTTGAATCAAAGTTGCATTTGTGTTTTATATAAATAAGCATGTATAAACATACTGACTGATTAAGGTAGATACCTCCTGATTAAATGAAGCTTTTGCTCCTTGGATGAAGCCCTCTTTCAGAATCTTTATCGCAACAGTACTACTTTTGGGTTTGGGGAGGATGCCCTTGTACACAATGCTAAGCGCGTCTTCTCCAAGTTTAAATGACCCATGGAAATCATTGGTTGCAATTTGGAGCTCTGAATAGCTGTATTCAATAAAGTTGTTTCCCCTGGAGAGGGAAAGCCAGTATGACTCGTCCTTTGTTTTCTCCGATCTTCTTATACGGTGCATGTTCTGGTGATTCAATTAACATAAATAACACAACACTTAATTTAGCAAAATAATTAGTCCGATGATGATCTCTAATACTAAACTAAAACAAAAGAATGTAAACTATGTAACATAAGAAATTCATTTGAGATTTGTTACACAACCTTTAAGGGTAAATTTAATATCTGGTGTGAGAATTTGGATGTATATGTCGATCGGTTAAATACGATATTGAGAAGTATTCGCTTTCTAATTCTCAAAAACCCCGTGTTTTCATTTCTCTGTGTTTGAGTATATATAACCTAATTACATATAGGTCCCTAGACCTTTTCTAATTACACTTTTACTAAATAAACCTTGATACAATCATAAATCTCAACACTCCCCCTCAAGATGGGCGAAAGATATCTACTAAGCCCATCTTGTCACATCCTCTAGCCATGTCTGATGAACTGAGCCCTTTGGTCAGACAATCTGCTGCCTGATCTTTGGTTGAAACATGGCCTAACTCCAATAGTCCATTGTTCAACTTCTCTTTGATGAAGAACCTATCGATCTCGATATGTTTGGTTCTATCATGTTGTACTAGATTGTTGGCGATGCTGATGGCTGACTTGTTGTTGCACCACAACTTCATTTTTCCTCCTTGATCCAGCTTCAACTCCACCAACATATTTCTTAGCCACAGCAACTCCGCAACTCCCAAGGCCATAGCTCTGTACTCTGCTTCTGCTGTCGATCTCGCCACCACCGACTGCTTCTTGCTCCTCCAAGAGACCAGGTTGCCTCCTACAAAAATACAGTAACCTGAGGTGGACCTCCTATCATCTGCACAGCTGGCCCAATCAGAGTCACAGTAGCCCTCAATGCTCACATGGCCATTTCTCCTGAATACAAGCTCTTTTCCAGGAGCACTTTTCAAATACTTCAGAATCTGATACACTGCGTCCATATGACCCTTCCTTAGGTCATGCATGTAGCGACTCACCACGCTCACTGCAAAAGAGATATCGGGACACGTGTGACTCAGATAGATCAACCTGCCTACTAATCTCTGGTACCTGTCGCGATCAACTGGTTCTCCGGCCTCTGCACTCAGCTTGAACCTTTGGTCGATTGGTGTCACTGCAGGTTTGCACCCCAACATACCTGTCTCTATGAGAAGATCTAGTATGTACTTCCTTTGAGAGAGAACAATCCCCTCCGCTCCTCGAGCTATCTCGATCCCAAGAAAGTATCGAAGCAAGCCAAGATCTTTCACCTCGAATTCTTTGCCCAGTCTCGCCTTAAGTTGAGCAATCTCCTTCTCGTCGTCTCCTGTGACAATCATGTCATCCACGTATACTGCGAGCATAGTAATGTGGCTCCCATTTTGTCGAAAGAACACAGTATGGTCGGCATTGATCTGCTGGTATCCCATACCTATCATGGCTCTCCTGAACCTATCGAACCAAGCTCGGGGAGACTGCTTTAGCCCATAAAGCGACTTCTTCAATCTGCAGACCTTGCCCACCATCTGATCTGTGCCAAATCCTGGTGGTATATCCATGTACACCTCCTTCACTAAATCTCCATGAAGAAATGCATTCTTCACATCTAATTGGTGTAGTTTCCATCCACCATTCACTGCCAGAGAGATCAAGGTCCGAACAGTGCTCATCTTCGCTACAGGTGCAAAGGTTTCATCATAGTCGATGCCATAGGTCTGGCTGTACCCTTTTTTGCCACCAAGCGTGCCTTATAGGGCTCGAACTGCCCGTCTGGATTCTGCTTCACAGTAAAGACCCACTTACATCCAACTGCTCTTTTCCCGGCTGGTAGCGGCACTGACCCCCATGTACGGTTCTTGTCAAGAGCCCTCAGTTCTTCATGCATAGCTGCCTTCCACTTTGGGTCCTCCTTTGCTACCTGCCAACATTTGGGTATAGAGACACTGTCCAAAGATGCAATGAATGCTCCATATCCAGGTGATATGTGAGAGTAATGGATAGACTGGTCAATGTTATATGAAAACCCATAACGATCAGGAGGATTTCCCGCATTGCTGCGAGAGGTCCTCCTTATTGTCACAGGGGGATCAGGTAGAGGAAACATATCACCTGAATCTGTGGTGGGTGGTATAGGTGTCTCAGGAGGCGGAGAAGGCCGGGACAAGGGACTTACTGGCACGAGTGGTATAGGTACATGAAGATTCACCTTCTTTCTCCTCTGGTACACTCTCAGCTCCCCCTGAGCCTGAGTTTCTCCTCCTTCACCTTCTTCCTCCTCATTTTTCTCCTCTTCATCTGGCTTATCCTCAGTTGATTCTTCGCTCAAAACAGGATTCGACACCATTTCCAACTGAATCGGTCTCTCACCCTCAGTTTTCTCCCCCTCTCGCCCTATTTCTCCATTATCCGGCGAGTCACCAAAGGGTGAGGTTACTCTCAAGGGGTAGTATAGCTCAGACTCACGAAAAATCACATCCATACTCACAAATGATCGCTTCTCTACTGGGCTCCAACATACATACCCCTTCTTAGTTGCAGAATAACCTACAAAGACACACTTGATCGCTCTAGGATCCAACTTCCCCACTGTTGGTCTGTTGTCTTTCACGAAGCACACACAACCAAACACCTTTAAGGGGAGAATTCCTCCATTATCACCCTTCAACATTTCACATGGGGACTTCCAATCTAATATCTTCGAGGACATCCTGTTGATCAGCTGAGCAGCTGTCAAGACTGCTTGACCCCACAAGTATTTTGGAACATTCATTGATATCATCATACACCGGGCTACCTCGAAAAGGTGTCTATTCTTTCTTTCTGCTACCCCATTCTGTGCCGGTGTATATGGGCAAGTAGTCTGATGCTGTATCCCCTGAGTAGACAAGTACTCTCCAAACGCCCTGTTGGTGTACTCTGTCCCATTATCAGACCTCAATACCTTCACCATTGCACCATATTGGGTCTGTACCGCCTTGTGGAAGTCTTTGAAACAAGCAAGTACATCACTCTTGTTTTTCATCAAATACAACCAAGTAACACGAGAAAAACAATCAATAAAAGTCACAAAATATCTATAACCATTGATTGTATTTGCCGAACAAGGCCCCCATACATCAGAGTGAATAAGATCAAAAACCCTAGAACTCCTATTCCCAGAGCTATGATAGGAGCTTCTGGTATGTTTCCCTAACACACACGCATCACAAACTAACTTTTCTTTCTTTGCCCTTTCATACAATGAAGGGTACAACAAACTCAAAACAGTAAATGAAGTATGCCCCATACGATGATGATGCCGTAGTAATATCTCCTCTACAGTCATCCCAGAACCTCCTACTCCTGCACCCTCTACTACATATGTCAGCGTTGAATCCATCCCCTCTCTATCCATATACCACAATCCTCTATGCCACGTGCCAGTCCCAAGTCTCCGGCCCGTCCCCTTCTCCTTGAAAATCACCTTGGGAATGTCAAAAGAAACAACACAATTTAGTTGGAGGATAATAGCACTAATAGACAATAGGTTCACTGAAAATGATGGAGCATGCAATACATTGGACAATGTCACTAAATCGGTACATTTAACCGTTCCCTTACCAACCACAGGCTGAGTTGTGCCATCCGCTGTCTGGATACTTTCTGGAGGATTCAAGTGAGTATAAGAGGAGAACTCACTCGAAGCCCCAGTCACATGTCGAGATGCACCAGAATCTATGATCCATTCTAGTGCTCTGGTGGGAGGTTTAGAGACAAGAGCATGTGCAATACCTGTGGCAGAATATGCAGAAGTAACAAAGTTACCCTTGAAGTCAGATGTGGATGTCTCATCGGTCACGCTCTTCTTTCCTCCATCACTTGTCATTCTCTGCTTCCTTTTTAGCATCTCGAAGAGCTCGTGCTCCTCCTCAGTAAAGGCTGTCTCCTCCTCATGTGGGTCCACCATATGTGCCCGGTAGCCTCCACCTCTACCTCCTCTACGTGCCCCACGACCACGGCCACGACCTCCAGACTGTCCTCACCCACCCATCTCTCTCTCCTTGGGTGGCTTGGGACAAGCCTTGCTCAAGTGTCCTACTTCCCCGCAGTTGTAACACTTACGGGTCTCCCCCTGTGTACCTGTCATACCTGAGCTCAAGGTGGCCAAAGCTGACCGTGCACCTAGAGCTCCACTCGACTCAGAGTGTAGCCTCATGCGACTCTCCTCCTATATCATCGCAGAAACGGCATCGTCTAGTGAAGGAATCTTCGTCTGGGCTAGAAGGACTGATCTCCTCTGATCAAAGATCGGGTTCAGATGGGCCAAGAACTGCATAGTCCTCATTTGTGCATTGAACTCCCTGCTCTTGCAACCCGGATCACTACAGCTTGACATAGGTGAGAAGTGATCAAGGTCTTGCCACAGCTTCTCCAGCTCCATGGAGTACTCCTGAATAGATTTATCACCTTGCACTACTGTCTCTATGTCTCGCTGAATCTGGAAGACTCTCATGTGGTTCTCTGCCCCAGCATAGGTCCTCTTCAGCTTCACCCAGATGTCCTTTACCTTTCGAATGCCATCAACTGATGAAGCAACCTTTGGAACCATCGAATTTAATAACCAGGTGTAAAGCAAGGCATGCGTGGTCCTCCACTCGTCTCTCTCTGCATCGTCCCTCTGTGGCTCATCCTTGACTCCCGTCAAAAACCCTTCTAGCTTTTTCCCTACTAGAGCAGCCTCGATCCGACGCGACCAACTCAGATATGTGGCCGGTCCCTCAAGCTTCAAATCCACAGAAGGGAGATCTAGCTTCATAGGCTGTGAGGGAGCCGACCCTGACCCCTCACCTTTCATGGCACTTAGCTTCATTAGTTCCATCAAGGTTTTCACCTCTGCTGCATCAAGCTTCTTGATAATCTCCTCCATTGATTACTCACCAGGATCCAGCAAGGAGATGGTGGCTGTCGGCCAGCAAGGAGATGGTGGCTGTCGGCGGCGGCAGCAGCCAGCAGAGGCGGTGGCCTGGAGGCGCGACGGCGACCTGGAGGCGCGATCTGTGAGGGAGGGGGGCGCGACCTGCCAGACAGAGGCGACGGAGAGGAGCGTCTGCGCCGGCGGCGGCGGTGGTGGCGACGGCGACGCCGGAAAGGAGGAGCAGCCGCTGGCTGTGTAGCTAATCCTAACCCTTAATTTGGCTCTGATACCATATTCGCTTTCTAATTCTCAAAAACCCCGTGTTTTCATTTCTCTGTGTTTGAGTATATATAACCTAATTACATATAGATCCCTAGACCTTTTCTAATTACACTTTTACTAAATAAACCTTGATACAATCATAAATCTCAACAAGAAGTATGATAGGAAGTCAAATTTTGTAATTTGGCAAGTGCGAATGACAATCATTTTGTCGAGTCAAGGTAACATATAAGAAGTGGAGAGATATAGATGATAATGAGCTCTCTATTGTCCAATTGAGTTTTGCTGGTGGTTATATCGGAGAAATAATAATTTTAGACCTCAAAATAACCTATTCTCCAACACCTACAATCTCAGATGGAGAGATCGCCCAAACTTCCCGTATAGAAACGATGAAGGGGCTACACAAATTAACCAAAACTTCAATGAAGCCGAGACTTGATTCAAATCCAAATATGATGGAAATCCTAGCAACCAGATATCAAGTGCACTTCTAAATCGTGAACTTTAGTCTAGCATCATGGGATTTGGTGACAAGAAACAATAAATAGCATCATGTAAAGGTTTACCTACAGAGGTCCATACTCATTTGCCTCACTCTAACATCAGTTTACCCTAGTTCTACATGCCACTGCTAATACAAAAGCGAATCTTATGGCACGGCCATAAAGAAAATGCACAAGGCAACCAATATGTTAGTCTAGCATCATGGGATTTGGTGACAAGAACGAAGGAAGGAGGGGGTTTAGGGGTACACGATTTGGAGATCATGAACAAAGCATTAATTGCAAAGACTATGTGGCAATGGATGAAAACGCCAAGAGCGTGGTGGATGGAGATTATAGTACTAGATGGAGGTGCAATAAGGCTATGGCAGCTAGAATCTGCAACACCATTTTGGAAAAGCATGAGAGCAATACAATCTTTCTTCTTCATATCAATGAGCTATCAATTGGGCAAAGGCAACACTATCCGCTTTTGGGATGATAAGTGGTTGCAGGATCCGTTAAGGGAAATATAAAAACTTGCAGTCATTTGCAATAAACAAATCAGCCACTGTCCAAATGAATCAAATTCAGGGGCAATGGGTCATCAGTTTACATCAGGAGATCTCGTTAATAGCACAAGTTGAGTACATGGATCTTATGCAGGAATTAGCAATGATAACCAAACCAGAATGATACACCAAAATGGAGATGGAACAAAGATGAGCAGTATATGGCAAACTCTTTTTATAAAGCAACGAGAGAAGGGCCTCAGATAAAACATCTAGGTGCATTATGGAAACTCAAAGCAACTACAAGAGTTATAGTATTTACATGGTTGATGTTGAGAAAAAAAATTCTGATGATTGATCACTTGAAGATAAGGGCTGGTGCATACCGAGTATATGTTATATGTGTAGAAGTTCAGAGGAACCAGTGCATCATCTCTTCATTGAGTGCAGTTACATGACACAACTACAGAGGGCCATACAAACAGACTTGAAGCTGCCTACATGTCAGTATGAGCAAAGACAAGAATATTGTGAAGCAATCACTAACTCATAGCACCAGCAGGTCAGAAGAATGCAGATGTTGATCTGTTTCGTAACATGGCGTGAGAGATGCAGAAGAATTAAGGAGGAAATTAAAAACGAGTATGCTAGTTGGTTCTAAGAGCGACAGTAAAAAGAAGAATTAAAGACAAAAATAACTGGTACCAGTTCAGTATCAGTTCTGGTTTCTAGTATGAACAGGATGGGGTTTAAAGTTCTGGTTTCTGGTATGGTAACAGTTTGTGCGGTACCAGTTATGGTTTCTGGTACGGTACCAGTTTGCTTACTGCTACAAGTTCACATCTCACAGATCGGTACCAGTTCTGGTTCTTCGAGTGTCAGTCAATAGCTTCATGTTATGCTTAAATTATTTTTCAGTTTAGCTGTTACATTTACTTTTATTTCACTTTCATTTCTTTTTTAGGGCTATAGTTTACATCCCTTTTACATTTCTTTTATTTTACTTTCATTTCTTTCTTTATTTTGTTTTTGCTATTTTTTAGTTTGTAGGACCTTATGTAAATTAATAATGACACTACTTGTGTATTTTATAAATGAAAAAGGAATTTGAGGGCTAGGCCCTCATCTTTCATTCACAAAAAAAGAAAAGAAATTGGAGTACATCCACAATGATTATCATAAGATCATGCTGCAGATCTGTTCGTTGGCATTTTTCATACTCTGTGCCCTTCTTGGTTGTGGATGCTCAGTTCAGGTACAGATTTAACCCATGGTCTCTTTTTTAATATCTATTGAAGGAAATCCATTCCTCTGTCATTTCTTCTAGGATTCTCGTCCAACAAAGCGCCTCCTCTCTCTCTCGTCTCTACTTTGAGAGGAGAGGAGAATGAGAGAGAGGGGAGGAACCGGAGCTGATCGGAGCCGAGAGCCCGGTATCGTCGGAGTTCGGAGCGGAGTCTCTACGCCATCTCGATCGGAGCGCGGATGAGTAGATCCGGTCGTTGGAGCACGGCGGCGGTCGAAAAAGTGAATCCGATTGTAGAGAGAGATAGGGAAAGGTAATAGGATAATTATGAGTGTATATAAGTGAGATTAGAGTTATTTATAGTAGTTTGGAAGATTTTGTGAGAATAAAAGAGTGGATTTAGATTTAGAGTCATTTGACTCGTAAGTTCATTTTTTATTAATGAAATTGTTAGTTGACACTTAAAGTCACTAACCTTCAAAAAATATCTATTGAAGGAATCCAACTGTTCAAGGATTGAAAGTTGAAACTGAACTAACTGTCTATGATTGGTACAGTTTATATGAACCAAGTTATATATCAGTTTTGCTTAAAATTTGCTAAAATTTCCAATTTGGTTCTGTTTAGGTGAGATCTAGTGGCGTAGGGGGCATAAGTTAGGAACCTGACTTTTACCAATAAGCATTGCAAACTTAAACAACAACTAAAACCCGACTTTTACCAAGCAGCTATATATTATTGTACAAAACAAGGAAAGACTTAATAAACATAAAATTATCAGAGGGGGTACTTGTACTACTTAATTTGAAAAGTTTCTGTGGGTTGGTTGTCCATCCCAATTATGTACACTAACTAAAGCTTTCTGCCGAACACTTTGTGTGCATGCATTTAACAGACAAAAATGGACCAACAGATTGCGTCAAAAATCACCATAAACACACATAAGAAGCAAACTAATCAAAAGCAATTTGCAAGATATTAATAACATATATATATAAATGTGGCAAATACTTACGGGAATGTACAAATCGATGCCTGCTGCTTTTGTTTTTCTTTTTGTCAGCACCCCTTTTGCAGTTTTCTCCTCTCAATCTCTCTTCACTCAGGCGGAAGAGTCTCCCACTCTTTGACCCAGATATATCTTCTTCTTTTTTTCTTTTTCTAATTGGTACTGGCTCCCACTTTAATTAAGAAGATTGAATTAAACAAAGAACGCTGACTCATAATAGAATTGTTCGATCTCAATCACTTTCCTCTCTTTTTCTCTGTTATTTCCGATTTATGGCGTACATACCAAGCAGCCAGCATTGACTTTGCTTTCGGTGACTTTTGTCTTTTCTTCGCATTTTAATAAACCAGGACAGACTCAAGATATATATATTATTGCATTAGGTCCGACGCCCATCGGACCTATGATGGGGTGATGACCATTCGATCTGCATCAAGATTCGTGTACTTTGTATTAAATCTGTGCAAGTCTGTATCAATTTGCATGTTCATAGATCTTGATGCTAATCGTACAGTCCTAGAGCTAATTGAACCTAAATATAGGTCCGAAACCGTATATATTATTTACGGTTTAAATTATATTATTGAGTATTCACTAGGCTATGTAATGCACCCCCCATGGCCCCACGGCCCCATTGGTTAGCCACGTGGTAATGGAATAATGGATTGAATTAGCTAGCTTTCAATTTCCACCGTACCACCGCATATTACATGTGTCAAGCCAGAGATCCGTATACAAATTAGTTATTAACTTATTATGTAAACGATTAATGAGGCCAAGATTACACTACTTATTTTATATTTATGATCCCATTTAATTAATTCAAATTTGATACCATAGTAGTCGTCGACCAGCTGAATTAAAAGAACGATTGGTTTAGCATCCAATTGAGTCAGAATGCTCCTACCAATTCTTGATATAAAATGATTTTTTTAATTATCATTATTAAATATTTTGTATGAGGTCATTGAACAAACCCCAAATATGATTAACATATAAAATACTAAGAGTGAGGCTACGGTACTTTGCAAAGTGTGAATTGATATGTGCTATGAATTTATATTTTTACTTTAAAATTCAAATAATCAATCTAAACCGTTTAAGATGATTTTCATATAAAAATATACAAGAAGATCATATTTTTTTTTTACTATTTTTTTTAGATTGGAGACCAAATTAACTGTCAAGTGAGGCTATGGTACAATGCATAGCGTAGATTGGTTTGTACTACAGATCAATATCTTTGTTTTCAAAGTTCATAAAGTCAATCTGAACCGTTCAACATAATCTCTATATGAAAATGTACTTGTAAATTAAATTTTACATTTCTTAGAATTTTTTACTAATTTTTAGATAGATTGAAATCACTACTTTTGAATGGTCTAAATTTTTTAGATCAAGTTATTTTATATCTATATAATAAACTAGTAAAACAATCCTAGAAAATGTAAAATTTGATCTACAAGTATATTTTTACATAAAGATCATGTTGAACAGTTCAGATGAATGTTCAAACTTTGAAAATGAAGATATTGATCCATAATACGGATCAATTCTTTTTTTTTTGAAGGTTGGCTTTTGGCCAACAATATATTGCAAAAGAAAAGTTTTTATACACATATATGCTCAGTAAGCTCAAAAAGAAATAAAAATAAAAATAAAAAAGGTATGTACATAAATATCTCCTTTTTCAGAAATGCTATTCAACCAGCAGATAGAATCGCAAGCCGGGTAACGTATGCTCCCACATAGTCCAATCCAACTCCGTCTTGGCTTTCCTTAAATAGTTCGCAACCATTGCATGATAGTAGAGGTCGTATCATTGATTAATATCTCGACCGGTTTACACTTATTGGAGAAAAGGCGCCGGTTTCTTTCTTTCCAAATTGCCCATGCTCCGGCTGCCCATACCACCCTCTGTTGTCTCTTCATTCGACCTGATAGATGTGGTAGTTGTAGCCACATGTTTCGCACACCTTGAGCACTAGTTGACCCGATGTTGTGTTGCGCACACAGGCCCCTCCAGAATCGCGTGGCATAAGTACAGTCCCATAGCAGGTGGTCTCTCGTTTCCATTTCTTCGGCGTGACATAGGTGGCACCCGAGCGGAACGACACATCCCCCTCGTCAGTAACACTTCCTGAGTCAGTATTTTGTTTTCCAGCATCAACCAAATAAATACTTGGACTTTGAGAGGGACTTTCAATTTCCAAAGGATTTTTTGGTATGCCGATATCACCCCCGTGTTGCGCATCATCCTGTAGGCCGAGCTGCATGTGAAGAGGTGTGTTGGGGACCAGCGCCATATCCACTGCTGGGTTGTAAGATCCGTAGTTAAGGAGGTGTTAAAGAAAGGGAGAAGGGGTGCCAGATCCTTTAGGAAATAGGAAGCTGTTACCGTTGTGCTTAGTTGGGCTGAATCGGTGATGCCATAAAGCCTCCGTAATGTGTTCCCCCACAGACCATTTGGGCTTTTGTATATGTGCCATACCCATTTTAGTAACAATGCGTTGTTTTGGCATTCCAAGTCGATGATTCCCATACCCCCGTTTTCCTTGCGCGAGCAAACCATTTCCCAATTTACCAGGCAATTAATAGATCGACACGTGTCACTGCCCTTTCATAAGAAGGACCTCCTCATTCTATCAATGTGTCTCACAATTCCTTTCGGGATTTTTAACGCTTGCATGTAATGCAGAGGCATTGCTGTAAGCACAGCCTTGACCAGTGTGAGCCGACCCCCATATGATAGGAATTTCGATTTCCACCCTTGTAGTCTATTTTGGATTGCCACCAACATCGGTTGGTAGTCGATCTTGTTTGGCTTTCTAATAGATAACGGTAGCCCCAAGTACGTTATTGGAAGCTGTGACGGAGGGGAAGATAAAATGCTGTGTATTACCCCTATCAAGTGAGTAGGTATGGCAACCGGGATAAAACTGCTTTTTCCCCTGTTGATCTTCAGACCCGACAGTCTTGCGTAGACTTCTAGGACTTGGTTTATGATTTTTAAGGTTGTCGGGTGGGCTTCCGAGATGATTACCATGTCGTCCGCGAACTGGATTGTTTCCGGGGCAATTCGTGCATGCTGCGGCATGGCCTGCTGTGCCGCCGTGAGAAATCTACTCAAAGTATCCGCCACCAGTATGAAGAGCATAGGCGACAGGGGATCCCCTTGTCTCAGACCCCGCTGGTGGGTGAAATAGCTCGTTAGCGAGCCGTTTACCTTTATTGCCGAAGAGGATGACCTTAATATGCCTAGCACCGCTGAGGTCCATCTGGGCAGGAAACCTCTTTCAATAAGCAGGTTCATCAAGAAACACCAATTAACCGTGTGGAAAGCTTTCTCAAAATCCACTTTGTATAGAATTGCCGGCAGTTTGTTTTTTTGAACAATATGCTAAGAATTCTCTTGCAGTCAGGAATGACTCCATCAGTGATCGCCCTTTGACAAAAGCCGTTTGGTTGGGTGTTATCAAATTCGAAAGATGCCGCTGTAGTTTGTTGGCCATAATCTTCGTAATTAATTTTGCTATTGTGTTGATCACGCTGATTGGCCGATAGTCCGCCATAGTGGTTGGTTCCTGTTTTTTCTGTATTAGCGTTATCGTAGCTCGGTTAACCAATCGGATATCCATACCATTATGAAAAAAGGCGGTGATGAGGTCCATTACATCTGTCTTTATCACTTGCCAGAAGGTGCGGTAAAATTCGACCGGAAGACCGTCCAGGCCACTTGCCTTCCCATTTGGCATGTCATTCAGTGCTGCTCTTGTCTCCTCTTCCGTGATATTTGCATCGAGTGGTTGCAGCTCCACACTGAGGTTCAGGCCCACACGCTGGGATAGGTCAAAAGGTGTTGTGTGGAATGTTCTTTGACCCATCGACCTGGTGAAGTGTTGAAGGAGGTGGTTCGGAAGTTGTTGTTGATTGATTGGTATGCCCTGTGCATCTTGGATAGAGACTAGTGAGTTTGTATTTTTTCTTCCATTTGCTACCGCATGGAAATACTTTGTGTTGTTGTCTCCAAGTTTTAACCAAGTACAATTCGATCGCTGCTTCCATTTGGCTTCCTTCTCGGCTGCCAGTGAGAAAATATGTTCTCGCAGGTTAATCCATAGTGAAAACTCAGTTCGGTTGAGGTATCAGCGCTCTTCGACCCAGTCAAGCTGTTGTAGTACCCATTTGGATTGCTTAAGATACGTCTCGCGCATTTTAAATCTGGATTGTTCCCATTTCCTGAGTGATTTCTGAACCTGCCTAATTTTCATTTGTATTCTTTTAGCTGGATTTGCAATTGTAATAGAATTCCACGCCTTTTGTACCTCCTGGTGCATATCCTGGTAGCCAAGCCAAAAAATTTCGAACCTGAATGGTCTCTTTGGTGGATTACCGTGTGGTCTGATTTGCAGGATTAAAGGTGTATGGTCCGATGCCGTTGTTGGTAGATCCCGCAAGTCATGCGATACTCCAAAGCCATTCCAGTGGTGAGATAGCATAGCCCGATCTAGTTTGGAAAATGTAGGATTTGGTCGTTTGTTCGACCAAGTGTATGTTCGCCCTCGTAGCGGTGATTCGAAGAGACCTAAACTGTCAATGAAATTGTTAAATTCGATCATGGTACCCAAATTTCCTGGACCACCCGTAGTGTCATGAGTATTTCTGAGTAGGTTGAAGTCTCCCAGTACAAGCCACGACAGATCATTTTTTTGTCGAATTGTTCTCAGTTCTTGTAGGAATATTAACTTATCCCTATCTACTTGTGGTCCATAAACCCCCGTCATCATAAATGTGAGTTCCCCTTTTTTGAGCAGCACAGTACATGAATAATTTAAATTGAAGGATTCGATAAGGGAGAATAATGAACTCCACACGAGAACAATTCCCCCTCGCGAACCTTCCGCGTTAAGAGACTCAAAATTAGAAAATTTGGCCGGGCAAAATTGTCTCAATTTAAAAATATCACAGTCACTTAGTTTTGTTTCCTGAAAACATAATAAATCTGTGTTGGCATCACTCACAATGTCCTTGATCACAGCACACTTATTAAAATCACACAACCCTCTCACATTCCGAGTTAAAATACTTAATGGATATCTTAGTTCATTCATCATTAAACCAATTACACAAAAGGCACAGCTTGGGTGCTATATGAGGAGCTATAACAAAAGGTACTGTTCTCTCAACATAAAAAGCTCCAGTGGAAATAAAAACTTGCGAAATTTGAAATGACAGAATAGTAAAATGCAAGAAGGTAAAATCTCCCATAGTTGTTTCTATCATAATTAAAAGCTTAGTTTGTGCCCATGTCCGGGCATTCCTCCTCCTCCGAGAACTCTTCACTCGAATCAAAGTCGAAGGCACCGAGTACAGATTTCTCTTCGTGCGCCCCCTGTCCTGCCTCCATATCCATTGCATCGGTTAGACCTATGCCTATGAGACTGCTCGGCCCGGCCTCCCCAGCAGCTTTCGGATGTGCACTCAATCCGCCTACCAGACCCGCTATCCCTTCACTTGTCAGCCCAGCCCCCATGCCACAATAATGGTTTACCTGGGTGACTTCCTCCTCTTGCAGCGGTGTGGCCGACAATGCCTCGTCTTGGAGAGCTGCCATTAATTCGGCCTCAAGGATAGTCCTTCGTTTGGCAGTCGCCTCGTCCTGACCCTTTTTCCTGGTCCAGGTCCTTTTGTTTCCATATTTTTTTGGGGTTTCTTTATTGTAAATTCGAGCGCTACGGCGAAGAGTTGTGCTGTTTTCAGTTGCAATCGGCTCCTGGGGATTGTTCTCGGCCACCACAGGTGTGGCAACCTCAAAGTGCTGCTCCTGTGCAGCCAACTCGAGCTGTTCCTGTTCAGCCAACTCGAGCTGCTCCTGTTCAGCCAACTCGAGCTGCGCCTGTGCTGCTAGCTGGGCAGCCATTTGTGCCTCCATGCGCTGCCGCTCCATGTCCTCTTGAATTACTCGCAATTCTTCATCAAATTCCCCTGCGGGTGAGGGAGTATGATAGGGGTTGAGGAAAGGCGGGTCTGGGCTTTGGGGAGTAAAATTTTCTTCCTCATAGTCCTCATATGTGGTATTGTCAAAATTGTCCCACCCGTCATCCAAATAATCGTCCTCATCCACTGTCTCGGTTATCGGGTCTGCCCCTATCGGATCCTCCACAATCGGATTCACCTCCAGTGGTTCCTCCACCGGTTCCTCCTCTGGTTCCTTCTCCGGTTCAATCTCGATTGGTTCTTCATCGGAGTCAAGATTGATTGTATTGTTGATTTGGGATGGGAGGAGATCGCATAATGGTGGTTCAAGAAGGTGTATGAGGGGGGAGCTGTTGGGAGAGATGGGGGATGGAAGGGGCCGTGGCTGTTGTGTTTGTGCTGGAAGAGGAGAAATTAAAGTAGAATGGGCTGTTGGGGGTGGTTGTGCATTTTGGGCTGTAGGGAGTTGTTCATTTTGGGCTAGCATAAGGCCTTGTTGGCCCACAACTAATTCAGATTTTTTGCTGTGGTTTGAAATTTGAATAACATTCCCCCGTATAACAGTCAAATCAAGGTCACCATCTCCATCTGTGGGCCCCTGTACTGTTGCGTGTTTTGGAGAAGGTCCATATAGGAGCAGGTAATTCCCCTCTCCATTGATTCTAGAACCGGACCTCTCCAGTTGCTCTGTTTCTGCACCCTTTCCCTTCCTGACTCTTTCCGCTTTTAAGTGGTCTTCGCTGGTCCGATCGGTCACCGGTGCAGCAGCGGTGTTGCCGCCCTTAGCAGATGCCTCCCAGTTTGGGCTTGATTTTAGTGTTTGTTCGAGTCGAATTTTATCCGGGCCTACTTCAAGGGATCGCCAAATCTCCAAGAGCATGTCGAAATCAGCAGTGACGACACCGTTGCCTTGACCGTCACCGACCATGGTAGTCATAGCTCGAATGTTATCTTGTTGAATTTGTTCGAAAAATTCGTGTTTTGGTGTTGGGTCGAGAGGTGGAATGAGGGGTAGTGGTTCCTCGATCCAGCTAGTAACTACGATCTCAATGATGCGTGCGACCCCTCTAATCCACATTAAGATGCCTTTTGGGATATTACCCAAATCAGGTACTGCCATGACCACCTTAAGGCTCCCAAGAGATGTGGCCCGGTTCATGGCCGTGTGGTCAAGTACTATGCCAAAGGAGCTTACCGCGGGGATAAGATGATCTATGGTCCAGGCTTGCGGTGTAACATTCTTGAGTTCAATCCATATCTTGTATTTAAGTCGCATGGGGTAGCCGTTTATCGCCGGGCTCCATGGGAATGCCACGTACCCGAGTTCTTGGAGGGGGCGTGAGTATGAGAGAAGGAAGCAGTGTCGGTCTGCCCCTACCGGTAGGAGTAACAGGTATTGCTGCCCGGACATGTGCGTTAGTTGGTACGGGTAGTCCGATTTGCATGTGGCCATGAGAATGGATTGCACTACGTTAGGCGTGTGATTTGGCCTAAGCCTTGCATCGATGACAACCGCACGATTAAATTCAAGGACATCTTGACGCATTTGGGTTGTTTCGGGTATAAAAACGGTGGCAAGCTCGGGGCGGTTAGAGGGTAGGCCTGCTTCACCCAGGTTACCGCGGGGCTGGAGAGGGTCGAAGTGTGCGGAGTTTGGGGTGGTCACCTGGGGGCAGTTTTTTGCCTCATGTCCCTTAGTCCAGCACTTGGCGCAAACTCGCTCCGCGGAGCGGCATACGCTTTGGTCATGGCCAATCTCCAAGCAATTGTAACACCTGCCCCGCCATTCTCTGTGGCCAGGGACCGGTGGTAAGGGCAAGGGGTTGGGTGTAGTTTCGGATGGTTTGACTGCAGTGGCTGTTTGGAAGTTTGTGAACCTCCATGGGTTGTGATCCATGAAGTGGGGCCATGGTGGGGTGTTGTATCGCTGGGAGGGTGCTTGGTATGAAGTTTGATAGTGGGGGGGGTGATTATTTGAGGTAGGAATGGGGTATGGGGGGGAACAACAGGATTTTGGGGCCTTGTCGGGGGTGGGGTGAGGTTATGGTGCATTAAATTCATGGTGTTTTGGTTGCTTGTCATTAAATCTCTGTATTTAGTTGGTGGGAAGTGAATGCGGTTGAAAATATGGTTACTAATGGGGGGATTTGTAGCTGAGGATAACAGAGGGATTTTGGCAGCGCCATTAATGCCATTAAAGCCAGTTGTACCTGGCTGACCTGGGAAAAACTCATTTAATGGGAGAAGAGTGCTCAAAGTACCTTGTTTTTGTGTGCTGGGTACAAAGAATTTATGGTGATGGTGCCGTTGATGGAAGGTGTGAGGTGTATTAGGCCGGCGATGCCATGATGAGCCTCTCTGGGATTGCTTTTTCTCCATAAAATGTCTTGGGACTCTGCCCTTTCTCCTGGTGTTGCTGCCATAGACGTACCTGCTGACCTTTGCTAGTGGCTTGTTGCTTCGCTGAGAGCTCCTAATGAACTGCTGTTGTCGTCGGCTGATGACCCTGCGCCATCCATTGGTTTCTTCAATAGATCGCCTTGGGGCGAAAGAGCGAAACCCACTCATTGGACTTTTTTACAAATTAAAATAGATCTTAGATAATTTGTTACGGATCAATTCTTACTATGCATGGTGCCATAATCTCCCTCTTTCAAACTTTTAATTATATATATTGAAATTTAATAGAATTTTTTTTTTATATAGTCTAGTCCCCTCAATAAATATCAAATATTTATTTGTGGTCTAGTGATTAAAACTTTATTTTATGGTTGAGAGGATATGGGTTCAAATCCCACTTACCATATTGTGCATTTTAATTTTAGCACCCCTATCAAAAATTTATAGTTCTGCTCCTGCTATTTAAGTATTAACTTTATTATTGTCTATTGTTTCTCATGAGAATATGAATTCAACAATTGGAACTTGAATAATGCATATAAAAAAAAATTTGGGTCATATCATAAATATTTGGACCACAAATACGAGTATACCTTATCATGCTTTTATCTCCATATATACAAGTATACATCGATATATATAAGTTAATTATTTATAATTATTCTTTAAAGAGTCTTTGTCTGTGTTATTATTCCATCACCACGTGGCTAACCAATGGGGCCGTGGGGACATGGGGGGTGCATTACATAGCCTAGTCAATACTCAATAGTATCACGTCACGTTAATTCAAACCGTAAATAATATATACGATTTGGGCAGAAATAATTTTTTTTCAAAAACTTAGTTATTTATATTAAAATAATTTTGTTTTTGGGTAAAAATAAAAATCACGGCTCTCACGGTCTCCCCAACAATATTATTATGGGTTCGGCAATAAATGAAATTGATTTTCTTGGATTACAAGTCTTTGTAAATTGCATCGCACTAAACGAAAAAAATAATACAAACAAATTAATATTATATATCGTTTGATCAGATACAAATAATTTAAAAATGAATTGAGAAATACAAATTATGTATACTTGTGATAATTTAAATATAAATCCACACTTGTTATATGATTATAGGAACATTACCGAGTCTCGACAGAAAATCCATATAATATGTTAGTTTGTGTCACACCCGAGACAATTAATTCGTTACGTAGAAAATTTTCATCACATACATTATCAATAACAACAAAATAAAAGTCACATTTATTTCATAAGCAAAAGGGTTTTACAAACAATCATGACTGACATGGTTAGTAAAATAACTACTGCCATGTTTGTTCAATGTATCAATTATTTAAAATAGAAGCTAAATCAACAAGTGGCATATTATTTCTTTCATAATCTTCCCGCTTTAGCTCACTCATGACGTCCTTGCTCAGTACCTTTATCTTCATTACCTGGTAACCCACAAAAAAGTGGAACAGGTGAGAGATTCGAACATTCTCTCACTGCGGGATTTAGTTCCAGCTCGGAATTTGTAAAATCTACTTACTTCTCACAAACATGAAATAAATATAATAAAAATGCTCATGTGTTTCTAATGCCATGTAATTTCTGCGATGACAAACACTTTCACTTTTTTTCAAGTTTTCTGTTAATCCATTTATCTGCTATGAGAATTCCAACCAATATTGGAAAGCCGCCAACTTTAAATTAATGAACTAAGTACTTGAAAGTTTTCACAAAAGAAAAAAAAAAAAATTCTGAGGCATATATAATGCTTCATATAGCATATTGTACAATGAATTGTATTTAGATGAATGTATAATAAATCTTTTCAAAAATTCAGCTCTAGATTGATGTTACTTTAATCAACTACAGCCTGATTGTATGGCAAGAAAATAGTAATGAAGAAAATTTATATTAATTATAAATAATAATGAAATCAGTTAATTAAAAAGTTAAGCATTTTTTCAATCAACAATGGATGTCTAGTCCTTTGATATAAGATCACTAATGTAAAAAATATTAAAATATTAAAATATAATAAATAATAAATTTATTTAATAGAAAATTATGAGATTTAAAGATAGATTTGTCTAAGTATTTATTTAAATAATATAATTTACAATTAACATAAAAATAAAAGTCTAAATGGTGATTGGAGCATACTATTACCAAATTTGGTTAGTTAACATAATACTAAGCAAACAAGTTTCTTTTTCCTCATATTAGTAAACTGTCTTTTTTTTTATCAAGGACAATAACAACAATATTTGGAAAGAAAAGAAAACTTTCCGTTGAATCGTGTTTGGTTGATAAAATTATGTCGGAGGTGAAGGGTATAGGAGGTGAAAGGTTTAACCTTGTATCATTGTAATCAATATAATCGGTTTTCCTCCCAATTTGGGGTGTAACGGATGGAAAGGAATTTTGTTCCAAATATTAAAAAAAAAAAATAGCACAAATGCTCAACCCTATATCTTACCTATATATTTCTTACACAAGTTTTTTGTCACAAACCTACAACAACCACCGAATTTCTCATTAACCTTCTAAATTTTAATCAACCAAACAAGAAATAAGACGGAAATGAAAGTTAAATTTATTTTCTCTCATTAATCATCCAAACACCAAGAGGTTAAGTATGTTAATCTTCCTTTCTATTCCATTCCCTTCTATTCTTCACCTCCCCTTCCTTCCTCTACTCTCCATCCAATTAAACAAGGTGTAAGAAACTTGTTAATTAAAAAAAAATGAAATAACAGCTTGATAGAGAAACTAATTGAGTAAATTTTCCATCGATTAAAACATTTAAAGTGAATATGTGAATAATTAATGTTTTTGTGTGAATATGAGCTCCACATTTTTTGTATTGTTGTTGTTGTTGTTGTTGTTAATATTATTATTATTAGAGTAGGGTTAAAATGCATCATTGCTTTTGTCCTCCAATTATGCTCCACATCCTTATCTCCGTTTTAAAATTTCGAATAGTCAATCCAAACGGCTCAACATGATCTTCATATTAAAATGTGCTTGGAATCCAAATTTTATATTTTTTGGAATTGTTTTACTATTTTTTTAGATAGGTACAAAATCATTGTTTTTAGATAATTTTGCCACCAATTGTGTAGAAAAATTCGTTCTCCTCTTGCTCTTTGTTTATTGTAGGTTCAGACAACAAACAATGATTTTGTACCTATCTTAAAAAAAGTTAAACTTTTTCATTGAAATATAAACTTTGGTTTTCAAGCACATTTTAATACGAAAATTATGTTGAGCGGTTCGGATCGATTGTTCGGACTAAGAAAATAGATATAAAGATGTGGAGGATGATTGGACCACAAAACCGATAATGCATTTTGACCCTAATCTTATTATTATTATTTTGCTAATGGACCTGTGTTACTGGAGATTCACACTGGAAGTACCGCAATAGATTTTTAACAAATGGGCCGAAGTGTGTGTTTCACAGTGCTCATTACTAGAGATAAGGAGCGTGCAGATTGTCTGTTTCATTATCTCAAATGGGCCGAACTACAATGGGCTCAAACTTGACATTCACAGTCGAACAAGAATTGATTTTTCACAGTGCTAATTACTATAAATATGGTTATAGTTCTTTGGAAGGCATAGATAATTTTAAGTTGGGGTCTCAGCAAAGTTATTGTAGCGATTGCAGTAGTACACCTAAAAGAATAAAATATTAACCACAAATCCAAAAATGTACGCCTTTTTGGATATAGAAAGTTCTCAATTTTTTGCACAAATAAAAAAAAAAAGTGGAAGAAACAATTGATTATCAGCTAATGAGCAGGCGCCACCCACAGGCACATACCGGTAGATGGTGACTGTAGCTTTCACTTTGAAATTTTCTTACATATATATTTTTAGTAAAGTTACATATCAAGCCACCGAACTAGTTTAACTTTGAATTTTCATTATAATCCCACCATGCCAGACTTGTACAAGTTGATTCAAAAACACTTTTCTGCTTGGTAATCAATCTCTAGAGCAAAGAGAAGAGATAAAGGGTGTACGTGTGTCTCCCAACCAACAGACAACCATGAACAGTAAGGCATAACTGTAATGCATGACTAGGGAACATTTTAGAAACATCCACCAAGTTCTGTATTCACAAAAATCTAAATAATTATTACTCGGAGGTTCTCATAATATTGATGAAATAAACTTGCCAACTTGGGTAAGCGCCTAAGCCAGTTGATTAAAATAAAGATAAAAAACCAGCACAAACAAACTCAGCTAGTATAGAAAGTCCTCAGCCATTAATTACAAAATCACCGATTAAATAAGGAAGCTGCCCATGACAATGACAACGATCGTGCAGAAGCAACTTGTAGCATGGACTTGATCTCCTTCAACACTTCGGTCGACAGATCAGGCCTATTTTTTCTCATTGGATCGCTGCATGTAAGGCCCAAAGAGATCATCTTCTTAGCCTCCTTAAACGGCCATGGACCTGCCGAAGCATCAATTAATGCCCTCAATGTACCGTTCTTTTGTGCCACCTCCACCAATTGCCTTATACCGATTGGGCTTTTGCATGTAGCAAGTCGCAATAACAAAATGCCAAAAGAATAAACATCATATTGAGGAGTTGTCTTTCCTGTTGAGAAGTACTCCGGGTCCATGTAGGCAAATGTTCCCTGCAGACAATCTGTTAAGTGGTATGGTATACTTGCGCTGGCTGTCCAATTTAGTTGGCGGCAGAGCCCAAAGTCACAGATTTTACTTGTTTTGTTCTCATCCAGAAGGATGTTATCGGGTTTTAGATCACCATCACTACAGCAAAATCAGTCTTCAGCGACCGGCATCAGAGACCGGTTCCGTCGCCGGTCGCTGAAGACCCCTAAAAAAACAGAAAAACAAAAAAAATTAAATTCATCGGAGACGGAACCCTTCAGCGACCGGCGCCATAGCCTTCAGCGTCCGATACTTCCCGGTCGCAGAAGGGTCCTCCTTAAAAAACCGCGAGTCTTCTTCTTCTCTGTCTATCTCCCGCGCACGTTTTAGGTTTAGCTAAAAGAAAAACAGCCGCGCGCCGACCCCGCCCCCCGACCCCGCCTCCGCGCCGTTGTTCCTCTCTCTCTATCCTGCCAAGGTGACCGCCGCTGTTGTTCTGAAAAACTAACCCGCCGTTGTTCCTCTCTCTCTCTGACTTGATCTGAAAAACTAACCCGCCGTGCGCCCGACCCCGCGTGATCGCCGCCGCCATTGTTCCTCCCTCTCTCTCCCTCTCTCTCTCTCGCTGTTGTTCCAGATTACCGCCGCCTGGTGCCGCCAACTCCGCCTGACCTCGCCGCCCAACTCCGCCTGATCCTCATTCAACTCAGTCAGGTATTTCAATTATTTGGCTAATTCATTGATTCAAGTTTTCAGCTTTGTGATATTAATTTTTGTTTATTCGTGTATTTTCTGCAAGTGGAGCTAGAATGGCGGAAAGAGGAGAATGAGGTGGATATATCGATCTCTGATTTCTGTTACTGATCTGATTTCTGGTACAATTTTGTTTATCCCTATTTTTGTGCTTTTGTGGGCAATGGAGAAAATTACAGCGTGATTCAAATATTATGCGTCTGTTAGTTGTCTGAAATCTGTACCTTGTGAGCTCTAACTGTGTTAATTAAATTGAGAATTGTAATGTGAATAGCACTTGATTAAGTAATCTCACCACTCAATCAGCACAATTATTAAATATGTTAATCAATCACCATTTCTATTTTTTTCTTTTGATAGTGTTTGTTCCGTTCTTAAATTGAGTTTGAATTTTGTTACAGAATCCTGAGACTTGTGGAGAAATTGAATGGAGATAGTTTAGGAGATTCTAGTTGGCTTGAGGATCTTGAACAACTCTGCTGGGTTAATTGTGCTTGAACAGGAATTCATGTGAAGGCCTTCAATTTCTGAAATAATTTTCAGGTTTCTAAATATATATTTCTAATTTTGAAGTAAAATTAGAAAAAAAAAAAAAAAAAAACTCAAGCAAGAGATTGCAAGAACCAACTAGTGTTGTTTGAGAACTCCATTAACATGAAAACCATACAAAAGACATGTCTTACTGGTACCACCATTAGTACCAGTCTACAACAGTAGCAAAATTAGAAACTATGGTGTTTGTTTGAAACTTTTTGCCTTTTTGGAAGTAGTGCACTGTTGATATATATGTAGTACTATACTACACTACATATGGTAATTTGGTATACATGACAGATTTGCATGTCTTAAAAGCTAATTGCACTAATTGGTTTTAGGAGTTGTAGAAGTTAGTTTAATCTTGGGAAGAAAGAAGGAGAGGACAAAACTCGATCTTCAAGGGCGTAATTGCTTGTAATCAGGCAAGTTTTCTCTCTTTCTTAATTCTATAGTATTATGTTATCTTCAAGGGAAAGGAAGCGTCAAGATTTAGTTGATTATCTATCAGCACAGCAGGAAGAATAGGAATTGCATCTTTTACTTGATTCAATTTCGTGGAATGCCCCTAGATTTAGTTTAGAAAGAAAAATTAGGAATTGGAAACAAGTATACCATAACTGACAATAATTAAGACAAGTTATCCAATCATCTTTATTTCAGAATTTGACATAGATCTATTAAAATTGTAAAATTGTAGTTGCTATCTATAAAATATACATATTATGCATTAGGTGTATAGTGGAAGGTTTCGTGCCCATGTATTTGAAAAATCAATTTTTATTACTAAATCCTTGATGAATAGCATAAATGGATTCAAATTGAACTTTTGGTGTAATATTCTTGCAGGGAGGTTCTACCTCGCACCATGCATCGAACCCCGATGATCAGGATGATAGCGGGGATGATATGAGAGATGAGTTTTAGACATCATGTTTGTTACTATATCGTATTTTAGATATTTTATTTTTATGTGGTACTTTGGATATTTGTTATTTCATGCTTATGTATACTTTATATATTTCATGTTTATGTCGTTTTGTGAATTGTTTGGTACGTACCAATTAAATTGCTTGTGAATTATTTGATACGTTTCGTACTAATTGGGGCAGAAGAAATATAAATGAACAGAATGAGGAAAAAAAAAAACAGTAACTAAAAAAAACAGCAACTAAAAAAAACAGCAAAAAAAAAAAAAAAAAAAAACTCTTCTGCGACCGACTATGGTCTCATCAGCGACCGTTTATTCGGTCTCTGATGGCCTGTCTGCGACGTTAACATATACCATCAGAGACCGATCTGATTGGTCGCAGATGACTCATCTGCGACCGGCGCCAAACCCATCTGCGACCGGTGACGTCAGCAGGAAGGTATCAGCGACGAAGCCAACTGCGACCGTGACATCTGAGACCGATTTCTGTCTTCTGCGACCGGCGAAATACTTATCTGCGACCGATTTGGCCGGTCGCAGATAAGTGTGTTTGCTGTAGTGCATGCACAATACCATGAGGTTCGACACAATGTAAGAAGCTTAGTGCAGAGCAGATCTCAAATGCAATACGAACTCGTGCTTGCCATGAGAGGGGTAAAGTGTTGTTTTTGCATTGTAGACGGTCTTCTAGGCTACCATTTGGTAGGTACTCATAAATAAGTGCACGGGTTTCTGCACATGCTCCTATGAGTGCCACAAGGTTAGGATGCTGTACTTTGCTAAGAATTTTAATCTGTAAAGTTAAAATAAATTATTTCTCATTAACTACAAATATGAAATCTAGTGAGTAGTCATCAATGCTAATAGAATTATTTATAATGTAATAAAGACATAAAAAAAAATTTACCAAAAAATTATAGTACAAAATATTTATGTAGCTTGTGTCGTTTTGTTGGTGGTTGTTTATCATTTCTTGTTTTAACATAACTCTATAAATATAAAAAAAAATATCCCTAACAAAGTTTCAATGTCATCCTGTGATGGTAGAAATCGAAATTACTTCTACATATTTGAGCGATGAAAATAATTTTAGAGTGAAAATACGAACAGGCAAAAAAAACCACCAGCACATTTTAAAGATTGAAATCAACTATAAATTTTGTAGTGTGGTGCTTTTCAATGAGGATTTGAAGAGTTGCACTCGAATTTTGTTGAAGTATATATGCATAAATGTTCTAGTCATGGGAAGTACCTCCTGATGAAATTCTTTTGCTCCTTGTCTGCTTTCTTCTTTCAGCATCTTTATTGCAATGGCAGTATTGTGGAGGATGCCCTTATACACAATGCCAAACCCTCCTTCTCTAAGATTACAAGACTCATGGAAGTTGTTGGTTGCAATTTGGAGGTCTGAATAGCTGTATTCAGCAAAGGGTCCTACACACTGGCTACGTGGAGCTTGCTTCTCTGTCAACCGCCGGCACAACTCTTCAACTTGTTTTCTGGCATCATCTCTTTCCGACATTAATTGTTCCATATGTTTCTGGGCAGCCTCTGAAAGTTTCCTCGCATCATCTCTTTCACACATTAGTTGTTCTGTGAGTTTATGGGCTGCCTCTGAAAGTTCTCTAGCATCATCTCTTTCAGATATTAGTTGTTGTGTGAGTTTCTGGGCCGCCTCTGAAAGTTTTCTAGCATCATCTCTTTCAGACATTAGTTGTTCTATGAATTTCTGGCCCGCCTGTGAAATTTTTCTAGCTATATCTCTTTCAAATATTAGTTGCTCTGTGAGTTTCTGGGCCTCTGAAAGTTCACATCGAAGGGCAGCTCTCTCTATCTGTATTTAAGAAACATATTAAAATATATAGATCTAGTGTGGCCGGCTACGATGCCAAGCCTAAAACTAGTCAACTGGTTGTCCATATCTTAGTTTTAGAGCTCCAACGGCCAATACAAAACACTCAATGTAATATATTCTGGGGCAAAGTATTGTTTTTGCATCGTAGATGATCTTCTATGCTATTATTTGGTAGGTACTCGTAAATAAGTACACGTGTCTCTGCACATGACCCTATTAGTTTCACAAGGTTTGGATGCCGCACTTTGCTTAGAATTTTAACCTATGTTGTTTAAATTGAATAACTTTTGGTAAAAATATAGTATTCCTAGACCTAGATATCTTTGAATGCTTACAAACTATAGATATTTCCAATACATATTAGGCTGAACCACTTCTACCAAAATTTATTACACTACATAATATGTATGTGCGTAGTTCGATGTTGTTGTCTTCTTGAACTATTCTTTGTGTACATTGCATTAGTTTAATTGATAAATGTTAATCATTTCTATTTTTAACTAGCAATATGCACTATCCAAAGAGAAACCAAAACGTTTCCATCATTAGATGAGGCAAATTAAATTATTTAGCATTTCACATTCCATGGGTTTAGTTAATCTTATAGTGAAAGTACTAGATGTCATCAAGATCCATCAAGATATTATAAATATTGTAATTGACTGCGAATTTGGTAGTGTTAGATTTTCCATGAGTGTTTGTAAAAGGCCTAAATTAAAGATGATTCCTCCTCCTCTATTGTAATTACCTCTATTCCTTGTAATTTATTAGAATCTAATTAAGCTTTATTTGAGTATTATTGTAAATAAACATATAAAAATATATTGACTAGGTAGATACCTCATCGAAATTGAAGTTTGCCTTGGAAAGCCATAATGACTCCATCTCTGTTTTCTCTGATCTTCCTATACGGTGCATGTTCTGGTAACTCAATTAACAGAAATGACATTAGACTTAATTAGCAAATAATTGGTTGTCTAGTACTATATTAAAACAAAAGAATGTAAACGGGCAACACAAGAAATTCATTTTATAGAATAATATATGATGTGTTTTGCATTACTATCTTCCATCTTCCATTCTTTCTAAAAAGAAAACATACAACAATTGTTGTTAATTGTATTTTGTAAAAAAGGTTCACCTCATATCCAAATCTGTTGAGAATATGAAATTTTCTTAACTATGCAAAATTGAGGAAAAAAATGATGGGGGAGGCAGCGGGAGGTTATGTGGTGATACCTTTTCAAGAAAGTCATTCAGAAATGTCAATAAATGTCCTTCTTCATGCATGGCTCTTCTCCAAAGGAACTGCTGATCTGAATCTTCCGTCTCTGAAACTAATTCTGATGTTTCGAGACCTGTAGTCTCCTAACACCAAAACATCAATATTATAGTACAATGAAAGGAATAACATCATAGATAAATGGATCTAGTAACAACTAACAAGGATATTATTTTTTCCTTTCTCATTTTAGTATAGCAAATATTATTATTCATTAAGGGAACTGAGAATGTATGTGTGTAAATAATTGTTACCAGGTTGTCTATCATTTTTCCTGTCCCCGTTACATTTTGTTGACTTGCTTCCATAGTACAACCCCTTGCAACGAGCTCATAATGTGATGAATTTGTTAATTTTTCCCCAAATATGTTAGTGAATATGTCAATAATGGCTGGAATGGAGCATCCTTTTCCAACGAGCTGTATTAATTTAATCTTCTCCACATCCAACCTGGATTCATGCAATGCCTTCTTCAACACCACCTCAATTTTTTTCAATGTTGAATAACTCAATCTTTGAAAGTCATTCCTCGTTATTGACCCCTTAACATCTATTAATCCTGAAAATTTCTTAAGGTAAAAGGATGCCTCATTGTTTTTGCTTAGATCGTTCTTCAAGCTCTCACAAGCCTCACTGAGGCAAACACATGCACTGCTGTTTTCAGACACATCAATATTATATTCCTTTCTAATCTTAGATGCAAAATGCTTAAACAACACTTTATCGAATTCCCTTCCTCCTACCGACCTGGCATAACCCTTGTACAAAATATTCACTGATGTTTCCCATTCATAGAAACTGCCAGTAGAGCAGTCCCTTTTGAACTCAGCAAAGCAAATTTGCATGCTGGCATGGCCAATATCAACAAATGCCACAATACCTTCGCCTCCCAATAATCTTTCTTGTGCCACTACCATGGCTGTTGTTTCATCGAGAAGGCACAAAGACCTAGGTAAACCAGCAATTTTTGCAGCTTGAAGCACGTCCTTCTTTTGTTGATCTGTGAAGTAGATTGGAATCCCAATACAAGGAGTAGGAGAAAACGGAAGATATTTATGTGGTACAAATTCTGAAGTGGAAATCAACATAGCAAGAATCTCAACAGGGGTGAATGCTCTGTCTTCTTCCTTGCATCTACTGTGGACTAATGGACATCCATCGGGACCTTCAATTACTCTGAAAGGAACATAATCAAGCTCCAATTGCAGCTCTGGATCAGAGAATTTCCTACCCAAAAGACACTTTATTTGAGAGATGTAAGTATTGACTCTCCGACTCCAATATTCCTCTGGATATTTAAGTTTTACAAGGGAGAGCAAAGCATCATCAAACATCACATGGCAACTCCAGTTGCCCAAATTGATTCCCAGCATACTCCTATATTTGTTTCTGCCATGTAAAAAGAACAAGAACTCAACACTAGGATTATAATACTAAAGAACATTTAATTCAAATTCCAAGATCAATTGAATTAAATGGCAGAAACAAAATAGTTATTTTGCCATGCCATTTACAGGAAATTTCCACTGCTACACCTCTATGGTGGACTTTTCATACATAGTTATTTGCATGGCAACAGCATAGTTGGACGAATATTTAATTGAAATAGGGAATTAATTGAGATTCACCAATTTAATGAAGCCTAATGGATATATTGTGTCATCAGGCATGCTGGTGTACAACAACCATCAAGTGCATATGTAAATATATTATATATAGCTTATTTTACTAAATTTTATATGATATAGTGAGCATATCTCCTACAATATTTATTTTATTTAAAAAGCATTAAAAGAGAGTTCTGTTGAATGGAAAAAAAATATTGGAGTTAAAATTTTCTTATAAGTGTCATTTCCGGCCATGAAACTGCTCTGGTTATAAACACAAGTTGTCAATTATATCAGAAAAAAGTTTGAAGCAACCTGCTAAACCTGTATCTAATTTCTAGACTTGAAACTAATTGAAGTTAATTGATCCCTATTGAGTCCAGACATAACTTGAATGAAATCCTAGCAATCAGATATCCAGTAGACTTGTGAGTCATGAAATAAATCCATTCCCAACCCAACCTGACTAGGTACTCCTGTTCTGAAACCCAAATCTGCAAGGCAGTCTAGGCTGCTAGCTACCCAAATGTGATCAGGAAATAGTTTGCTTTGGAGATTAATAACATGGAGTATCCTTGAGAAATATACAATACATCTGAGGTTCTGAAGTCACCACATACATGAATTTTCAAAGCATAAAACAGACTTCAAACATTGTTGACAGAAAGAAATTGGAATTCATCCAAAATATTGAGCCTTTGTGCCCCACACAATTGCTTGAATCCTTTTTTTTAATTCACTGAGATTCTCCACTCAATAGCTTGGATCTCTTCCCAAATATATCATATATAAACTAAATTATGTACAAATTTTGATCAAACCTTGCGGAAAATTTCTATTTGGTTTTGTTTATGTGAGATCTAGTGATGTAGGGGGGGGCGTATGTAAGAAATCTCAGGTAATAGCAACTACAACCCGACTTTTACCCAATAGCTATTATTGTATTAAAATAGTCAAAGCTCAATAAATATAAATAGAATCGGGAGTAGTAGTACTACTTTGATAAGTTTCTGTTGGTAGGTTGCCGATCCCAATTACATACAACTACAGCATTTTGCTGAAAACTTTGTGTGCGTGCAATTTTACCAATGTAAACCAACATATTGCATAGAAAACCAACAGAAACACACATAATTAGGAAACTAATTAATCAAAAGCAATTTGCAAGGGGTTAAAGTTTTACCAAGAAAATCTCACTTTGGTATTACCCAGATAAATTAGACAAGTCCCGCTAACTCATGAAGAATATATATATTGATAACAATACAGGTGCCAAATACTTACGAGAACAAATTGATGCCCTTCTGCTTTTACCACCGCCCCTTTGGTTTTCTCCTCTCTTTTCTCTTTCTGCTTTGAATTTATTCAGTTGACCCTTTCTCTCTTTGATTCAGATCTCTGTCTCTCTGTCTCTCTGTCTCTCTCTCTCTCACCAGATAACTGGTAGTGGCTGCCAACTATTAAGGCTATAAGCATTGACTTGGCTTTGGTGGACTTTTGTTTTTTTATTAACATTATATCACTTTGCGACCATTTCAAAATGGGACCTTCATTGGTGAGTGATATGGAGTTAAAAGAGTAAAAACCAACCACTTACCACTGAAGCATTTCGTCAAGCATTTTTGTGTGCGTAAAATTTGACCAACAAAACAACAAACTTGGTGTCCCAAACCATGCACTACAAAAAGACAATAACCAAAAGCAAGTTGCAACAAAGTTTCACTCAGAAAATCTCAACTTGGTATACCTAGAAAAATCAGAGGTGGCAAACACCAATTCTTGGGGGCAACAAAGTATAACTCTTATTATAATAATGCTGGCAGGTATTATATAATTTTTGGAAACAAATCAACAATGTCGTTGACAACTGCTGCTTTTGTTGCCAAAAAAAAAAAAAAAGGAATCAACTTGGTCAAATGGTCACCTCTTCTGTTGACGCCCCCCTTCTCTCCCACGCAATGAAAAAAAAATAATGAAAGAGATGGAGAGTGATTCAGGGAGAATTGAAGTGGAACTGGCAATGTGGAGAAAGTACTGCTGATGCTAATCTAAACCGTAACCTTCTGAGGGATACCGGTTATGGCAAAATAATTTTTTTCATTAATTAGGTTGTGCAGGAGTAAATCCAGGGGATGTCCCCTGTAAACTACATGCTAATAGAGCATGGATGTAATTCGAATTTTACATTTATATAACACTTCGCAGCCCCTGCCAAGCCTTTCAAAAAAAAGATGGACAGGTCATTAAGGCGGTAAAACAGCAATTCGACATAGGCTGGATTAATGGTCCGCTTGGACTTTGATCTAATGAACACGTAAAGATGGATTACCACTTTAAAACAGACTGACGAGGAGAGGAGAGGTGACATGAGCTTGCGTATTGGCCGCAAGTATAAGCTGATTATGAAATTGGGCTAGTTTTTATAGTATCAATAGTGTTACTTAACAGGATGTGATTTCTTTAATTTTATCTCTTTCTATGCTAAGCTCACGTCTATTAAGTGATCATAAGAACATATTATATTTAGCATTTAAGGTGTATTTGGTCAGTCATGGCAAATTATTTTCTCTCTTATATATGTACCTAAAAAATATATTAAATGAATAAACAAACTGGACAACATGTATACTTAAGAAAAAAGTAATACAAGGCTATTGGAATATCACAAAATATTTTCATTTAGTCAAAATATATAACATTCATATAGACCAAATATTTTCCCAAATATTATAAGAAATTATGTTCAAATTTAATTGTTCTCATGTTAGATAACAGAATTGTCATGAATTCTCAAGTAATTATGCTGCAATTTCATTACTACATATAAAAGCTTTAGTATTAGATTTGGACTAAAAGAATGGATAAAATTAGAAGGGGTTTTCTGTGGGGAAAAAATGAGGACAATAAAACGGGTATATCGTTAATTAATTGGGATACGGTTTGTTTGCCTAAAGAATGGGGAGGTATGGGAGTATGCAATTTGAGGTTCAGAAATATTTCCTTACTCTTAAGATGGTGGTGGAGGTTGTATACCAATCTAAATTGTCTATGGACAGAGAAAATTTTGTCTTTAAAACAAAAACCGGGTAATCTAGCAGGGGCGGCACGGTGGGCAAAGGTGGGATCCTTTTTCTGGACCACTCTGGCTGGCATATACACTATCTTTGATTGGTCATGTCAAGGAATGAACACAGCAAATCAGATTATATGGAGGTGGGAAAATAGTGGGCACTACTCGGCCAAGTCAGTGTATTCGGCATTAGTGGGAGGTGGGAAGATAGCTTGGCCATATGTTAAAACCTGGAGATACAAGGTTCCTCCAACAGTTCGCATCTTCCTCTTTTTGTTACTGAAGTGTAGATTGCTCACCCACAAGATGATGGTAAGAAGAGGTTTCAATTGTTCCCCAAATTGTGACTCCTGCATGTTAGGTGAGGTAGAGTCCATATTGCACCTGTTCTTTACATGTCCGATGACAATCCGATTGTGGGATAGGATGGAATCCATTCTAGGAGTTTGTCTCATGACAAGAGAGGAAAGGGTGAAGGATACATGGAAAAAATCGATGAGTAATGCAGCAAGGATGGGGATGGGGACAAAGCAGTGGTCGGTTTACTTCATATCGACTTGCTGGACGATTTGGAAGCAGAGGAACAAAAAGATCTTTGAACGAAAAGAATTCCCTTTGAAGATGATTGAGGAATGTGTATTACAAGATGCAAAGTTGTGGATGCAATACTGCTAGAAGCTATTTGATCGATGTTTCTCTTTTTGTTTGTGGTTGTAATTGTAGTTTTTATTTTTCTTACTTTCTGCATTTGTAACTGTGGCTGTCAGCATTTAAAAAAAAAAAAAAATTTCTTCAGTTGTCGACCCCCTCTCTCTCTCTTCTCTCTCGGTAATGGATAGTGGCTGCCAAGTGCCAATTATAAGTATTGACATGACTTTCGTGCATGGACTTAGTGTTTTATTACATTATAGCATTTTGCCACCATTTAATAATGGGATGACTTCATTGGTGAATGATATGGAGTTAAGAGTTAAGACCAACTAAGTATTTTGTCAAATTTGACCAACTAATTAAACAACAAACTTTGTGTCCCAAATCACTACAAAATAGACAATTAATTAAAAGCAACTTGCAAGAACATTACACTCAGAAAATCTCAACTTGGTATCACCTAGAAAATCCAGAATTGGCAACAGCACCAATTCATGGAGCGACAAAGTATAAAACTTGTAAGAATAATGCTGGTGGTGTTATTTTTGGAAACACATCAACAATGTCGTTGATGAAAGCTGCTTTTGTGCCAAAAGAGTTCAGAATATCATATAATAATATGAAAAAACAAAAAATGAGAGAGATGATCAAACAGCCATTGACATATTGTAATAAGGTTTGGCCTGCTTGGACTTTGACTATTTACGCACATCGACTTTAAGAAAGCAATGGAGTTTCTGGTTTTTCATAAGAATTTCTTTTTGGACTTGGTATTTTTTTCTAGAGAGTTCAAATACCTTCAATTTTTTGTGCCTTCATCATGCCTCCATTTCTAAAAACTTTTAGAACTCAAAATTTGAAAGTTAAAAATTAAAATAAAACCATTGGATATGATATACATCATTTTATCTATCTACATGAAAAAAATTATTGCATTTTAACTTTGTTTTGGTTGTCATCAAGAGCTTGTAAAAATGTACTAATATGAATAATTTCTAAACGTTGATTTTTCAACTTATTGATTCTCATAGAAAAAAAATTGAAATGTAATAATTTTTATGAGCACATAGAGAAAATAACATAGATCACATCTAACAGTTTTATTTTGACATTTATGTTTTAAAATTTGAGCTATCAACATTTTAAAAAATTGAGGCACAATAGAGACAAAAAATGAAGGCATTTGAACCTTTTTATTTTTTTTATTTTACCTTTTCTGAGAGACCATATTTAGTGTTTAACGAGTAAGCGTCTTGTCTTAATTAATGTTATTTGAATATTTATTGAAATGATATAAGTATAACAAAAGCCCAAGATAAAAAACATAAACAAATCCAAATTGACAATTTGAGGTCCAGACAGCAACATTGGTCCTATTAAAGTAAAACTTTAATTGCCATTTCAAATTGGGCCTTCATTGGTCGAGTGATTTATTATGGAAGAGTTCAGACTTAAGAGTCTGAAGACCGAAATAATCAATTTACTGCCACTCTGACAAGAGGAAGGTTAAAATGCGTCATTGGTTGTTTTTTTTTTGAGTAAAAATAAGGATCAAAGTTCTTATTTGCTTTATTGATGATATAAAACGGTTTCGGGTTTTAAGACCAAACCCGATAAAAGGGTTTTACAAAGATTGATTCAACCTTGTTGAATCTTGCAAAAAAAGAAAATTAGGAAAAAAAACCAGAAAAGGAAATTTGGGAAATACTCTTTTGAGTGAACAAAACAAAATAAAATAAAACTCTTTTTGCATTAATGCAATGGCCTCCACATATCTTGTACTTCTTCTGCTAATTCCATCTCTGTTTTACTTTTGTCTGTGAAAATTCTAGAGCACCTTTCTCTCCATGCCACAAACATAGCTATTAATAAAATCTCTCTGATTTTACCTTCTTTGCCCACTATCCAGCAATGAGCATCCACCCTTTGTAATATGAGATTCCAATTATGATTCAAAATTGAAAATTTTCCATTCAAGATACTGTAGAGATTTATCGAGAAAGGACACTCAGAAAATAGATGATACACCGTTTCCCTTGCTGCTTTGCACAACACACATCTGCTGGGAAGATTCCAGCCTCTTTTTTCTAAATTGTCCGTTGTCAGTACCTTGTTATAATAAACCAACCATGCGAAGACCTTGATTCTAGGAGGTACCTTCATCTTCCAAACTCTGCATATTGTCTCTTTGAAACAAGGTGTGTTTTTCAATCTTTGATAGGCTGATTTTTCAGAGAAGCAATTTGAATTTGTGATAGTCCAAAGAACATCATCCTCTTGAGACGCATTGGTAGGGTCCGGCAAGGATAGAATGTCCTGCAAGGTTGATAATTGCTTGCTACCTTGAATCGATTGCTGCAGATCACCAATGTTTTGAATTAGATCTTGAATACCTCCTAACTGGTACACGTGATGAACTGAAATACCAGTATCCAACGCCTCGGCAAAGACCAATGGCAATTCATGCTCTAGAATTCCATGTCCCCAATTGTGTAGCCAAAACTTGGTCATTTGTCCATTGCCTAACTCCCTTCTCATTACTGATTCACATAAAGCAATAGTGGTTGCCAAATTATCTTTAAAAAATTTGCATTGAGGTATGTCACTTCTTCTGAGAAAATGATAGGATGACAAGAATAAAGATTTCCATATTCTTTCATCGGGTTTGACCCATAACCAATACCATTTTGCTAATAAGGCTGTATTGAAAGTCTTCAAATCAATGATGCCTAAACCTCCAAATTTTTTTGGTTTACAAATCATCTTCCAATTTGCAAGTGGTATCCCTTTGTTATTTTCTCCACTTCTCTTCCATAGGAAGTTTCTTCTTTTTTTATCGATCTCAAGTATGACCCATGTTAGAATTTTGAACACAGACATGAAGTACATTAGTATTGAAGACAAAACCGCATTGATTAGCACAATTCTCCCTGCGATTGATAAAAATTTTGCAGTCCACCTTTCCAGTTTTCTGTTCACTTTTTCAATTAAGGGTAAATAGGCACTTTTGGGAAGTCTTTTGTTTGAGAGAGGAAGGCCCAAGTAAGTGAAAGGATAGGATCCTTGTCTACAACCCAAAACATTCAGAAGCTCTTGAGGTTAGCATCGAACTCATTTGGTAGTATCAATTCCGACTTATCCATGTTGATTGTCAGACCCGATATTTGACCAAATACTGTGAAGACAATTTTGAGAGCTTGAATTTGCCTCAACTCTGGTTTGATGAAGAAAAGAGAATCATCTACTTATAATAGGCATGGCCTCATATGCATGAAAGGCAACCTCCAAGTACCGTTTTCTGTTAATTTTCCTAACCATCTTGGCAAAAAATTCATTGCCAGTATGAAGAGCAGGGGTGATAAGGGATCGCCCTGTCGTACTCCTCCTCTTTTAAGTTCAAATTTTTTCCCCAACAAGCCATTTATAATTATCTGGGAAGACCCTTTTAATACACAATTAGTAATCCAACGTATCCATTTGCTTGGAAATCCCATGCTCTCCATCACCTTTATCAGAAAATTCCAACTCAATATGTCAAATGGCTTGGCTGTCCATATAAAAAACCTTCCGTAATTTGTCTTCCTTTTATGAATCCAGATTGATTGTCTTTGACTAGACTTTGCATGTGAGGTTGCAATTTATTTGCAAGGAGTTTTGATACCATCTTTTGTATACCATGAAGCAAGCTTATGGGTCTGAAGTCCTTTGGTGTTCTAGCTGCATCTTTTTTTGGAATAAGTACTATGTACGAGGTATTGAGATTATCCAAGTTCCATCCTTTGTCAAGTACTTTTGTTATCACCTTGTGCAAGTAAGGGAGAAGTATATCTTTGAATTCTTTGAAGAATTCTCCTGTAAATCCGTCAGGACCTGGGCTCTTGTTAGACGGCCATTACTTTATGACCCTTTCAATTTCCTGAACAGTTACGTCTGCTGTCAATTCTTGCAAATCATTTGTTTCTTCATACAACTCAGTCCATCTTAATGGGGGTAGGGTATCTGATTGTGATCCAATTAGTTGTACATAAAAATTCCAGAATATTCTTGCCTTGTCCCTTTGTGTTGTGTACTGCTGACCCTCATGATCAATTGCTGGTACAACATTGGTTCTTTTTGAAGCCGTAGCCAAAGAGTGAAAATATCTAGTGTTACTATCTCCTTGTATTTCCCACTTTATTTTCGCTCTTTGTTTCCACAATTTTTCTTCGAGAACTATTAACTCTACATATCTCCTTTTTAAAGTTATATGTACCCATTTTTCCAGATTTGTTATTGCCGGACTTCCTCCACTCTCCCTATCCAGAGCATGAAATCTCTGCAAATTTTGATCTGTTCCTTGATGCTACTAGTCCTTTGTTTAGCCCATTCGGTTATGTGCTCTTGCAGGAATTTTATTTTTGCTCCTAGTTCTGCTAGTGTTGTAGCCAGTCCAGGTTCCATCCATTTTTCTTTCACAAGCTCTTTAAAGTCGTCAGAATCTAACCATATATTCTCAAATCTGAAGAAAGCAGTTTTCTTAAACTTTGTCTTTGCTGTTAAGAGAAGAGGAGTATGATCCGAGGACGTGTTGGCAGCAGCTTCTTGAATTGAGTTGGGAAAAAAGTTATTCCAGCTTGATGATATCAGAAACCTATCTAACCGTGCCATTGCCGGTTGAAGTCTGGAATTTGACCAAGTGTAATTCTTGCCTCTTAATGGTAGATTTATCAGATCCATGTCCATGAGTAAATCTGAGAACTTGATAGACTCTCCCCAGTTATTTGCATTCAGATTATTCCTTTCCTCTGGAAGTAATGTGACATTAAAATTGCCACCAAGAATCCATGGAATATCATTGATAGGTTTGCTCTGCTGTATTTCTAAAAAGAACTCCCTTCTCAAGGCTGGTGATGTTGGGCCATAGATACCCGACACTTTGAGCTCATTTCCATCGTGATTCAGTGTTACCGATAGTACAAACCTTTTCTTCTCACAACTTACCAGTCTAAATTTGGCCGGATTCCAAACCAGTAAAATTCCTCCTTTTGTACCATCTGCTTCTAGAAATTGGAACTCTTTCAAACACCTACCACTTATTTGCTCAATTATTGCAGGAGTCATGCCACTCATTTTTGTTTCTTGAAAGCATGTTATATCCGGTTTCTCCAACAAAACTGTCTGTCTCATAGCCAACCTTTTATCTTCCTCGTTAAAACCTCTTACGTTCCAAGATAAAATTTTGATTTTTGATTTAAACTCCATAATAACACCAAAACATCATCATTCTTATAACAGAAGGAGACATTACAAGATTCTTCTTTAACTCCTCCTTTCTCCTTGTTACAATCAAAAAGTTCCCCATCCTTCTCCTACTAAACATAGTCCTTACCCTCCAAAAACTTACTACTAACTTACTTTTAAAGACAAACACCATACTTAAACATAGAAAACAAAACATGGATAACATAATTAAACTGAAAGATACTTCTTATAGCTAAGTAGCTACTGCTTCTTCATTTGAAGACTATCTTCTCAATCATCTCTTCAATCTTCCCCCGCATCTGAACCCTTGCCATTTTGATCCCTAATAAACCGTGTAGCTCTCTCAAACAATTATACACTGATTTATAACTAAGTGTCCGTGTATAATTTCCCAATATTTTTTGGCCTTTCAAAATTTCATATTTGACACACGGTTTTTATAAAAAATTAGAAAAGCCTTGTACAATGTGCAGTGTAGAATTAGCTTTTTTGTAGTAGTGTCAACTTCTTTTCTAGCATAATCTCTTTCAAACATTAGTTCTTGTGTGACTTTCTGGGCCAACTCTGAACTTTGTATAACATAATCTCTTTCAGACATTAGTTGTTGTGTGACTTTCTCGGCCAACTCTGAATGTTTTCTAGCATCATCTCTTTCAGACATTAGTTGTTCAATGTCTTTTTGGGCCGCCTCTGAATGTTTTCTAGCATCATCTCTTTCAGACATTAGTTGTTCTATGAGTTTCTGGGTCTCTGAAAGTTCACGTTGAAGGGCGGACATCTCTCTCTGCATTTAAGAAGAATATTAAAATATATAGATTTAGTGAGGTCGACAACGGTGCCATGGCTAAAAATTAGTCAACTGGTTCTGGTGGTCCAAATCTTAGTTATAGAGCTCCTAATGACCGATATGAAACACAGTGAATGTAATATATTCTGGGGTGAACTATTGTTTTTGCATCATAGATGATCTTCTAGGTTACCATTTGGTAGTTACTCGTAAATAAGTGCACGGGTCCCTGCACATGCTCCTATGAGTTTCACAAGGTGTGTACTTTGTATGCCGAACTTTTGCTTAGAATTTTAACTTTTGATGTACGTATAAATTATGTAGCTTCTGTTAATTGCAAAAAAAATAGTCTTTCTAGACCTGCATATGTTTTGAATGCTTACAAACTATCACTAGTACAGAAAATACATTTAGTGTCGGCATATTAGTGTCATATCTTAGAAACAACTGTCACAGATCTGCTTGCGCCAAATTTGTGAATATCTCACAAGTATCTGTGTCGGTTTTTTTGTTAAAAGCTACATGTTTCCAAAGTATATTACACTCCATAAGATGTACATACGTATTTCAATGTTCTTGTCTTATTGAATTATTCTTTGTGTACATTGCATTAGTTGAGTCAGTACGTGGATGTTAATCATTTCTATTTTTAACTAACAATATACTGTTGATATTTGATAACTATTTTGGTGGAGGGAAGAGAGACAAAACAAGTTCTTTCTTTTTATTTCTCACCACACATTCTTACAACAGAATAGTACTCTATTTATAGTCCTAAACAAGCTACTGAAACCTTCACCATTAAGACTCTTAAAATTCGTATTAAAAAAACAGCTTTAAAACAGAACAGTAAATTTTGACCCTTCCTTGCTAAAACTGTCATAGCTTATTGTAGGTTATTCCAAATGACCTGAAACCTTCACCATTAAAAACTAGACTTAAAAACACACGAAGTAGACTCTTCATTTGCTCACAATGATCTGGAATTGCCCCTTCAATTCCTCATTCAATACTGCCTTAAAATCTGTCCGTTTTTTATTTGAGTTTATTTTCCACAAATTCCTCCCTTAAACTCAAATTTCTTCCATCCTTCATGCCTACTGCCATCTTGCATTTATCCAGCAAAACCGTGGGTAACGGCTTTGTGAACATGTCGGCTACTTGATCATGACTCGCTACATGATTCAACTTCACACTCCCTTCCCGGATTTGTTCTCGAATGAAATGAAACTTAACATCGATATGCTTGCTCCTTTCGTGATGTACTGGATTCTTTGCGAGTTCAATTGCCGACTTGCTATCAACTCGGATCTCGGTTGCTTCTTCTTGTCCGAGATTCAACTCGCTTAAAAGTTTCCTTAGCCAAACTGCATGTCGCACACACCATGATGCTGCCACATATTCTGCTTCGCATGTCGAGAGTGTCACGATGGGTTGTTTTTTCGACATCCATGTGAACGCTGTGTCTCCCATAAAGAATACGTATCCCGATGTACTCTTTCGATCATCTATGTCTCCGCACCAGTCACTGTCGGAGTATCCCACCAGTTTATACTCTTCTGTTCTCGAGAAAAATAACCCGAGTGATTCTGTACCTCGGATATATCGCAGAATTCTCTTCAATGCTTTCCAATGTGTATAGACCGGTTCTTCCATGAACCGACTTATCACTCCAACACTGTAAGATATGTCTGGTCTCGTGCATGTGAGATAACGCAGACTTCCCACCAAACTTCGGTATTTTGTCGGATCAACTTGATTTCCACCATCATATCTCGAGAGCTTCGCACCTGGTTCCATCGGTGTCGAAACCGAGTTGCAATTTCTCATCTTGTTTTTCTTCAGGATATCTTTCGAGTATGCTTCTTGTGACACAAATATTCCCGATAATCCTTGTCGGACCTCGAGACCAAGAAATGACTTCATCAAACCCAAATCTGTCATCTCGAATTCTCTCTTCATTTCTTCTTTGAACTTTTCAACCATCCCGAGATTATTTCCCATGAAAATAAGGTCATCGACATAGATAGCGACAACCAGCATTTTACCTTCCTTTTTCTTCACATACAATGCATGTTCATATGGGCACTGTATGAACCCGTTCTCCTTGAAATACTTGTCGATGCGAGTATTCCATGCTCGAGGTGCCTGCTTCAACCCATAAAGTGCTTTCTTTAACTTTAGCACCTCATGTTCTTTCCCGACTTTCATGTAACCGGGTGGTTGTTCGAGATATACTTCTTCTTCTAGCACTCCATTCAAGAATGCTGACTTCACATCCATCTGGTATATTGGCCATCCGAATTGTGCTGCATGCGAGATGAGAAGTCGAATTGTTTCCATTCTTGCAACCGGGGCAAAAACTTCATCATAGTCAATCCCGGCTTTTTGTTTGTACCCCTTTGCGACAAGTCGTGCCTTGTACCTCTCTAACTCGCCTTGAGCATTCATCTTTTTCTTGAATACCCACTTTACTCCAATGGACCGACTATCTCTAGGTAGTTTTGCGAGTTCCCATGTCTCATTTTTCTCGATCGACTTGATCTCATCGTCCATGGCTGCTTGCCATTTCTTGTTCTTTACTGCTTCTTCAAAACTTATGTTCTCAGCATCTACAAGGAGACATATGAGATGTACCTCGCTTGACGAGTCATACAGATCTCGCAGACTTCGCATTTTCGGTTGTCGAGGTTCTTCCTCATTATCAGTTGTTTGAGGGCTTCCTGCTATCTCGATCTCGGGGCTTGTTGTTGATGTGGTTGATGATTCTCCCCTTTCTACTATCACCTCAGAAGAGTTTTTCCAGTCCCACTCGCTTGCTTCATTCATCTTAACATCTCGGCTTATCATTACCTTCTTGTTTATTGGATCGAGAAGCTTGAAACCTTTAGTCTTCTCGTCATAACCAATGAACACAAATTTCTTGCTCTTATCCTCTAGCTTTGTTCTTCGCTGATCCGGTACGTGTGCATAAGCCACACTGCCAAATATTCTGAAGTGTGAGACTGTTGGCTTTCTACCACTCCAATTTTCTTGTGGAGTTTTATCTTCTAAACTCGCATGTGGACATCGGTTTTGCACATAAATTGCGCATTGCACAGCTTCCGCCCAAAATTCTTTTGGCAACTTCTTACTTTTCAGCATTGATCGAACCATGTCGAGAATGGTCCGATTCTTTCTCTCTGCCACACCATTTTGTTGAGGAGAGTACGGTGCGGTTAGGAACCTTCTTATTCCATGTTCTGCGCAGTATCTCGCAAATTCTGTCGAGTTGTATTCGCCACCTCAATCAGAACGTAGAGCTCTAATAAACTTGCCAGTTGCCTTCTCTACCATTACTTTGAACTTTTTAAACACTTCGAATGCTTCAGATTTTTCTTTCAGGAAATAAACCCAAGTCTTTCTGGAATAGTCATCGATAAAAGTAATGAAATATTTTTTACCGCTGAATGACTCAGGAGTGATTGGCCCACAAATGTCGGTATGTATTAATGCGAGATGATCTGTTGTTCGGTATTCTGCCTTCTTCTGAAATGAGTGTCTCGAGTGCTTCCCGAGTACACACTCCTCGCAAAACTTCTCGATGTAGTCAATCTCGGGTAACCCATGTACCATTCCTTTCTTCGACAATTTTTGTAAACCACCATAGTGCAAATGACCATATCGCAAATGCCACAGGAACGCCTTGTCTTCTACATTAACTCGCAAACACCTTTCTCGCACATAACACAGGTTGATTTTGTACATTCGATTCTTCGCCATCTCAACTCGTGCTATTACTCGCTCTTTCTTGTCTTTCAGTTGTAATACTCGATTTTTCATAAACACCGAGTATCCTTTCTCCATGAGTTGTCCCATGCTCAGGATGTTGCTCTTGAGATCAGGTACATAATAAACATTCTCAATTAATCCCTTTAAACCATTCTTTTGCAAATACGATATTGTACCTTGACCTTTTACTTGGATCTTCGACGCATCTCCAAATGACACGTGCCCATCCTCTATCTCTTGCATCTCCACAAAGAGGTGTTTGTGCCCACACATATGATTACTAGCGCCGGTATCAAGATACCACACCGTGTCGCTGTTGGGAATGGTATTTTTGTAGGCCATCATGAGAACACCATCTTCTCTTGTCTCCTCTTCCGCGACTAGATTCGCGTTTTCTTCTACTTTTTTCTCAGAATAACACTCCTTTGCATAGTGCCCATGCTTGCCACAATTATAGCACTCGACATTTGATTTGCACTCTTTTGCGTAGTGTCCATGCTTGCCACAGTTGTAGCACTCAACATTTGAATGATTTGACCGGCCGCCTCTCCCATGACCACGTCCTCTACCTCGCCAATTTTGTTGGCTTGACTGCCCATTCTCCTCATAGTATCCACCTCGACCGCGGCCTCCACCACCGCGACCATTGCTGCGACCTCCACGGCCGCGCCCTCTACCACGAAAGTTTTGAGTATAGAGTACCTTTTCATCTTTGATAGATACCTTGGCTTGCAGTGCTTCCTCAAGCGACTCGTTCTTCTTCTTCTTCCGCTGTTCATGCGCCTCAAGAGAACCAGCGAGGTCATCAAGGGTCATCTCTTCCAAATTTTTCGACTCCTCAATTGCACAAACGACATTCTCAAAATTCTCGGTTAATGACCGCAAAATTTTCTCCACCACTCTTGCATCAGTTAGAATTTCTCCATTTCATTTTAGTTGATTCACCACTGTTTGCACACGCGAGATGTAGTCGAATACACCTTCTGACATCTTCATCTTCATACTCTCCAACTCGCCGCGTAGAGTTTGGAGTCTTACTTGCTTTACTCGGTCGGCGCCCTTGAACACCTTTTCCATAGTGTCCCATGCTTCCTTCGAAGTTGCTGCACCGGCAATCTTCTCGAAACCCGACTCATCCACTGCTTGGTACAGTAAATAGAGCGCCGTCTTGTCTTTCATACGCGTTTCTTTCAACGCCTTTAACTGATTTGCCGTCTGGTTTGTGTTTGCAGCCGGCTCTTCATAGCCCTTTTCGACTATTTCCCATGCATCTTGCGCACCGAGCAATGCTCGCATTTGAATACTCCAATTTTCATAGTTCGACTTGGTAAGTCGAGGCAGTGGCATACCTCCTACCGACATCCTCCCGGAATTTTCCATCGGCTCTGATACCAAGTTGTTGATATTTGATAACTATTTTGGTGGAGGGAAGAGAGACAAAACAAGTTCTTTCTTTTTATTTCTCACCACACATTCTTACAACAGAATAGTACTCTATTTATAGTCCTAAACAAGCTACTGAAACCTTCACCATTAAGACTCTTAAAATTCGTATTAAAAAAACAGCTTTAAAACAGAACAGTAAATTTTGACCCTTCCTTGCTAAAACTGTCATAGCTTATTGTAGGTTATTCCAAATGACCTGAAACCTTCACCATTAAAAACTAGACTTAAAAACACACGAAGTAGACTCTTCATTTGCTCACAATGATCTGGAATTGCCCCTTCAATTCCTCATTCAATACTGCCTTAAAATCTGTCCGTTTTTTATTTGAGTTTATTTTCCACATATACAGTATCCCATGAAAATCCAAAACGAATCCATCATTAGATGAGACAAATCAGATTATTTTTCCTTTCATATTCCAGGGGTTAATTAATCTTGGACTGAAATTACTATATGTCATCTAGATCCATAAAGACATTGTAAATATTTTAATGGACTACGAATTTTGTAGTGGGAGCTTTTCCATGAGTCTTTGTAAAAGGCCTGGAATCATAGATTTTTTCTATTCCTCACCTGTTATTACCTACATTTCGGATTGACTATTTAAATTTTGAAAATAGAGATATGAGTGGGAAGTAAAACACCCTCTTTACTTCCCAAAGCATCGTAGCATCACTCAACATATATATAGACTAAGTAGATACCTCATTAAGTTGAAATTGATGGGCAGGCCTCTCTTCATTTGCATTGTTTGGGTCCTTTTGCTTTTTCTCATTTTCTGCTGTATAGGTAGTTCTGTCATCTCTCTGCATTTAAGAAGCAGATTAAAATATATAGATATCTTGAGACCGGCAACAGTGCTATGCCTAAAAGCTAAATGTAATCATCTGGTAGAAGACAAGAATGTTACCTGATTTTTTGTTTCATCTTGGAGCTCTGAATAGCTGTATTCTGTGAAGTATCCTACAGATTGGGTACCAGGATCTTGGTGCTCTGTCAACTGGCGCAACACTTCAACTTGTTTTCTAGAATCGTCACTTTCAGAATGCGATAAAAAAAGGAACAGAATGAGAAAATTTTATTGGAGATATTTTTCATGAGTACATGATTGATAATTTGTATTGTTAAGAATATTTGGACGACATTGAATAACAAATTTATATATTGTTAAGTAATATATATTATCTGTGTGACATGATATTTGTAAAATATTTTGTAACAAATTTACATAAGAAAATTTGCATGACTACATGATTGATTTTTTTGTTACAAATTTACATGATGATTTCCAATTCCGCACTGTGGTTATAACAATGAATTTTCATCAAGACAAAAAGCAGCACAGAGAGAAAATTTTATTGATGATATTTTTGTGTCCATGTTACATGATTGATTATTAGTAATCTTAAGAAGATCTGGACCACATTTTGTAACAAATTTATATATTGTTAAGAGAAGACTCTGTGAACCACTTCTTTGTGTATAAATTACCATGAAGGTAATGACATTTGGAGTCATTCTTACCATCTTGTAAATTATAATAACTGAAACAGAGAGGCTAATTTTGATGAAGCATACATATTATGGTGATTATTTATGGAATAAATTATCTGAATGACATATATTGGGTGCAATTGAGTAAAATTCATCTGTCAAGCAGGTTGAGAATCTGTTACCTGTAATCCTCAAGGCCAACGACTTCTGAATCATCAACACTATCAGAAGGTCCTGTCCGCCTAAAAGTTAGATGACGGTTTTCTTCACTGACAACAGGTCGAGCACCAAGATCTGTTGTTATACGCACAGATGGGATATTCTTGATTTTGTATTGATCTTCTCCTTGCAAACGTCGATGTAGCTCGTTAGAGGGATGATTTACTAATAGCTCTTGAAGAGTCTGCACCTTTTGGAGCTCAGGAAGTGTGTGCTGCTCATCACACTGATCAATTTTGAGATGACTTAGTATTGGCATAGCTCCCTCTTGTATGTCCCAATGATGTAGCTTTGGCAGCTGTTTAAGCTCTAGTTTTTCGAGGTTGGGAAACCATCCGGTTGAAAAGCTCAGCTCTGTTCCCTCATATGAGTTTCGCCGTAAACGAAGTATCCTGAGGCACTGGAGCCTCTCAAATATGGGCATTGGATCTTCCTGAATTCTAGATTCTTTGAGAGTCAATTTTGTGAGGTTTGTTGGGAACATCTCAACAGTTAGAACACTTGGAACAGTTGGATCTTCCTGAAGTCTTTCCCACTTTCCAGTGAGATGTAGACTTTGTATCTTCTCATGACAATGTAAGTCTTTTGTACCACCAAATACCAAGTAACCACCATCTAATGTTGATACAATACTGAGGGATACCAAGTGTTCTGTCCCTTCAAGCACACCCTTGAGAGTTTCCCACTCCTTTAGAGGACTCGAAGTCATTTCATAGGAAATCCCTAATGTACACAAATTGATACAACATTTTAAACTAGAAACTTGTCCCTGTCCTACACTTTTTATTGTTTGCAGATTTGTAAGGTGATCCCATTTTATTGGTAAAATTCTTTCCAGTTTTTTGTAACCATATACATGTCTTAAAATTGGGATTGGGATCACAACATCAGACCAATCAGCTTTTTCTCCTTTTATACGTGATCCCTTTAAATCAATTGTTTCTAGATTATAGAAGGAAAGATTCTTAAATATTTCTTGTTGAATAGTGCAGTATCTAAAACCCAAGTACCTCAAGTGTATCAAGCCCACCGGACCACCAACATTTCTCATATCAACACACTCAATGGTTAATACTCTAAGCAGGCTAAAGCCACTATAATTTAGTAGTGTAAAGTCCCTATCATTTGATGAATTTTGTCGAAAGCCAATATCAGAACCAAAACAGAGTAAAGAACGAGTGTTTTCTAAATAAACACCATCGTCTGAAAGAGTGCAAAATTGCAGCGTTGCACGGCGCGGCTTTGTTGCATCCAACTGGTTAACATATTCTTCTGCTTTTGAGAATACAGTGAAAAAATTCTTCTCCTTTGCTTCGTGGATAGCCAAGTCCCGTAGAAGAATGTGCATTATGCCGTATTTGCAACAGCCGTTCCATGATTTTTCAGTGACTTGAATCAAGCACCTGCAACAGTATTTTTCATACAAATTCAAATCTAAGAAGGAAAATATTGTTTATGAAGAAGTATGTATTCCCTAAGGCTATATCTTTCATGCAAAGAAAATTTATATTAATAAAGATGTAGATGCAAGTAGGTGCCATTTGGATTACTCCGTTAATATATTAAGTTACACTAATTATAAATTTGTTGGTACTGCTTGACGGTGAAACAAGTAAGAGTAGGTATCTGTCCTATTTATTGGTTGCAAAGATTGTGTCTAATACTCTAGCTTGCCTTTACCCGACACCTCAGAGTCACGTACCCCTAAGTGCTAATTTATATTGTTGGTACAATGGAGCATACATGTGCCATGTAAAACCTTTCATCTTTACAGTAAACTGGCTTAACTGACTTATAACAATAACTGTTAATTGGTGTTCAGCGCACACATTTGGAATCTGGCTTCCAATATTTATTGGTCCTCTTTCTAAGGACCATAACATTTGTATAGAACTCCTTTCCTGTTCAACATTATCTATCTTCTGCATGCTACAGCTATTATAATGCGAGCTAACTATCAAAAGATAGCACTAATTAAATATTTTGGGAAACATATTTGTGTAACTTAGCAAACCAATGTATTTATCTATTTTCTCTTAATTTGTAGTTGACTCCATTTTTACTCCTGCTGTTTCAGTTGGCAAGGTATGTTAGAGAATGTTCTTTAGTCGTGCTCCTATCATAGTGTGACAGATATTGCCAAAACTAAATGTATATATTTGGAGAAGAGAAAGAATTTCTAACACACCAGATTCTTTGCGGCACAATCACTGACCTTTATCCATTAAAAGATACCAAGTGTCATTCAAGAGGGGCGGATCCAGGATTTTCAACAGGGAGGAGCAAGAAAATAACGAATCGGATTTAAATAATTAATTGGGTTCAAACCCATTAACAAAACTCATTTAATTATTAAAATGATTTCGGAGTCCGTATGCTTCAAGAAAGTTGATGAATTCATATTCCAATTTGTAAATTAATCCCTTTAATTTAAAATAGTGGGGCTGATTACATGCAGGAAATGTTTTTTAGGAAATTAATTCATACATCTATGAATAATGTGAACCGTAGAATCAAAGTAGAAAGATCCAAAATGGAAAGGTCCAAAAATAGAAGGTCCAAAGAACTATTCTTACTCTTTAAAGTAGAAATATATACAACTTGAAAACCAATCTATGGCCCGTTGAACGAATAGAGAATAACTGTCTTTAGTACTGGGCTTCAAACAAATGGTTTCGGGCTTTCTAGAGGGGGGCAACATAAATTTCGGGGGGGATGGATGTGGGGGGGGGGTGCGCAAATTGAACTGGGCTTATAATTTACTACAGAATTTCAAAATCCAAGGGACGGCAGTTGCCCCCCCCCCCCGGGGCCTTATTGGGTCCGCCCCTATCATTCAAATATTCTTATATAAAATATATTTAAGTTAAAACTATTATCATGGCAAAATGTGGTTAACTTTCCATAAACAAGACATGAAAATTATATGAACAATACTTTTTGCACTGGATTCAAAATATTCTATTGGGGTAAAAATATTAAGAAGTGTTTTTATTTTTCTTTCTAACACATTAATTGTGTCTCAATTTAAGGAACACATATATTTTTGCAGCGAATCTCTTGCCTACCAAGCATCGTTCGGCTCTTGTAACTAAATTAATCTTTAATTAATGAGCAAACGTAGCCTACTAGAAAATTTCATGAACATGCCAACTTGTTTTTCTTAGAAAAATAAATAAATCTTTGAAGCAAGCTCAAATTTGCCTCGAATGGATTACTTTGACCAAAATGATAGATTCAGATATGTCTGTTGCAAAAAGTTTGAATATTTTGGTGTGGTTTATTCCGGGTTGTCACACTAATATTTAGGTTAACAGAATGCATTGTAGTATTTTTATTCCGGGTTTATTTTGGGTTTATTCAGGAATGACATATCTTCAGGGGAAGATATCAAGTCTTCACTGTGAAAAAATATGATACTTTTACCATCGCAGACAGTAATAGATTCTTTTAGTGTAATTAGGCGAGTCTGCCAATGTGTTAGGCATCAAGATTTATAGAGATATATACATCCCGCCATACATTTCTCCAGCCATTTTTCTCACTTCATTCTGGTATGTGAATTTTCTTTTCACGTGGTGGCATGTCATGTCAGATCGAGTCACGACGAGTATTAGTATTCCATGTCATATATCGTGTCTTAATTTGAATATTAAATGAGAACGGAATAGGTCCGATGCCCATCGGACCTACTTTTAGGTTCAACCAGCATGATAACCGTCTGATCTAACTTAAGATTTGTGCACACGAAAATTGAAACATAATTGCACAAAAATTAAAGCAATCCGCATGAATCTTAAAGCAGATCGACGGTGATTAAACCCGTCGAACCAATGCCCATTGGACCTACTCTCAAGTCGTCATATATCGAGTCTTTGAATATTAATTACATTGATCAAAGTTGACAATAATTATCTGACGGCCAATCTTGTTAGATCTGTAATTACAGTTAAATTTACTTGCCTGATTAGCTTGCATATATTTATATATAACCCCAAGGTGCTGAACCAATTATCCCACTGAAGAGATCTAATTCAATTTTTCAAACACTGTGCGCATCCCCCCCCCTACCCCAACCACCACCGGAGAACCACCACACAAAAAAATAAAAAATAAACATATAATAAAAAAGAAAAGAAGAAAACAGAGAGACACTTCTCAAAATACGAATAGAGGCTAGATCTCTATTCCTTCATAAAAAGAAAACACTTCTCACAATCGGAAATAGATGGCAGAGGGTGCTGCTGTGAGCTATTTGTTGCACAAGCTTGCTGATCCCATACTCGAGAAAGCTCTGGAGCTTTACCTTGTCAGTGATGAGATCGAGCAGATGCAAAAGGAGCTTGCCTCCATCAAATCTTATCTAGAAGATGCCGATTCCAAACTTCAGAGAAATAAATCAGTAAAAGAGTGGGTGAACCAGGTCAGAGACGTAGCCTACAGAATGGAAGATGCGATTGATACCTTCCTGGTTGACATTGAAGAAAACAGGCCAAAAAGTTCCCGCTGGAGCAAACTTACGACGGTTGTAAGAAAACCCATTAAAATGAACAACCTGGGTGACGAGCTCAAAGCCATCAAGATGGACCTCAATCAGATTTTCAAGCGCCATTCCAAATTGAGGAATATGGATGATGAAAATCGTGCCGACGCGTCAAAATTACAAAAATATGAAAATAGTCCCCTAATTTTGAGGCGCACAATTCTTGCTGATGATTACGTTGTTGGTCTTGAGGCTGACAAGGTCAACATTATCGAACAACTGCTTGATACAAACATTTCAAGGCGCATGGTGCTCTCGATTCTGGGTCCTGGCGGCATCGGGAAAACCACCCTGGCCCAAAAAGTATACAACAGGTGCATGTGCTCTCTTTTAATTTTTAAACCAATGTTTTCATAAAAAGTAGGTACATTTTTGTGGAGCAATTATTTACACCTAAAAATTTGCTAAATCGAAACACCGACTAGTATTAAGAGGCCAACTGTCCAATTTCGATCATTTCTATGGATTTTTAATTTCCTTGTGTTAGAGGTGATGAAATGCTTCAATTCTTCGATCTAGAGAAACATTTGATTTTTCTTTTTTTATGGTAAACAAAAACCAGCCTGTTCCTTTTCAACAGAAACAATTATTATAATATATGAGATAAATTCATGGCAATGGGTTACATAACAGATTGCTTTGTAACTAAAGCTGATCCGAAAAATTAAGTTGAGATCATTTTCAAATTAGTATGCACATATATTCACTGAATTGTCAATCAACTACACCCAGTATATATATATATATATATATATAGAGAGAGAGAGAGAGAGAGAGAGAGAGAGAGAGATTGGCTAATATCAAAACGTTTGTTCCGGAGCCGTGGTTCAACCAATTAGTTTTCTGATTTTTAAAGTTCAAACGGTCGATCCGAACCATTAGATGCGATCTCTATATTAAAATGTGCTTGGAGACCAAATTTTACATTTTTTTAATTGTTATACTATTTATTAAGCCAGTTTTAAAATTGCTGATTTGAATAAACAGTGAAAATTTTCTGGATCATTAAAAACAGGATTTTAAAACTGGCTTAATAAATAGTAAAAAAAAATCCAAAAAATGTAAAATTTGGTCTCCAAGCACATCTTAATATAGATTGAATGTTGAACGATTTGGATCGACTGTTAGGACTTCGAAAATGTATAAACCGAAGCATTTTTTCCATGGTCTAGGAACAAACGTTTTGATATTAGCCACTCACTATATATATATATACATATATAGAGAATGGCTAATATATAAACGTTTGTTCCTGGACTCAGGAACAAACGATTTGATTCTCCGATTTTCAAAGTTCAAACAGTCGATCCAAACCGTTAGATATTTAATCTATATTAAAATGTGCTTGGAGACCAAATTTTACATTTTTTAGAATTTTTTTACTATTTATTAAGCTGGTTTGAAGGTCGCTGTTTTTCAATGGTGCAGAATTTTAATAAAATCAGCGATTTTCAAACCATCTTAATAAATAGTAACAAATTCTAAAAAATGAAAAATTTGGTCTCCAAGTACATTTTAATATAGATTAAATATCTAACGGTTTGGATCGACTATTTGAACTTTGAAAATTCGAGAACCGAATCGTTTGTTCCTGAGTCCAGGAACAAACGTTTGTATATTAGCCATTCTCTACACACACACACACACACACATATATCCAAAAATAATCACCCTAATAAGACCAACCCATTTAAACTGAATTAAATTTTGGTTTGTTCGTTTGAACCGAATAAGATAAATTAAATTTCAAAAATTAAAAATTCAATACAGACACCAATACATTAGTATTTTATAAAAATAAATATTACAATATCAACTTTGCTGACCTTAAAAAAATATTAAGATAGTATTACACTTATTGTTCAATTCCATACAAAATATGTGGATATTTCAAAAATCCCAACTAAAATGAAAGGAAGGAAGCAAAAATTGAACCAATCAAAATATAAACTAAACTTGTACCATTATCATTTGTGCGGTTCGATTTACTCGGTTTTCAAAAGTCTAAAACAAAGGATCCATTTAAACCGAAAAAATGATCCATTTAAACCGAAAATTTTCAGTTCGGTTGTAAACCAAACAATCCGGACAGCATGAACACCCTAATTTTATTTAATAAAATTTACATCATGGTAAGAATGTCTCCATATGTCTTAGCTTCAAGGTAATTATGCACAAAAACGGGGTTCAAATATTTTTTCCCTTACAGATATATAAATTTGTTTCAAAATATGTCCAAATCTTCTGAAGAATGTATACAAATAATAAATCATCTAATCATGGAAAAGATCTCCAATAAAATGTTTTCTATTATCTGTTTTTTTTTTCTTCATGTAACACATTCACTTTTGTATCCTCAGTGAGGAATTGCAGGGGCGTTACGATTGTCGCACATGGTTGTCCATTTCTCAAAATTTCAGATTGGATGATCTCTTGAGAAAGCTCCTTTCCGAAATCGATCCTAGCTTGAGGCAACAAAATCAAACGGTGGAGGATTTACAGCTAAAGCTGATTAGCTCCTTGAGAGGCAAGAGTTACTTAATTATTCTAGATGATGTATGGACAATTGAGCTTTGGAATCAATTAAAAAATGTATTACCCGATTCAAATAATGCGGGTCGCGTAATAATTACCAGCAGATTGCTTTATGTTGCTAATGCAGCAGATTGCAAGACACAACCGTACGAACTTTGTTACCTAAATGACGATGATAGTCAAGCTCTCCTCTTCGGAAGGGCTTACCAAAATCATATGCCACGTGAGGAATACCCTAAACATCTCTTAGAAGTTGCCCAAAAGTTAACGAAGAAATGTGGGGGACTACCTTTGGCATTGGTTGTGCTAGGCCTTATCCTCTCAATGAAAGGGCCCGAGATCAAGAACTACTCTACCTGGAGCAATTTGGAGACCATGGACTGGAACAACGGCCATGGGATGTATTGTTCGCAGGTCCTAGCCATGAGTTATGAAGACTTGCCTCACAATCTAAAACCATGTTTTCTTTATTTTGCTTCTTTTCCTAAAGATCATAAGATTTCGGGAAAGCACATTACAAGAATGTGGATGGCTGAAGAATTGATACAAAAAGAAGAGGGGACAATAGAGGACAGAGCTGAGGAAATCCTTAAAGAGCTAGTGCAAAGGTACATCCCTTTTCAGTTATATTTTTTAATGTACTTGTCCCGTATAAAACAAGCCTTGACGAGTTTTCAGCCCAACCTGGTCGTTTCATTACATTCAGAGCAAATTTACAAAAATTAATTATAGAACAAAAAACCCAAAGCACACACTATTCCTCTCAAACGACTCCTCCTAAATTTGATCAGTGCCCGGTACACACATGAGCTCTTGTTTACCTCCTTGTTAATTCCAGCGCATGTCTCCCAAAGATGTAAACCTTCCTATTGGATATTTTTTCTAACAAAATTTGGTAAGGTTTTGAATTTATACAAGGGATGTTTGCTATAATGATTAAATTTAGCAGAAATTCAAAATTTATATACTTATAATTCAGATCTTAATATATATTCTAAATTATAGCAGTTTGCTTTTTACAAAGCAAAAAAAAAAAAGTAATTTCCAATGATTATATCTAACTTGACATGTTTCATATAAGAATTTTTGCAGTATATTTTGTATTTTTTATTAATAAGATCACGGATTATAACTCAGAGAAACATTGTATGTTAGAAATTCTTTCTCATGACTAAATCTATACTTCCGTTATGGCAATTTGTATCACACTCTAGCGGAGTGCGTCTAATTAAACAACATTTTTCGTGTCCATCCACGACTAATTTACATGTACTGCAACTGAAACAAAAGAAGATTTAAAAAAAATAGACAACTTTCTAAGACAGGCTGAGTTCACAGAAATATGTTGGTCCCCTAAATAGTTAGCACGTATCTTTTGGTAGTTAGCTATATATATTAACACTTGAGCACCAGAAATTGTTAATACAGGAAAAGACTTACCTTTTTCTTTTTCTTTTTCTTTTTCATTTTTCTCTTGTTAGTACAAGTGTTATTGGTTCATAGCAAAGTACCTATAAATATACAAAGGCAGATTCCGAATGCATGTGGGGAATACCAAATGGTAACAATTATTGTAATTGACCTGAAAAGTTGAGTTGCAAATCAATATAGTCAACACAAAGGGTTAAAGCAATAAACCTAGGTTTATATTGTAAGGAGTCTAAAAGATAAGTCTTTTTTAAGTAATTTTGCAAACAATAGCTTCTTTAAATATGTGTTGCTTAACATCTTCGTACCATCAAATGGACCTAAAATATTAAACAATATAATTGAAGAAAAAATTACATGTGATTTCGAGGTAATGAGTTTATATGTAATTACAATTCGTAAATGTAAACATAAGAACATATATATTAATGACGACGAGACCTACCTGTGCAACTATTAACATGTTTAGTTAAAGAGTAGGAGGGAATGGTAACGGATTAAAATGGAGGTATCATATTTTCATTCTCTTATTTGATTGATCTTGTTTTCCTCTGTTATACTCTAATTTGAAGAGTAACAAAATGAATGCTTTAGGTGGTCCATATATTTTTTTTTTGAAGGTTAGTGGAAATTTTCCACTAAGAAATATATTGATTAAAAAATACTTACAAAGTCCATTCCCATTCCAATTGAAACAGTGCGGACCATAGGTAAAATAAAAGTACAGAAATAAAACTAGCAGTAAGGTAACCTAAACTATGACACCCCGCTCAAATGCTAACAAGTTCCGCTAAAAGAATTAAAAAGGCCATTGAAATCTCGAGGCCTCCTCTCTCTAATTGGGCACTATGCAAATAGCATCCAGTTGTGAATATCCATTGCCGCTGCATCGATCAGTATATGCACAGGTTTCCTTTCTTGGGAGAAAACGCGTCTGTTTCTTTCTTTCCAGACTGCCCATGATCCCGCCGCCCATGCCGTATCCCATCGCGTTTTGGTTTGCCCCGATAGCTGTTGGCGACCCTCCCACCAGATGTCAAAAGGTTGCGTACCCACCATTGGAGGCAAGTTTAGCTGCGCCCTCAGACCGCGCCAGAACCTTGATGTGTAGGTGCAGCTCCACATCAAATGAACATTTTTCTCAAGTTGATTGTTCCCACAGAGCGAACATCCTGGTGTGACCGCGCAACCCCTCACCGTCAGCATTTCCTGGGTTAGGATTCTATCCGAAAACATCAACCACAGGAATATCCGCACTTTCATAGGCACCTTAAGTTTCCAGAGTACTCTATAATGTATTGATCTCACTCCACTATCTTGCATTATCCGATATGCCGAAGCACACGTAAAGGTCTCACAGGCCGTCCATTTCCATTTTGGCAGTTGTGAAAAGGGGTCTATTGTCACCGAGCAGTTGAAGAATGGTACGAGTGACGCAAGTTCTCTGATAAAGAAAGACACCTGTTGATTGTTCGTGAGGTGCGCTGCCTGGGAGATATCATAGAGGTTGCTTAAGGTGGATGCCCATAGCCCCTCCCTGTCTTTGTGAATTCGCCAAAGCCATTTGACCAATAGTGCCTGGTTTTGTCCTTCAAGAGAGATGACCCCCATTCCTCCATTGCTCTTGAGTGAACACACTGTTTCCCAATTTGCCAGGCAGTTTATACCTCTACACGGTCCGTTCCCCTTCCACAAAAAAAGGTGGTCCATATATTAAAATAGTAACATCTATTATTAACATTGCTCATCTATTAAATTTTCGATCAAATATAAATAATTTATGAAATTTCTTCCTCTCTTCTTAGCACTCTTATCCAAACAAGATGTAGTAGTAGATCAATAGAAATTAGTACTAATGAAAATACAATAAATTTTTTGGAATGAGTGAAGCACTAAAATATATAGCCCAGTAAATTTATTTCCAAAAAAAAAAAAAAAACTAAATACAATTGCGTACATACTAATTATCTATGGAGATTACTATATATGTCTACAGATTGCTACATGTTAGTTTAAGTCATTTCACTGTAAATCAGATGTAATTTAATTTTCCCAAAGTTGAGATTAAAGTTTTCTTTCGCATATGTGTGCTACATTGTACTAACACTTTAAATTAGCACTTAATTAAGAGTGCGTAACTACTAGTTCAGGTAAAGGCTTGCATGGAATATAATTAGAGCCTATCAACAAATTAATATTTTCGTTCTACTATCTAAAAAAAAAAAAAAAAAAAAAAAAACTAAGACCATGATTATTAGGTGGAGCACACCTAACAAATAAAGGTGATCAACATATTCTTAATATTTTCACCATGATGATATAGCCGAGCATTCATCTTTATTCATAAAATAACATTTTCAATCTTGTTTGATGTCAATTTGCATTGAAAATACTGTTGTAGGTACTTGATTCAAGTAACAAAAAAATCATGGAATGGATGCTGCAAATACTGCAGTATGCACGATCTTCTACGGGACCTGGTTATCCACCAAGCCATGGAGGAGAACTTCTTCACTGTATTCCCAAAAGCAAAAAATTGTAACCAGCTGGCTGCTAGAAAGCCAATCCGTGCGGCAATGCAATTTTGCACTCTTATGGATGGCATTCATTCAAAGAAAACTCGTTCTCTACTCTGTTTTGGTTTTGGGGAAAATTTAACAAATCATAGTGGCTTTAGACTACTAAGAGTATTAACCATTGAGCATGTTGATATGAGAAAGTTCCCTTGTAGAGAATGGCTGAAGGGCTTGAAACACTTGAGGTACTTGGGTTTTAGATACTGCACTATTGAAGAAAGATTATTTGAGAATGATTCCTTCAATAATCTACAAATCATTGATTTTAAGGGAACATCTATATTGGGTAGTGAAATATCAGAAAATAAAGTCAAAATCCCAAAACTGAGACATATACATTGTCCCCAAGGAACTTTCCCGTTAAATTGGAATTACCTTGCAAATCTACAAACATTAAAAAAGGTAGAACACCGAGAAGTTTCTGAATTAGAATGTTGTAAAAACTTGCGTATCTTATGGATTATCAATGAAAAAGAAAGGACCATTAGTCTTCTAGAAGAGTGGCAAACTCTTAAGGGTGTGTTGACAGGAATGGAGCAGTTGGTCACCCTCTATATTGATTTAACTGCTCAGTCCTTCCTACCATTTGGTGGTACAAGAGGGTTACCTTGTCATGGCAAGATACAAAATCTACTTCTCTCAGGAATGTGGAGAAGAGATGAATGTGTTCTAAGTGTTGAGATGTTCCCAACAAACCTCACCAAATTGATCCTCCGATATTCTAAGCTTCAGGAAGATCCAATGCCCATATTGGAACGCCTACATAGCCTCAGAATTCTTCAGTTACTAGATTCCTCATATACTGGAAAAAAGCTGATCTGTTCAACTCGAGGGTTTCCTAACCTGGAAAAACTGGAGCTTAAAGTGCTGCTGAATCTATGTCATTGGGAAATAAAAGAGGGAGCTATGCCCATCCTTAGTCACCTCACAATTGATCAGTGTAAGGATCTGCACACACTTCCTGATCTCCAAAAGTTGTCGACTCTTCAAGAGCTATTACTAACTCACACCTCAAAGCAGCTACAACGATGTATGCAAGGAAGAGATCGATACAAATTTGAGCATATTCCTCATGTGTATACATAAGAAGGTGAGAACTCATGCATCTATGGTTGTAGAATTTCTTCACAGTTTTCCCATATTGATTTGTTGTTCAGATACTTTGCGTGGTTGCAATGTTTTATTTTCCGTTGTCAGCACTTTTCTTTTCTTTGCAATTGCTCTACTTTTTATTTATTGCATTCATTATTTTGAGCAGGAAATCATAATAATAAAAAGAAGCTCCACAAAAGAAGTAGAGGACGTCACAAAATCATACGTATCACCTCTTTTCATAGAGATGAGTGGTGAGATTTAGAGTCTCATTCTAAGATCGGATTTTCATTTTTTTTTTTTTAGTGGCGATCGGTTTTTCAGTTTGTTTCTGGGTTTGGTTGTTCAACTTTTCATAGTAGCCATGGTTGCTAAGTTTAATTTTCTGTTGTCTGTATTTTTCTTTTCTTTTTAATTGTAATTGTACTCTTTAAATTTTGCATTGAATTGGATTGTATTGGCTTGTTGTGATTTACTTAGTTACTTCATTTATGTATCATTATATATGTTTTGTTTGCCTGATTGTGAATTTTTAGTTGTAAAATTAAATACTCTGTGTGTTTTTTTTTTAAAAGTCATAAATTTTGGAAGAATATGACACTACTACAAAAAACACATTTACTACCCCCTTCTTCGTTAACTACCGGTATAACAGATGGCATATGCAATCAGGGGCAATGCTATATTTATTTGGAAGTTTACACCATCAGTTCAGTTCAATCCAACCATTGGCGTTGAAGGAGATACCTTTGCCATCGGTTGAATTTGACACAGTTGCTTTTTTATGAACGTTTTCCACCAGTTCGGAAGTATCAACAGTTGCTTTTTGATGAACGTTTGCCATTGGTGTTGACTATACAACACGAACTTTTCACTATATTATACTGATGTTATAAGAGGCCACACTGTAAATAAATGGAACATAGGTCATATATACACCAACTGTCCTATTAATCCAACACATGGTGATGTTATAAATACGAAAGAGCTGTGCCATTAGTTTCTGTCTCTCAACCGGCTTTAGTTTCTCTCTCTCTTTGCCCGAATTTATTGCTTCTATGTTCGCTGTGCGTGAATTAACTTTTCAAGGTGATATGCTATAGATCTAGTTATTAATTTTTCAAGGCTTTTAGCATTTATTCTTTAGAGTTATTAATTGTCTCTATTTTTTTAAGCTTAGCTCTTGATAGGCTGCAATCATATAGACAGGTTAAATCTGTTAAAGATTAAACTCAGATTTTAAGGTTATATTAAATGCGAAGTTAAAGGGGCAAATGGAGGTCATTCTGGACAAATAAATTATGTATTTTATGTGTTTTCCAGTCTAGATTCAGATGGTTCAAATTTAAAGTCGTTTGGAGTTCCCTAGAATAAGTTATGGCTGTTTTAGTAACCAAGGGTCAGAATTTACTGTGCTGCTCTGTATTCTGTTTTGAGTTGTTTTGAATTCTGTTTTGTTTTAATTACTGTACGAATTTTAAGAGTCATGTCTAAGGCTATAAATAGAGTTGTATCTCAGTTGTAAAGTAAGAGAGAAGAAAAGCATAATATATTTTCAGAAAGAGAAAATATAGTTTCCGTTGAGAAAAGTATATGTGGAACAACCACCCGAGTACATGAAAGCCAGAAATGAGAGTAAAGTGTTGAAATTAAGGAAGGCGCTATATGGGCTGAAGCAAGCACCTCGAGCATGGAACACCCGAATCGACACCTACTTCAAGGATAACAAGTTCATACAATGTCCCTACGAGCATGCATTGTACGTGAAGAAAGAAAAAGGTAATTTGTTGTTTATAGCTCTATATGTTGATGATCTTATATTCATGGAGCATAATGAAGAGATGATAAAAGATTTTAAAAAGGCTATGACTCGGGAGTTCGAGATGACAGATTTGGGGTTGATGAAGTACTTCCTTGGTCTTGAGGTTATACAAGGAAAATCGGGAATATTTGTGTCACAAGAGGCATATGCATAAGATATTTTGAAGAAGAACAAGATGGAAGAGTGCAATCCAGTAGCAACACCGGTGGAACTCGGTACAGAACTCTCTAAGTTTGAGGGAGGAGATCATGTGGATGCAAGCAAATACCGGAGTTTGGTTGGGAGTCTACGATATCTCACATGCACAAAGCCGGACATTGCATATAGTGTTGGCATAGTGAGTCGGTTCATGGAGGAGCCGAACCATTCGCATTTGAAGGCTAAGAGAATTTTTTGATATATTCGCGGAATGGAGTCACTCGGGTTACTCTACTCAGAGACAAATGAATACAAACTGATCGGTTATTCCGATAGTGATTGGTGCGGAGTGTAAATGATCGAAAAAACACGTCGGGACGTGTTTTATATGGGAGACACTGCCTTCACATGGCTCTCAAAGAAGCAGTCGATAGTGACATTGTCAACATGTGAGGCAGAGTATGTAGCAGCATTTTGGTGTGTGTGCCACCCAATTTGGCTAAGAAATTTTCTATACGAGCTAAAACTCCAGCAACACGAGGCAACTGAAATATGAGTTGACAATAAATCGGCAATTGAGTTGGCAAAGAATCTGTTGCACCATGAGAGGAGTAAGCATATAGATGTTCGTTTTCATGTCATTCGGGAACATGTCAAGGAAGGTAATGTGCGAATGAGTCATGTTGCGAGTCATGATCAAGTGGCGGATATCTTTACAAAATCGCTACCAACTGTGCTGTTCGAAAATTTCAAGATAATGATTGGAATAAAGGATGGAAAAAGTTTGAGTTTAAGGGAGGAATTTGTTAAAGATTAAACTCAAAACTGAGACAGATTTTAAGGCTATATTAAATGCGAAGTTGAAGGGGCAAATGGAGATCATTCTGGACAAATAAATTATGTATTTTATGTGTTTTCGAGTCTAGATTTAGATGGTTCAAGTTTCAAGTCGTTTGGAGTTCTCTAGAATAAGTTATGGCTGTTTTAGTAACCAAGGGTCAGAATTTACTGTGCTGCTCTGTATTCTGTTTTGAGTTGTTTTGAATTCTGTTTTGTTTTAATTACTGTACGAATTTTAAGAGTCATGTCTAAGGCTATAAATAGAGTTGTATCTCAGTTGTAAAGTAAGAGAGAAGAAAAGGATAAAGGATAATATATTTTGAGAAAGAGAAAATATAGTTTCCGTTGAGAAATATCAGAATTTGTCTCTCTTCCCTCCACCGAATTATATCATATTCTAACAAAATCTTGATAGGCTGCATCGTTTCTTTGTATTATTTTACCTTAATTTTAATTTAGATTGCCTCAAAGTTCAAGTTACTGTGCAGATTTCAATTTGTTGCAGGAAAATGATGAAAAAGAGCCAAAATAGTCTCCCGGCAGGCCGCAGCTCTCTCCTGGTGGGCTGCCACCTGGCTGAAGGAATAGATCAAGTCTCCAGACTGAGACTTTAACGGGTTGCCAGACCCATCTGGCTGAAAGACAAAACAGGAAAGCTCCAGTACCCTCTCTTATGACGTACGTGCTCCAGAATGCCTATTAAAGGGAAGGAGGGGAGGATTGTAGAATGGGCTTTGACCGAGGATAGCTACTTTCTCCAGAAACAAATTTTTTGAAGAGCTAAAGAGAAAAAATGTGGAATTTGTGTAGAAACTTCATAATATTTGTTACCTCTCAATCTAAGTGTAGAGAAGGTAAAATCTGTTGGGTGTCGCCTCTCTTTCCTTCATGTCCCTTTCTATTACGCAGCCAATTATGGAGCATATGCCTCTCCTCACTGGCACACTACCTCTGATTCTTAAACTCTCTATTTCAATTTTAAAAAAAAAAATCCCTCACCAATCCGGCTTTCATTGATTTTCCTACTCTGACGCACTGTTGCAATTTTCAATTTTTCAGTTAATTACACACAATTGTTCTGCGATTCTCAATTAAGATTTAACTTGATGTGTGTATCTTCTCTTATGTGATTATCTGATTGATTTTAATTAAGCACTTAGTATGGTACAGTTATAATAGAGACATAATACGCTTAAGAACATTGACATTACAATTCAGGTATTTTTATTAGCTTTTTATAATTTGAATTTTCCGAATTTTCTAAATTTTAATGTAACAAGGATAATGTTTCTGATTTTTTTTAAAACCAAATAGACCAACAAAAATAGGGAAATTAACACTCTTGAAGTACATGCACTAGATTATATTTTGTGCAACGTTGTATATTGTATTCATTTCATTTTGTCTGCAAAATTTTATTTACTTTCTGTACTATGTAATACATATTCGATCAATAAAGTTCGAAGTATATTTTGTAGTGTGGCAAATCTCATATTAGAGTTGATGTGTACGGTCAAACCCAATTCACCTACCTTCTTCAAACAAAAGAAATTAGTTAGTCTTGTAAAATCTCATATAAAAGGTATGAGCCATTGCATAAAGCTGAAAAATATTTCCGTTCTCCTTAATTAGACAAAATTGACTTGTTGCTTTCATCCTCGCAAGTGTCCACTGTAGTCATAGCCCCAGTAATTGACCAATTGACCTCATTATGATTATCACTGCTTGAGAAAACTAATTTGATTGATAGCATCAGATAGACAATTGAACGCTCCCGAATATCGATCTTGGCAGAAGCTCAGGTCATCCTTGGTATGAGCATACACCAAGTTCCAATGTAGATATCTTATATGGATATGGTTCTTGTTGCATTTTAAATAGCAAGATTTAAGTTGATGTGAATAAGACCGGTACGGTTAAGTTAGCCGAAACGCTCTTTGGATTGACTTGTAAGGAAGTCAAGCAGATATCATGATTTATATTTGAATCTAAGGTTGCTGCTCTATTATAGGCATAGGATTAAAAAAAATGTTAAAATGTGTAAGGAAATCGAATGATGCAAGAAGCAAGATAACAATTCGAGGAGAAGGAAATATTTCATGTTTCAATATGGAACAATTTTTTGATGTTTGCCGTTAAATATGAATAAACGATGTTAGTATTTTATTGGGTTTACTTCAAATTAAGTATGAGTCTATATAAACTTTTTTATATCCATCTTTCTTCATTGATTACATTTTTCTTTCTATTTTAGTAAATTTTGTTGAACATGAACGAGTTGTTGTGTAGCTTTTGGTTAATTACAATGACTTGTGTACTGGTTGATCACAAAAAAAATGACAACTTCAATCAAACTAACATAATAATTTTAGTTCAAAATAGACTACTTTCAAGTGCAAGACAAGCTTATACTATATATCTGAGTTTCCTATCCGATTCGACATATTCTTACCGATTCACCCAATTCTGATTCTACGGTCGAGTGACCAATCCTGATTCCTATTCCAATTCTGGGAACCAAGGATTTGGTTCAAGTGAATTTCAGTCCAGGCAATAAAATAATCCACTTAAATTTGTCCAGAACACAATCCTGACTCCTGACTCCTGATCAGCTTAACCACAAATTCAACAAAACCTTTCTTGAAACTTTAATCCACCCAACCTCTGATGCAGGAGCATCCGAATCAGAAGCTTAATTTCAGCAAACAAAATCAGCAAAATATTTATTTAGTTTAGTTATATGGTAATATTTTATATTTAGATTTTTACTTCCGAATTTAGCCTCTGGACAGCAGCTAACCACTGTCTAATTTCTGCTTAAGTAATTTGCATTATTTCTATTATATGTTACCAAATATTAGTAACTTTCCTAATTATTTTCTGCATTGAGTAGTAGTTATATTGCCCGGCTTGTGGGTGAATAGGGAGAATTTTTCTGGAAAATATTTATGTTATAAAAAATTAAGGAGAGATGTTTCTCCCCTTTGTTTTTGGTGTTCTCTGAATTTTAATCTCTGAAGATTATTGGTATCGCACGCCTATAGAACAATCATCAGTTCTACGCGGCGTCAACCTCACAAAGCTAGTGGTTTGATCTGCAAATTGTTTCATCTCAGAGTAGACAGTTTTCATTGACAGAAAATATAAAAAACCAATATATCTACAGTCATCACATCAAAGTTTTGCATCTGTAAAAAAATGTAAAATTCTGCAGAAAGAGAAATAATATGAAAAAGTTTCTAACAATTATCATGAAAACAATTGATATAAAATCTTTATTTCAGAATTGTTAAGGCTTGGTGCTCATCCCAACAGACTAGACTAGGTTCAGTTACAAACTGAACTAATGATGGTTCCTATTCCCTCATGATTTATTGATAATTAATACTACAGATGGGACAAATAATTGAATGGGCATTCTCAGCAGGTTTTATACCACATATACAAACAGATTTTTAAGGGCACCATGGTTTCACTGTTTCAGTGCTATAAGAGTCACTACAGCAAAAAAGAGCAACTGCGACCGGTATCAGTGACCGGTGTTTTTGCCAGTCCCTGAAGTCTATTTTTTTTAATAAAAAAATAAAAAAAACGAAAAGTATTGGGGACCAATTGTTTCAGTGACCGGTTCAGCGACCGGCGCAAACAGCGGTCGCTGAAAGTTTTTTTTTTTTTGCTGGAAGTCGCTGAATATTTTGGGTAAAAAAAAAATAACGCGCGCCACCCTCTACTCCTCAGATCCGCGCGCGCCACCTGATCATCCCTTTACTTCTCCTCCGACCCCTCTCTTTTCCGCGCGCCATCCTCTCCTCCTCAGATCCGCGCGCGCCACCCTGATCAGATCCCTTCTCTTCTCCTCCGACCCCACTCTTTTCCGCGCGCGCCACCCTAGTCTGGCGCCGCTTTCTCCTCCCACGCAGCGCCTCAATCTCTCCCCACGCAGCGCCTCAAGTTCTTTGCGACGCTCCTCTTTGCTCTCGATCCGCGACGCTTCTCTGTTCTCTCAATCAGCCAATCGAAGCCCCAGATAGCAAATCACGACTGGTATTTCTCTTCCCTCTTCTCTGATTCTCCGCCATTCTACTTCAAATAGTGAATTTGTGTTTTTGCTACTGAAGAATAATTTCACAAGTTGGAACTTCAGTTGCAATTAGGTTTGTTTGGAACTTTAGTATCAATTTAGCAAGTCTACTCGTTAATCAACTGTATGTGATATTTTGGTGTTGGAATTGTTGATTTGCGTATACTTTAGGTCACAATTTGGTGGTACAACTGTATGAATTTTTGCCCAATTTGCTCTATAATTTTTTTACCAGCCATGCTCATTTTCTTCCAATGTCTGTACTTTCCCATACTTATCTTACCATAGCTGTTATAAATTTTGATGGTTCATCTTTTTCTCATTACTAAGGTATTAGCTAGAGGAAGTTGATAAGTTGTAATATGTGACTGATGTACTGGTACTTATATAATAGGTGACTGATGTACGTACTGGTACAGCCTATTTTTTCTATTTTTCTTTTCGCTGATATCGAAATTTAAAATGCGGGAGCATGATATAGAGTCATAAAAAAGCCAACTTTTGATGAAGTAAAATTATCTGTACCTTACCAGCTGAAGTAAATTTGGATGGATGAAATGAAGTTTTGATCCTCTTAATTTATTAAAAGCTAGCACTCCTCTTTGATAGGACTAAAATGAATAAATAGCTTACTTCATCCTTCACTTGTCATTTAGTTCAATAATAATATAAATATACACTCTTTCTTGTCATTTATTTTTTTTATTTATAGGAAATATTATCAAGCTTTGACATACGGCTGAGACAGTATGCTGTAAAGCAGTTGACCAAGGTGAGAATATGAATACCTGACTTGATTGAAGTATATATTGTGAAAACAATTTTAAAGTGAATTTCTCAAATAGATTAATATTTCTGTAAATGAATTAAATATACCAGTCAGGGGTCCGACTAGTACGTGGGGTAGTGAAGGATGTGCAAGGAGAAAAGATTATTCTAAATGATGGCGATGAGGTTCCTTATGGCCTTCTTGTGTGGTCCACTGGTGTGGGCCCCTCCTCATTTATTCGCTCTTTGGAACTCCCAAAATCACCTGGTGGAAGGTACTACATGCAATTTTTCATGATGTCTTTCTAATTTATTGAACTATGTTGTCACTTTCGTGCATTTTGTTTACAGGGTAGGTATCGACGAGTGGCTAAGAGTTCCCTCTGTGCCTGATGTATTTGCAATAGGTGATTGTAGTGGATTTGTTGAGAGTACTGGGAAACCAGTTCTTCCTGCTTTAGCTCAGGTCAGATCATCTTTTTTGGGTTGTTATTTGCAGAATCCTCAAAATTGTTCGGTGTTAGTTCCAAATTTATGAAACTAAGGAGCTATTTTCAACCAGGATAATTGTCACTTGCAATCTGAGAAAAGAAAAAAAATAAGGTTGTGATCAATTCTCTTTTACTTTTGAAACAGGTTGCAGAGAGACAAGGTAAGTACTTGGCTGGTCTATTGAATCAGATTGGTAAAGCCGATGGTGGGTATGCGAACACATCCGTAAATATAGAGTTAGGTGAACCTTTTGTGTATAAGCATCTTGGCAGCATGGCAACTGTTGGTAGATATAAAGCTCTTGTTGACCTTCGGCAAAGCAAGGTTGTCTTTTTAATCAATTTAGTACCGACATAATTCAATTTGTCATCAGCTCTTGTTGAACTTCTTTGCAGACGATTTCTTCAGTGCCAGTGCCTCATAGTTTAACACAAGAACAAATAAATGTGATATCCAGTCAGGTTCTTGCCTCGGTTGAAATAAAACTCGACCAATTTTTCAAGAGGGCGAATAAGAAGTTAAAACTTATGGTTTCACATGCTTTGACTAATCAGGTACCTTATAGATAATTCTTGTTTTTGCTCAAGCCTAGTGTATGGTATGGTATAATATGCTGCCCCAGCTTTGATCACCACGTTTTGAATTCAATTATTAATATTTTACACATGACATGATATTTAGAGTTTGAATATATGTTCATGGAGGTTTACACATGCATCTATGAGTTTCTCACAATCTTATATACTTAACTCATCAGTTTCTACACAAGGTTCTAATTTGACTGACAATTTTACCCTTTTCTGACAGCCCATCTTTGAAAATTGATTATGGTTAATTGGCTACATAGAAATTTTGGTTCTTTATATGAAAATGACTGTCTTGTCATGAATTGTATGGTAACAAATTATCAAAAAATGTAAAGGTCCAGAACTCAGTGGAATCCACTGTTTTGTGAAGGTCAGATTTGTGCCAGCTCACTGTTTTTTGTGAAGTTTCTTCTTTGCTGCCTGAAATTTCAGTAATTACTTAAAAATCCTAAAAATTTCCAATAAATGGGAAGTTTGGTACTGGGGTACTTATCAGTTCATATCATAACTATGTATGCAATTTGAGGTCACTCCATGGGGTGTAGCTCGATTTAAGGGAGAGGATGACGATAGTGACGACTCGGATGACGATGTTTGATGTTATTTGGTATGATGTGTGATGCTTAGATGTTTTGTATTAGATGTTATTTGGTACGATGTTTGATGCTTAGATGTTTTGTATTAGATGTTATTTGATATCTTGTTATATGTTGATTAGATGTTTTAACCATCAGCAGCGTTTTGTATCTTGTTATATCTTGATATATTGTTATATGTTGATTAGATGTTTTGACCATCTTGTTATATGTTTTGACCATCAGCAGCGTTTAATAGTTGGTCGCTGAAAACAAGTATCAACGGCCGTATTTTAAACATTAGTGACTAAATAGTTGGTCACTGAAAAAAGATATCAGCGACCGGATTTTAAACATCAGCGATTGAAAGTTGGTCGCTGAAAAAAGGTATCAGCGACCGAATTTCAAACGTCAATGACCAAAAATTGGACGCTGAAAGCCTCTAGATGATGTCAGCAAACACTATCAGCGACCAAAAAAATCGGTCGCTGAAAATATATCAGCGATCAGGATGACGTCAATCAGCGACCGGTGATGTCATCATGCAAGTATCAGTGACGATGCTTTCTGCGACCGGCCATCTGCGACCAAATTCGGTCGCTGATACTCAACAGCGACCAGTGCAGTTATTATCAGTGACCAAATCTCCGGTCGCTGATACTCTGTTTTGCTGTAGTGAGTATTGAGGTTGAACAAACAGTTTATATCACTAAATTAACTTGGTACTTCCCTTTAGGATATTTTTAAAGAAATAGGTGCCGTAAGTAAGGTTTGATCTTTGATCGATGTATCCTACTTCTATTTTGTTTGGTTTAGCTTTTCTGAATTCACACTCTCTCTCTCTTCCTTCCATATCTAACGTTAGAGGTCATCTCTTAATCAATGCTATGAGCTGACTCGTAGTTATCATTTTCACACCACCTTTTTGGGTTTCTGAAATTAGCACTTTTAACCCTACATTGTAGAAACTTTTTTATAGGAAATACAAATTCTTCCTTCGAATTCTGAATTCTCTTTCATCAACTAGGACACCAATATTAACTCTCTGAATTCTCTTTCATAATTTAGTGGAAAAAATATGGAATCAGGATCGGTTATATATGCATATTAGTATCGGAATACAACCGATCCTGATTAAGGCGATACTGATACTTACAATAATCTGGATCGGTTAAATAACCGATCCTGATATATATATATATATATTTTTTTTTTAATGTTGGTTCTGAAAAAAAAGAAAAAAGAATTAGGATCAGTTTTTTTGAAACAACCGATCCTGATGTTATACTATCAGAATCGGTTGTTTCAAACAACCGATCCTGATGTTATATTGGATCTAAAAAAAATATTTTTTTTTATTTGGCCAGCTTCCATATATATTTGCTGGCCAGCATAATTTTTTTTTTATTTACCATTGATTTATTGGAGCTCAAAACCAATTAAGAACACAAAATAAAATTCATGAAACACAAAAAGAAGTACAATAGTTGAAGAAATTTGGTGCAATAGCAAAATAAAATTGAAAATACAAATGCAAAAAGATAGTTGATCGGCCGGATGATTAAGATAAATAAAAAGATAGTTTCAAAAAGCCTTGCTCAAATGAAAAAAGATAAATAAATAAAATTGAAAATACAAAAAAAAATGTGTTTTAAAAGTATAATAATGAGAAAATTAGATAAAGCTAATACTGTGATAGTTGATCGGCCGGATGATTAAGTAACTTGAGCGAGATGTCCTCAAAACTGAAAAACAATATACAAACACCATTAATTAATTTTTGAAACAATACAAAAAATTAAAAATTGACACAATTGAGCCGGAGGTTCGAGAGGCTCGGCTTTGAGAGGGAGAGACGGAGACGGAGAGAGAGAGACACGGAGGAGAGGGAGAGACGAGACGGAGACAGAGAGAGGAGAGACACGGAGGTCTGAGGATTTGAGAGGGAGAGACGGAGACACAGAGAGAGAGAGAGACACTAAGTTGAAAATGAGAGGCGCGAAATGAAAATAAGAACTAAGCAGGAGTTATCAGGATCGGTTATTTCGAAATAACTGATCCTGATTGTTTTTGTAAGTACAAAGGCGCGAAACAGTAGCATTAGGATCGGTTATTTCAAAACAACCGATCCTGATACCTTTTTTTTTTTTTAATGTTGGTTCTGAAAAAAAAAAAAGTATCAGAATCGGTTCTGTTGTAACAACCGATCCTGATTCTTTTTTTTCAGAACCAACATTAAAAAAAAAGAAATTAGCATCGGTTGTTTGTTAGAACCGATCCTGATACTATCAGGATCGTTTTTTACAAATAACTGATCCTAATATGTGTTCCATTAGGATTGGTTGTTTGTAAAAACCGATCCTGATAGTATCAGGATCGGTTCTAATAAAAAACCGATTCTAATTGTTCATAAATTAGGATCGGTTAACCATAAAACCCGATCTGAATAGTTTTTAGGATCGGTTTTCTTAAAAAAACCGATCCAGATAGATATTAAAATTGGTTGTTTCATATAACCGATACTATTAGGCCGATCCTGATTCCATTTTTTCCACTAGTGTAAATCTCCTGTACATTTATTGTAGTTCATTTTGGTATACTTGTGACCAATAAAAAAAAAAAAATTCAATGCGCATAAAAAAAATATATCATATGATTTATAATATATGTAAAAAGAAATTAAAAACAGAATATATGCAATAAAATTTCAATCAATTGAGTTACATAACTAAAAGTAGAAATTAATTATATCTAAAAAAGTAAAAGTTTAAGTAGTGATTGGAGCATATTATTTACAATCATTCCGTTCATTAGGGAGGAGGATGACAACAAATTTAGAAACTGAATTTAAAGAAGATTGATTGATGACAAAAAAAAAAGACAAATACAGCCACATAGAGAAAACAAATTAACGGATAAAATTGTTCATTGATATAAACATTTTAACGGATATTGCTGCGTGAACATCAGCTCCCACCTTGTCATTTTCCTAATGAACCTGTGTTAGTTGAAGGACATAGAGGGCAGAGTGTCTCTGTTACAATATGCTCAAATGGGCCGAAATACAATGGGCCCAAACTTGCGATTCAGACTCCAAAAAATAAAATCAAAATTCTATTCTAATAGTAACTTTGTATCATGATTGAGATCCAATCTCTAGTGGCTTTGCTGGTTGATGCGAGAATTGATTTTTCAGTGCCGAGTGTGGTGCGTTTTTTTAGCCATAACTTCATATGACTATTGTTGGTGTCTGAACAAAGTTTTTGTAGGTAGAGTGAGGCTACGGTACTATGCATAGCACGGTTTGGTCCGTGCTATTGCTCAATATTTGAGTTTTTAAAATCCTAACGGTCGATCTGAACCATTCAACATGATTATAAAATGAATATGTACTTCCAAACCAAATTTTACATTTTTTCAAATTTTTTTACTATTTTTAAGATAGGTAGAAAATCACTTGATCTGACAATTCTGGACCATCCAAAAACAGTGATTTTCTACCTATCTAAAAAAATAGTAAAAAAATTCAAAAAAATGTAAATTTTGGTTTGCAAGTACATATTTATTTTATAATCATGTTGAACAATTTGGATCGACCGTTAGGATTTTGAAAACTCAAATATTGAGCCGTAGCACAGACCAATCTGTGCTATGCATAGTACCGTAGCCTCACTCTTGTAGGTATTGCAGTAATACACTAAAAATAATAAAAATATTAAACATATATACAAAATATATACTTGTTATAGAATGAAATGAACAAACTAACAGGTTCATTAATCACTATCATTAGAAACAAATAGTATATGATCTCAGTTATTTGGTTGGAAGAATTACAAATTGTGAGTCCACGGTATCAAGTCAGCTGGCGAAAGCGAAATGTTAACTACTTGACTGACTCAGATTATTTATCAGTACACAACAGATTTAATTCCTTTTATTTCGAATGATAATTAAGTTGAGCCTGAAGTTTTCAAATTTGTTGAATACAGAAAGAAGAAACAGGAAGTTCTGAATTTTTTGAAAAAAAAAAGAGGAAGAAAAATGACATATAAAACAAATAAAAAAAAGAACTAGCTAAACAAACCAGATGAAATTATAAAAATTCAAAAAGAAAAAAAAAAAGGTCCACCAATGAAGTTTCGTATTCACACAATCTAAAAAAATATTACTCACAGAGGTATAATTAATATTGATTAAATGACCTTTTCAACTTGGCTATGCTGGTTTATTAAAATAAAGATAACACAAATAAATAAGCTAGTATAGAAAGTCCCCAGCCGCGACGAATTAGGGAAGCTGCCCATGATGACGGTGATGAAGAAGCAACTTCTGCAATGGACTTCATTTCCTGCCACACTTCAGTTGACAGATCAGGCCTATTTCTTCCCAATGGATCACTGCATCTAAGGCCCAATGATATCATTTTCTGGGCCACCTTAGATGGCCAGCCACCTCCCGAGGTTTTAATTAATATCTTCAATGTACCTTTCGTTTGACGTGCCTCCTCCACCAAGTATCTTATTCCCCGTGGGTCTTGGCATGTCACAAGCGGCAACATAATGCCAAATGAATAAACATCAGATTGAGGAGTTATCTTCCCTATTGACAAGTACTCCGGGTCCATGTACGGAAGTATGCCCTTTGGATACTCTGTCAAGTGGTATGCTACAGTTGCACCGGCTGTCCACTTAAGTTCATGGCAGAGGCCAAAATCGCTGATTTTGCTAACATTGTTCGAATCCAGAAGGATGTTGTCGGGCTTGAGATTGCCATGCACAATACCATGAGGTTTGCTACAGTGCAAGAAGCTTAATGCAGAGCAGATCTCAAATGCAATGCGAATTCGGGCTTGCCACAAGAGGGGCGAAGTACTATTGTTTTTACACCTCAGGCGGTCTTCCAGGCTACCATTTGGTAAGTACTCATAAATAACTGCACGATTCTCTGCACAAGCCCCTATAAATGTCACAAGGTTGGGATGCCGTACCTTGCTAAGAATTTCAATCTGTGAAGTTCCAACATAAATAATTACTCATTAACCACGAATATGAAGTCTGCTAGTGAGTAGTGAATATATGCTAATAGAACTATGCATAATTTTTGTGCACACACAAAAGCAAAATAATCAAAAATTTATAGTACAAAATATGTATGTAGTTGGATGTTCGTCAATCGTTCTGTGTGTATTTTGTGTCGTTTTGATTGGTGGTTGTTTATCATTTTTATATTTTAAACAAACCAGTACAAGTTATCAGATAGTATCCTTAAAAAAAAATTCTATTTCATTCTTTGATGGTAGAAATCAGAACAACTTTTTCTTATTTAATGGATCATTTGTTGTCAGAGTAAAGCCATCAAGACATTGACAGTTTCAAATCGACTCTAAATGTTATAGTGTGGAGATTCTTAATGAGTGTTAAAAGTTGCAATCAAATTCTATGGGGGTAACTATGTATAAATATACTCATTGTAGTACGTAAATACCTCCTGGTGGAACTCTTTTGCTCCTTGACTGCTTCCTTCTTTCAGAACCTTTATCGCAATGGTAGTATTGTGGAGGTTACCCCTGTACACAATTCCATACCCACCTTCTCCAAGTTTAAATGAGTCGTGGAAATTATTGGTAGCATGTTGGAGCTCTGAATAGCTGTACTGAGCGAAGTATCCTACAGATTGGAGCTCGGTCAACCGGCGCAACTCTTCAACTTCTTTTTTAGCATAATCTCTTTCAGACCTAAGTTGTTCTATGAGTTTCTGGGCCTCTGAAAGTTGAACTTGATGGGCAGGCATCTCTTAGTTTGTATTGTGTGGGTTATGTTGCTTATTCTCATTTTCACCTGTATAATAAGTAGTTTTGTTCTCTCTCTGCATTTAAGAAGCAGATTGAAATATATCGATATATTCTAGGGCAAAGTGATAATTGTTTTCATTGAAGATGTTATTCTTGTTGGATTTTGTTGAAGAGTAAACAGAGGAAGAAGGATTGACACAAATAATTCTACTTTTCCTTCTTGATTAATTCGATTACAACATGCTGAATTTATAGCCCTACAACAACTAAATTTGGATCATCTAAGTTTAGTACCCCACTACCTTATTCTAAACTTAATACCCACTACCTATCCTCCTATTACAAGCAGTTCCCAAAATAGAACTGCACCTATCCTGCTATTACAAACATTACCTACATGACTAATTATAGAACCCACTAACTCCACTACACGCTCCTTGACAGAACTCCAAATATAAAGAACTAGTTTTTGGAACAACTCTCAACTGAACTCTAAATATGGAAAGCTAATTTTGGATCAACTTTCAACACTCCCCCTTGATTCAAAATTGGTTATACCAGGTTTGATTCTGAATTCCTCAAACTTTTCTCTTGCCAATGCCTTCAACAGAATGTCAGCCTTCTGTTCTTCAGAACTTGCACCCTTGATTTCCATTGTGAACAAAGTTATAATTCAAATTGTAAATTGAACACAACACTCCCACCAACCCTCCCTGTTTTTTATTTCTTTTTATATTCTTACATGTCATTACAGAGAGAACAAGAGCTGATATTTATCAACTAACCCCTGCACCTCTCTAGCTGGATACAAATCTCATTCCTTTTTTGCATTCTTTCTATTCTAACAATATATCTTTCTATACAAACAACTAGGAAACAAATCAACTAACAAAGTAAGGAAAATATAATTTATGCAATAAATCTTTACGCCAGATTTGCTGCCCACAGGTCACGCTAATGACCTGTCTTAACATCCTCCCTCAAGTTGGCATGTAGATATCTGCCATGCCCAACTTGTCAATCAACTGCTCGAATATTCTTGTAGACACTGCCTTCGTTAATACATCTGCCAGCTGTTCCTCTGATCTCACATATGGAAAGGATATAATCTTCTGCTCCAAGTTGTGTTTGATAAAATGTCTGTCGACTTCTACATGCTTCGTGCGATCATGTTGTACCGGGTTATGTGCAATTTCGATGGCAGATTTGTTGTCACAGTAAAGTAACATTTCTTCTTGTGGTTTATACCCTAATTCAGTCATGAGTTTTCTTAGCCACAAAAGTTCGCAAAGACCTTTGGACATTCCCCTAAATTCTGCCTCTGCACTTGACAACGCCACTACGTTCTGCTTCTTGCTTCTCCAAGTAACAAGGTTTCCTCCCACAAATGTGAAGTAACCAGATGTCGATTTTCTGTCATTTAGGTTCCCAGCCCAATCTGCGTCTGTATAACCCGAGATCTTCAAATGTCCATTCTTTCTGAATTGTATACCTTTTCCTGGATTTTTCTTGAGATATCTCAAGATTCTCATCACAGCCTCCAAATGCCTTTCACTTGGGGCATGCATGAATTTGCTTACTACACTTACTGCATACGCAATATCTGATCTGGTATGCGATAAGTAGATAAGCTTTCCTACCAATTTCTGGTATTGTTCCTTGTTAGTGGCCTTATCATTCGGGTTTTCTTCTAACTTCAGATTTTGGATGCTTGGTGTATCAGCCGGTTTACAATCCAACATTCCCACTTCTGTAAGCAAATCAAGAGTGTATTTTCGTTGAGAAAGAGAGATACCTTGCTTCGATCTTGCCACCTCTATTCCGAGAAAATACTTCAAGCCTCCTAAGTTCTTCATCTCGAATTCTTTAGATAGTCTTCTTTCTAACTCTTTTATCTCATCCATGTCATCACCAGTAATTATCATGTCATCGACATAGATGATTAAAATTGTTACTTTCCCTTGATTATGCTTGTAGAATAACGTGTGATCAGAATCGCTCTGGGTGTAATCATAGCTTTTCATTGCCTTGCAAAATCTTCCAAACCATGCTCGCGGAGATTGCTTTAAACCATACAGCGATCTCTCTAGTTTACATATCAATTTCTTTGAGCCGTGATGCTTATATCCGGGAGGTATCTCCATGTAAATCTCTTCTTCCAGATTACCATGCAGGAAGGCATTTTTTACATCAAACTGATGTAATGGCCAGTAGAGATTAGCTGCAAGAGACAACAGAACTCGAACAGTGTTTAGTTTTGCAACTGGAGAAAAAGTTTCCTAGAAGTCAATTCCATATGTCTAAGTATATCCTTTGGCCACTAATCTTGCTTTGTACCTCTCAATTTTCCTTGTAGCATCATATTTAACAGAAAACACCCATTTACAACCTACAGGTTTTTTTTCCATTTGGCAATTCTACCAGTTTCTAGGTTTCGGTTTGTTCTAGGGCCTTCATTTCTATTTCCATTGCCTCAACCCATTTTGGGTCTCTCATGGCTTCCTCAACATTGTTTGGTATTTGGACTTTACACAACTCTTCAGCGAAAGTTTTCACCATGTTGGCTAGACTAGAAGTGCTGGTATAATTTGCTATTGGGTATTCACCTTTTTTATCACCATCTACCCTATACTGTTTCGGTGGTACATTTCGTGTCGATCTTACGGGCCATCGACTTTGTATTGCGGGTTCAGTGTTGAGAGAACTTACCTCGGGAGCATCCTCTGGAGATCTTGAGCATGGTAATTCTTGGCCGAACTGTATCATTTCTTTTCCAATAGGAAGTTCTATCCAGAAATTAATCGGGTTCTGTTCTTGGACTGCACTGTCAGATCTGGTTTGGTGAGTCAGGTTGCCAGGCTCGGCTTGATCTAATCGAGCTGGGGTTTCACGAGCTGGGCTGTTAGGTTCGGTTTTGTCTGACCGAACTGGGCTGCTGCTATCACGAACTGGTGACATTGGGCTAACAACAGGTTCAGTTTGGTCTAACCGAACTGGTGAGGTTGTCTGCTGTTCTGAAGTTGGCTGCTGCTGGGTGTGCGTCTGGTCTAAAGTTTCTGGTTCGGTTTGGAAACCATTTTCCCACCAGATTTTCTTTTCATTTGATTCATCATTCGTTCCTCCCTGAAAAGGAAATTCTTGTGGTTGTTTTGGAAAATAGGACTCACCTTCTAAGAACGTAACATCCATTGTTACATATATTTTTTTCGATTCTGGGTGGTAACATTTATACCCTTTCTGGTTGGTTCCGTACCCTAAGAAAATACACTTAATTGCACAAGGTTCTAACTTCGTTCTCTTCCCCTTTGGAACATGCACATATGCTACACACCTGAATATTTTCGGTGCCAAATTCAATATAGAGGGAATGTTAACATATGACGACAATTTTTCTAAAGGTGTCTGGAATTTTAGGGTACTGGATGGCATTCGATTCATAAGATAAACCGCAGTAGATATTGCATAATCCCAAAAAATCTGTGGCACATTATTCTCAAATAAAAGTGTTCTAGCAATTTCCAGAATATGTCGATTCTTCCTTTCTGCAACTCCGTTCTGTTGAGGAGTCTCAACACAAGATGTTTCATGTATAATACCACTATTTTTTAAAAATTGTCCCAACAAATTATTAACAAATTCACCACCATTATCACTTCTAAGAATCTTAATTTTCCTTCCATATTGTCTTTGGATTAGGTTTGAAAAATCTAGAAAACACTTAGCAACTTCATCTTTAGTTTTCAACAGATACAACCACGTCATTCTAGTGCTATCATCAGAAAAAAGAACAAACCATCTACTGCCAATTACCGAATTAACCGGGGATGGACCCCACACATCAGAGTGTACTAGATCAAATGGTTCATTATTCTTATATAAAATACCAGGGTATGAAGTTCTATGGCTCTTGGCCTTAATACATGTTTCACAATTGATCTCAAAATTAGTTAAACCCGAAAATAAGGAAGGAACCATTTTTCTCATATACCCGATAGACGGATGCCCTAACCTTTTATGCCATAACCAAATATCCTTTTCTCGAGTACCCACGTGTGCCACACATGCAATTCCCAAGCTTAAATCTTCTAAATGATACAGTCCATCACGTTTAATACCACGCCCTAGTATCTCCTTCGTGAGGATGTCCTGAAAAACATAGAATTTTACGTACATTAGAACTACACAGTTCAAATCTTTGGCCAATTGTCCTACTGAGATCAATTTAGTAGACAGAGATGGAACAAGTAAAGTATTCTTCAAGCACAATGATTGAGTTAATTTTACATCTCCCGTCCCAATGACTGGAGAAGACACTCCGTTTGCATTCAAGATTTCTTTTCGTCTAGGTTCTCTAATTTGCTCTAAGTCATTCCCAGAATATGTCATATGATCGGTAGCACCCGAATCTATTACCCACTTATTAAAATTTGAAATCGGAAGAGCACAATGAGCTTTACCTTCATCTCTATTTGGATTATTTGTACCTTCCAGATGAGTCGCAAGAGTCAGAGAGGCACGGCCAGGTGAGGGCAGAGTTCCTGCGGGTGCTGCTGCTGAATTCTGGCCGAAATTCTCAGCTGGGTTCTGCTGCTGTTGCTGCCCCGTAAAACCAGCTGAGATCGCCCCAGTTTGGTGGGCATACCCAGCCGGTCCCTTCCTACTGCTGTTCGCTTTTCTTTCTTTCAATTCCACCCACCAATCTGGGTATCCATGGAGTTTGAAGCATGTATCTTTGGTATGCGCGCTTAGGATTGTGACAGTGAGAGCATCCGACTTCTCCCTTTTTTCCCTGCTTAGAATCTGTTCTAGATAGAGAAAGTGATACCTCATGAGGTTTGATACCCTTTGAAATCATAACAGCGGAATTGGAGATGTTATTGCCTTGCCCACGCATCACTTTCTGTCTCATCTCTTCTCTTCGAATCCTAGCATACGCTTGCTCCACGGTGGGAAGGGGCACAGTCTGAATCACATCTGCTCGTGTGCTATCGAGACGGTCATCTAATCCGGCTAGGAATTTGTAAACTCGATCTTGTTGCACCCATGAATTATGCCTCTCGATGTCTACACCGCACACCATTGGATTAGGCCATCGAAAGTCAATTTCTTTCCATAAACCCTGCAACTCGTTATAATAGTTTTCTAGAGAACCACCTGATTGCTTTGATTGGTTAACCTTCTGTTGAAGGTCATAAATCTGAGATGAATCACAACCGTCAAAGAAGGTGGTAGCCAGTGCATCCCACACCTCCCTTGCGGTAGAATAAGGATGAAAGTTCCCTATTAAACTGGGATCAAGAGAGTTGAGGATTAAACCTTTCACCATAGAGTCTTGCATCTTCCATTGTTCGTAATCCTCATCGGTAGTTAGTGGTGCTGATTTATCTCCCCGCACGAAGCCAAGTTTTCCCTTGCCTGCGAGATGGGTCTCCATCATAGAGAGCCACAGCCCATAGTTCACACCATCAAGCTTAACATTGATCGAATTCATAGGTACTTCAACCGGTATAGTCGAGTTCTTCTGGGTTTGGAGGAGTTCCTTCAGCGCCTGGAGGAGGGTCATATCCCCTCCGAGGTCTTCGCTTTTCTCTGTTTCTTTACCCGCCATTACTCCTTACAAGTAATCAACAGGTTCTAAGATCTAGGAGGCTCTGATACCATGAACAAAGTTATAATTCAAATTGTAAATTGAACACAACACTCCCACCAACCCTCCCTGTTTTTTATTTCTTTTTTGATATATTCTTACATGTCATTACAGAGAGAACAAGAGCTGATATTTATCAACTAGCCCCTGCGCCTCTCTAGCTGGATACAAATCTCATTCCTTTTTTGCATTCTTTCTATTCTAACAATATATCTTTCTATACAAACAACTAGGAAACAAATCAACTAACAAAGTAAGGAAAATATAATTTATGCAATAAATCTTTACGCCAGATTTGCTGCCCACAGGTCACGCTAATGACCTGTCTTAACACATTGTTCTTGCTGCTACCAATTCTTCTTGCAATTCTTGATGCCATGTTTCATTTCCTGCTGCTTCTTCAAAGGTTGTAGGCTCCCTGCTGTAAACTCTGACTTTAGATTTCAGCATGCTTCTTGCTAGTTCCACTACCGTGCGGTTTTTGCGTTCAGCCACACCATTTTTCTCAGGTGTGTAAGGAGTAGTCAGTTGCTGTAGCACCCCTTCTTTCTCACAAAACTGCTTGAATTCTTTCGATTGAAACTCACCACCACGATCTGATCTTAGAGCTTTCAGCCTAGCCCCTGTTTGTGTTTCTGCCATGGCTTTGAACCTTTTGAGCAGTCCAAACGCTTCACTTTTGTAACTAAGAAAATATACCCAGGTTATCCTGCTGTAATCATCAATGAACATCATGAAATACTTGCTTCCTCCCATCGACTCAACCTTCATAGGTCCGCACAAATCAGTATGCACCAACTCAAGTATTTTGGTTGCATGTATCGACTGATCTTTTGGGAATGGCAGCTTCGATTGCTTGCCAAACACACATCCTTCACATCGCCCGATCTCACCAATGTCGGGTAACCCAATCACCATTTTCTTTTCATTAAGCAATCTCAAACCATTCATGTTCAGATGACCATACCTTAAATGCCATAAGTTGCTGGAACTAATCTCCTTGGCTGCAAGAGCCTTGTCTTTCACCTTTGCTATCTCCAAAGGGAACAAGTTGTTTTGTGTCTTCTTGATTGTTGCCATCGTCTGATCAGTGGCTGCATCTACAATTCTGCAATTGTCGCCTTCAAACCTGATGGTATACCCGCTGTCCATCATCTGACCAATGCTGAGTAGGTTCTGGGACAGTTGAGGGATGTAGTACACATCATGTAGCATCCGTGTGTTGTGACTGCTGGTCTGCACGGCTACTCTCCCTTTTCCTTCAACATGAATCTCTTTATCATCACCAAGCTTCACTGCCTTCTTGTATGACTCATCCAATTCATCAAACAAATGCTTAAAACCTGTCATGTGGTTTGAACACCCACTGTCTAAGAACCAGATGCTGCTTGCATCAATCTTGCCTTCTGTGCATGCCATGAAGAGAGTTGGTTGCCCATCTTCCTCTTCAACATAGCTTGCTTGACTCTCTTCTCTTTGCTTCTTGTAGCACTCAGATTGGTAATGCCCAAACTTGTTGCAATAGTAGCATTGGATGTCCTTGTTGGATTCATCATAGGAGTCAGCATGGTTGTTTCTACCTCTTCCTCTTCCTCCTCTGCTGGAGTCAGCATGGTTGTTTCTACTCGAGTTGTTTCTTCCTCTGCCTCTTCCTCTTGTATAGCTATTTGACCTGCCTCTAGAAGTCTCCCCCTCATGTAGAAGGCCTTTTCATCACCACTTTCTTCTGATCTGGACAGCCTTGATTCATGGGTCTGCAATGATCCCATGAGTTCATCAAAGGAAAAAGTTGAAAGATCCTTTGATTCTTCAATTGCTGCCACCACATGGTCAAACTTTGTTGTTAGGCTTCTTAACACCTTGGCCACCACGGTTTGCTATGGGATGGTGTCTCCGTATGCTCGAATTTGATTGACAACATCTTGTACTCTTGAAAGGAAAATTTGCATATATTCTTCCTTGTTCATCTGCAATGTTTCAAAGTCCCTGCGTAGGCCTTGAAGTTTGATTGCCATGACTCGAGTACTCCCTTGAAATGTTGTTTTCAGGGTTGTCCATGCCTCCTTTGCTTTGGTGGTTGCTGCAATTTTGGAGAAGATGGTGTCATGCACTGCTTGTTGGATGAAGAAAGCCCCCTTGCATCTTTCTTCTGATTTTCTTGCTAGTTTAGATTTGGATCTGGTGCACCATTTTCAACCAAATCCCATAGGCCATGAGACTTGAACAAGGTCATCATCTTGATGCTCCAAAAGGCATAATTCTCGCCTTTGAACAGCAGAATTGCTGGTTGCGTCACATTCACCATGCTGCCATTTTTTGCCATTGAAAACGTCCCAAGTATCAACTTGCTCTGATACCACTGTTGGATTTTGTTGAAGAGTAAACAGAGGAAGAAGAATTGACACAAATAATTCTACTTCACCTTCTTGATTAATTGGATTACAACATGCATGCTGAATTTATAGCCCTATAACAACTAAATTTGGATGATCTAAATTTAGTACCCCACTACCTTATTCTAAACTTAATACCCACTACCTATCCTCCTATTACAAGCAATTCCCAAAAAAGAACTGCACCTATCCTGCTATTACAAACATTACCTACATGACTAATTATAGAACCCACTTAACTCCACTACACGCTCCTTGACAAAACTCCAAATATAAAGAACTAGTTTTTGGAACAACTCTCAACTGAACTCTAAATATGGAAACCTAATTTTGGATCAACTTTCAACAATTCTAGGCAACTGGGTTAGTACTCGTAAAAAGTACACAGGTTTCTGGTTATACACTATCCAAGGAAAAATGAAAATGTTTCAATCCTTATATGAGACAAATTAGATTATTTTTCTTTTCATATCCATGGATTAATTGAAAGTATGAGATATCATCATGATGAAAACCATCAATACATCATAAAGATTTTAATTGCCTATGCATATTGTAGTGGTAGCTTTTCCATGAGTATTTTGTAGAAGTCCTGAAATCAAAGAAGAATTCCTCTTCCTCTGGTAATTATCTATATTCCTAGTCATTTACTCGAGTCAAAGAGGCATTTCAATTTTACTAAAATAAACATGTTCAGATGTCTACATGATTAATGTGCATGGATACCTCCTGATTAAATTATTTTGCTCCTTGGCTGCTACCGTCTTTCCGTATATTTGCCTTGGAAAGCCCGTATGACTCATCCGTTGTTTTCTCCAATCTTCCTATCCGGTGCATGTTCTAGTGATTGAATTTAAAATAAATTAATGACACATATAGGACATGACTAGCAAAATTATTGTTCAACACAGATGATGGCTAATAGTAAACTAGAACAAAAAATATGTAAACAGGACACAGAAAATTCATTTTGTAGAATAATATATGCGTGTTTGCCAATATTAACTTTATCTTTCGATCTCCTCAAAAAGCAATCCTACAACAAAATTTTCTTTTATGGACGCCATACTATCTCTGGCAATATTAATTTTCTGGAAAAACTGATACTGGAAAAACTGATCCTGATAGTATCAGGATCGGTTCTAATAAAAAACCGATCCTAATAGTTCATAAATTAGGATCGGTTAACCATAAAATCCGATCTTAATAGTTTTTACGATCGGTTTTTTTAAGAAAACCGATCCAGATAGATATTAGAATCGGTTGTTTCATATAGCCAATACTATTAGGCCGATCCTGATTCCAGTTTTTCCACTAGTGGGACCATCAACATCACAAGGCAGAGCCATGTTTTGTCAAGAGTTGTCTACAATTAAACCAACAGATAGCACACCTTGGGTAATAGGAGGAGACCTCAACATCACTCTGGATTTTGAAGATCGAAATAATAACACGCAAGCGGAGATGAGGACAACACTAGGCTTTGCAAATTTGATTTCATCAATGGGATTAATAAACACGACATTACACGGGAGGCGTTTCACATGGTCGAATGAGAGACAACAACCGCACATGGCAAGATTAGACAGATTCTTGATCTCAACAGAATGGAATAGAAAATACCCGAACTCAAATCAGAAAGCATTGGCCAACACTTCTTCGGATCACTGTCCGATCTTATACACAGCAAGAATAAGTTGGGATAGGTCGAAGCTTTTCAGATTTGAGAATTGTTGGCTAAGACAGCAATAATTCACAGAGATGGGGAAGTATGGCTTGGCATGGAACAGGCGCAGAAAGCGGAGCAATTGCAGTTGAAGTTAGAAAGGATTCAGGCATGCATAAAAGAGTGGACCAAAAACAAAATAGGCAACATCAAGAAGCAATTGCAAGTATGCAGGGATTTTTTGGAATGGATTGACAAAGTCAAAGAAAGAAGAAGCATGTACCAATTAGAGAAGTAAGTCACGGCAATAATCAAAGCAAGGTTCGCGAAACTAGCACTACATGAAAAAGACATGTGGAGGCAAAGAGCACGCACAAAGTGGGCATTAGAAGGCGACAAAGGTACGAAATACTTTCACACAATTGCATCGATGGAAAAGAATCACAATAAAATAGCAGAGATAGAGCACCAAGGAGAAACACGCTCGGAACAGACTTCGAAGGCAAAGGTTTTCTTTGATCACTATGTAAACCTCATAGGTATGCAATCCCATCCAATACCACACATACATTGGGGTAATTTATATCCAACATCGGAAGAACTGTCAGATTTGGATAGTTTGGCAATGCCTATCACAGAGCAGAAAGTAAAGGAAGCCATTAAGCAATGGCCCAACCACAAAAGTCCTGGACCGGATGGTTTCTCAGGGGAATTCTACAAGTTTTTTTTGTGATATCATAGTACCAGACCTTTGTTCAGTATAACACCACAACAAAAGGTGAGCCCCTCACATTTTTGAATAGCTCCTACATTGTACTGTTACCAAAAAAGTCAGCTCCTAGTACGGTTCATGATTACCGTCCTATAAGTCTTCTACATGGGGTTCAAAAGATTTTCTCTAAGGTGCTGGCTAACCGGTTACAACACAAAATAACAAAACTGCTTCACAATGCACAAACGAGATTTCAAAAGAACCAACAGATCACGGAAAGCTACATCTATGCTCAATGCATCCTGCATAGAGCCAAAATGAATAAGTTGCCAATAGCCATCTTCAAGGTGGATTTTGCAAAAGTATTTGACACGGTCAGTTGGGAATTCATAGTAGAGGTCATGCGACATCAGGGCTTCCCAAATGAATGGATATCTTGGGTAGAAAAAACAGTTTTAATGGGTTATTCGCAAATCATGATAAATGGTCTCCTAGGGAAAAAGATTAAGCTAAAGCGCGGGGTCAGACAGGGAGACCCCCTCTCACCGCTTTTGTTTATTTTGGCAATCAATTTTCTAGCCCGATACGCCCAGAAACTTATAGACATACATGCATTGCGAATGCCCTTTCAAGATATGACACCATGTTTACTATATGCCGATGATGCACTATTTTTTGTGAAACTAGAAACCCAGCAATTACAGGCATTGCAGATTATGTTCATGGTATTTGGAAAGATATCCGGATTATCTGTCAACTTGGCAAAGTCAGAGTTCTTAATTTCTCAAGGAGCTCAAGAGGAACAACAAGAACTAGAAAATGTACTCGGATGCAGACTAGGTAGTTTCCCTTTCACATACCTCGGCCTTCCACTATCCAACAAAAGATTGCCAAGATCATCATTTCTACCTTTGATTCAAAAGATGAGTATGCGTCTTGTGGGCTGGGCCGCTAAGAACTTATCCATTGCAGGAAGAATTGTGCTAATCAACTCAGTATTGACATCAATTCTGACATATTACATGTCATGCCTTAAATTGCCTAAGTGGGTAATCAGCAAGATGGACAAGATAAGAAGGACATTTCTATGGCATGGAGTTTCATCAGAATCAAAGAAAATGAGCTTAATAAATTGGAGTATAGTGTGCATGCCCAAAGAACATGGAGGACTGGGAATTATGGATTTAGAAAATTTCAATCAGGCACTTCTACTCAAATGGGTTTGGCAATGGGGAAGACCAGAAATGACTTTATGGAAACCACTCATGCAACACCGTATAGCGCTGCAAACGCTATTGCCATACGTACCACTCTTCACGAAAGAAACAAAGACTTTTACGCCATTTTGTTGCATGTCTTTTCAATACAAACCAGGTAATGGACAGAAAATCTCTTTATGGCATCACAATTGGGGCAATGGCATACTAAGGCTTGAATTGCAAAACTTGTTCACACATGCTGGGGACCCTGACATCACCCTAGCAGAAGCTAAGCAAGCAAATGCAATACGAGACTTGTTCATACACAGGCTAATAGACACGGCACTCAAGGAGTTAGAAATCTTGCAACGGAAATTGGCACAAGTCGCCTTAAGTCAGTTGGAAGAGGATCGAATTCAATGGCATTGGTCGGACATAGGGATATATACAGTTAAAAGCGCTTATCAAAGATTGAAAGATGGACCAAGAATACAATCATCAATCCACAGAATTTGGAAACTGCATGTACCACCACGAATGAAGGTATTTGGATGGTTGTTGATAAGAAATAAACTATTAACGGTGGACAATCTCAAAAAGAAAGGGTTCCAATTAGTCAACAGATGCACTTTATGTATGACAAACCAAGAAACAGCAAGGCATTTGTTCAACCATTGTCCTTTCTCAAGAGCTCTATACGAAGAGATGGCAAGGATGATACCTGAGAAAATGGCAGTGGTGAATGCAAGCTCGTCAAAAATCAAGGCCTTAACAAGAGCAAGAGTGGCAGCAGAATAGAGGTCGGCTTTACTGTTGACACTCTTCATCCTATGGCGCGAGAAGTATGCTCGAACATTTACAGAAGGAAGTAAAGGCATTGAAGAACTCAAGAACAAAGTTCTTTGGCAGATGCAATTTTTTTAAGCAAGAACAAACGGGACACTGGCATCAACACCGTAGAATAAATAAACATTTCCTTTTACTTACTGTCTCTATTTTTGCTTTTATTTGTTTTACTTATGTTTTTCTATTTACTTTTAAGCTCAATTGTTTTGAGCTGTCTTGACTTTTCTATTATGCATTACAAAACTTTTGTAATTGGCAATTTTTATCAATGAAAATATGGGCTAGATCCATATTTTTCTTCAAAAAATGCTGGTGGTATTATTTTTGGAAACAAATCAACAATGTCGTTGATGAAAGCTGCTTTTGTGCCAAAAGAGGTCAGAATATCATATAATAATATGAAAAACAAAAAATGAGAGAGATGGTCAAACAGCCATTGACATATTGTAATAAGGTTTGGCCCGCTTGGACTTTGACTATTTACGCACGTCGACTTTAAGAAAGCAATGGAGTTTCATGTTTTTCATAATAATTTCTTTTTGGACTTGGTATTTTTTTTTAAGAGGGTTCAAATGCTTTCATTTTTTTGTGTCTTCATCATGCCTTTATTTTTAAAAACTTTTAGAACTCAAAATTTAAAAGTTAAAAATCAAATAAAACCGTGGGATATATACATCATTTTATCTATCTACGTGAACAAAATTATTGCATTTCAACTTTGTCTTGGTTGTCATCAAAAGCTTGTAAAAATGTACTAATATGAATAATTTCTAAACGTTGACTTTTCAACTTATTGATTCTCATAGAAAAAAAATTGAAATGTAATAATTTTTATGAGCACATAGAGAAAATAATATAGATTACATCTAACGGTTTTATATTAACGTTTATGTTTTAAATTTGAGCTATTAATGTTTTAAAAAATAGAGGCACAACAGAGACACAAAACATGGAGGCATTCGAACCTTTTTATTTTTTTTATTTTACCTTTTCTGAGAGACCATATTTAGTGTTTAGCGAGTAAGCCCAAGATAAATGATATTTGAATATTTATCGAAATGATATAAGTATAACAAAAGCCCAAGATAAAACATAAACAAATCCAAATTGACAATTTGAGGTCCAGACAGCAACATTGGTCCTATTAAAGTAAAACTTTAATTGCCATTTCAAATTGGGCCTTCATTGGTCGAGTGATTTATTATGGAAGAGTTAAGAGTCTGAAGACCGAAATAATCAATTTCACTGCCACTCTGACAAGAGGAAGGTTAAAATGCGTCATTGGTTGTGCTCCAATCATGTTCGGCATATTTATTTTGGTTTTCAAAGTTCGAACAGTCGAACCAAACTGCTTAATTTCAGTAGTTGAAATTTGATTGTTGAATAATTCAGAGCGGCATCGGTTGCAGACGAAGTATTTCACAATGCAAGAGCCATGCAACTGTGCAACTTCCAAGCGTACCAGTGCACACCAGCCTTCTTTGCTGATTCGTACCATTTAAACAACTTCTCGTCCCAAGTCATTGCCAGCCGTGCACCTATTCCTCCCTCTGCTTGGGTCATCACAGAGCGCCACATTATTTCCTGCTGCCTGTCACACGTGTTATCATGGCCCTCTGAAAGCGCTCCTTCAGCTTCTTGTCGGCTATAACTGGGATATATTTGTAAGGGATTACCCATCTAAGTTCTGCTGGGTCCTCTGCTGTTGTTTTGAAAGGCTCAACATGTAATTATTATTATTTTTTGGCTTTTTCCCCCTTATTGGTGGACTGATACCTTCACTAGGTTGTTTAGCGGGTGACTCGTAATATATATTGACATGTTAAAAAAAAATTAAATAAAATAAGGAAAAACTGAAAAGACGCTCCACTCTTCATCTTTACACGTTAAAAACAGAAAATTATATAAAATAAGAAAAAACTGAAGAGCCCTCTCGTAGGACGTGCAAACCAATAGACCAACAAAAGCAGGGAAACAAACTCTTGCAGTAAATGCACTATAATCTATTCATTTAGTCTCATAAAATCCTTTAAATTAATATAATATTATAATCCTCTCGTAATAACCCTAATACCTTAATCATCATCTCGCTCCATGACGGATCTGCTTCTTCGACCGCTACCACGCTCTGACGACGACTGGATCTACTTACCATCGCGCTCCAATCGAGATGTTGATCACCGTAGTACTTTAATCGCCATCTCGTTCTTCGATCGGATCCGCTTCTTCAACCACTGCCGCACTTCGACGATGACCGGATCTACTTACTGTCGTGCTCTAATCGATATGGAAACTCTACGCTCCAAACTCAGATGATACCGCACTTCCTCCCCACTCCCTCATTCTCCTCTCCGCTCAAAAAGATAGAACCGATAGAGAGGAGGTGTTGCTTCGGAATGAGGACTACAAGAAGTGAAAATAGTGGAGTCCAGTGAAGGGAGAAGAGAAGGGGGGGGGGGGGGGTGCGGCTGTTGAAAACTCTTGGTTTTTTTGAATCACCAAATTCGCTTTAGCAAAAGAGCGACTCCCTCAGCCGGTTTCCTCTGTATTCAAACTCTTGAAGTACATGCATTATTTGGTTTTTGTACTATAGAATACATATTCGATGATTAAAATTTAATGTATATTTTGCAGTGTGACAAAATCTCATATTAGAGTTGATGTGTACGGTCCAACCCGCTTTACCTACCTGTTTCAAACAAAAGAAATTAGCTAAAATCATCTGAAAACATCTTTGTTGAGAAAGGTGAGAGCTATTGCACAAAGCTCAAATGTATTTCCATTCTCCTTAGACAAAATTGACTTGTTGCTTTCATCCTCGCAGGTCTCCACTGAAGTCATAGCCCCAGTGATCGACCAATTGACCTCATTATGATTATCACTGCTTAAGAGAACTAATTTGATTGATAGCATCAGAAAGACAATTGAACGCTCCAGAGAAGAAACTCAGGTCATCCTTGGAATGAGCATATGCCGAGTTTGAAAGTAGGTATCTTATATGTGATATGGTTCTTGTGGCATTTTTAATAGAAAGGTTTAAGCTGATGTGAATAAGACCGGTTAAGTTGGCCAACATGCTCTTTGGATCGACTTGCAAGGATCGATGTCAAGCACAAATCACGATTTATATTTGAATCATAAGCTGCTGGGCGTTCTATTATAGGCATAGGATAAAAAAGAAGCATTGTTGCAATGTGAAAAGAAAACAAAGAATGCAAGAAGCAAGATAACAACTGAAAGGAGAAAGAAATTTCATTTTGATGGAACAATTTTGTGAAGCTAGCCATTAAATAGGAATAAATTTACGATGTTAGTATTTTATTGGGTTTACATCAATATTTCTTCTTTTTATTTTTAGCAGATTTTGGTGTACTTGCTTTAATCAACTTAATGTAATAGTTTTAGAGTGAGGCTATGGTGCTATGCATAGCACCAATGGCTAGTGTACTACGGCTCAATATGGTACTTTTTAAAATCCTAACGGTCGATCCGACTGTTCAATGTGATATCCATATGAATATGTACTTGCAAACTAAATTTTATATTTTTTCGAATTTTTTTACTATTTTTTCAGATAGGTAGAAAAATCAGTGTTTTTTGAAAATTTTGGACCATCAAAATTCTACCTATCTAAAAAAATAGTAAAAAAATTCAAAAAAATATAAAATTTAGTTTGCAAGTACATATTCATATGGTTATCACATTGAACGGTCGGATCGACCGTTAGGATTTTAAAAAGTACCATATTGAGCCGTAGTACACTAGCCATCCGTACTATGCATAGCACCATAGCCTCACTCATAGTTTTATGTCAAAATAAACTTTTTTTCAAATGCAATTTATAAAGACGTGAATCAGTTTGTTGGACTGTCCAGAATTAATTATTCGAAATGGCCCAATGTTGGCCCAATTTGAAAATTGCAACAAAAATTTAACTTTAAATGGCCCAATGTTGCGTCTCTATCTCAAATTGGTCCATTTAGGTTTGGTCTAGTTTGAGCTAACCTATAACAAGAACTACGAAATTGATGATTTGAGTTTCACATTATATCAGTGGACTTTGGAGTAGGTCCGATGTTCATGGAACCTACTTTAGGTGCAATGGGCATGAAGACCGTCCGATTCCCTTTAAGATATGTGTCCTCAGTTTTAATATTCGTGCGCATTCGTATCAATTGTCGTGCACACAAATCTTGAAGTGAATCGAACAGTTGTGAAGCCCATTGGACCCAAAAGTAGGTCCAATGGGCATCGAACCTACTCCTTTCTCATATCAGTGATGTAAATAACGGTATGAGCTCGTCAGACAAGCGGGATATCATTAATTGATTAATCAGTATGTGATCGATTAATCAAAATTTTGCAAATCATTTTACGTTTTTATTAAAATTATGTTTATATACTTGTAATTATTAAAAATGATTAATTTAACTCATCAAATTTATCAAATAACTTATTTTTACTTAGTTTCATTGTTAAATAATAAATTTTTATGAAATTATCTTTTAGAAAAACTATGAGAAGACAAGACAAAGTATAGTACATATAATGAATAAATGCAGAAAAAGAGAATAATAAAAATGACCAACTAATTGGCCGTATAAAAAAAACGGATGATTGGTAACAGTTTGGTCACCGCCAACGACTAATTGGCCGATTAGTTGGACTAAACACCGTTTTTTACAACACTGCTCTATATCACTCAATTGGCAAAGGCTATGAATGTCCGCAATGCATGGTTTGTTAGGAAAAAAAAAACAGAGAAGTGCATTATATTTCGCATTTTCCTACTTTCCGTTACAATGTTTTGACTTTTTTTTTTTATAACAATTATTACCGTTCTCTGTCATTTATTGTTGTTTCTATTTTTATTTTTGGCTATTGTTATATTTATGTGATGAGTAAGGTTAAAATTCACCATTGCTTTAACTAGTGTCTTAATCATATCCCATATTATTTAACTAGTGTCTTAATCATATCCCATATTATTTAACTAGTGTCTTAATCATATCCCATATTATTATCTTTATTTTCAAAGGCCAAACAATTGATGTGAACCACTCAACGTAAACTCCATATTAAAATGTAATTGGAGACCAAATTTTATATTTTTTAGAATTTGTTAACTATTTTTTTGATAGGTACAATCTCACTGTTTTTGGATGGTCTAGAATCTTCTGCAAATATGTGATTTTGTACCTATCTAAAAAAATAATATATTTTTAAAAAGTAAAAAATTTGATCTTCAAATACATTTTAATATGGAGATTATATAGAACGGTTTGGATAGACTGTTTAGATTTTCAAAAGAAAGATGGAGAAGTGAGGAAAGATATGAGTACAAAATCTTAGGGCATTTTAACCCGACATTTTTAAAAATACCCTACGTTAATTACAAATTATTGAATCTGCCCACGAATCACTGGTTTTATTAAATATGCCCAAACCGGCCAATAATTGGCCGGTCCCGAATAAACCTCCCAACCGGCCAATTATTGGCCGGTCCCGATTAAACCTCCCCACCGGCCAATAATTGGCCGGTCCCGTGCCATTTACTGTTTTACCCCCTATTAATACCCCAGAACCCCTTCTGTCTTCCCTCACCTCACACTACCTTCACGCGGAAAAACAAGGTTTTTTTTTAAAATTATTTAAATGATTTAAATTGTTATTTTTTTAATATTTGTAATTAATTGTAATTAAGGTTAATTAGTTTTAATTAGTTTAAATTAAGTTCAATTATATTTAATTAATTTTAATTAGTTTTAATTAATTTTAATTAATTTTAATTAATTTTAATTAATTTTAATTAATTTTAATTAATTTTAGTTAAGTTTAGTTAATTTTAATTAGTTGTAATTAGTTTAAATTAGTTTTAATTAGTTTAGATTTAGTTCAATTATATTTAATTAATTTTAATTAGTTTTAATTAGTTTTAATTAAGTTTAGTTAATTTTAATTAATTAAACTTAACTAAAATTAATTAAAACTAATTAAAACTAATTAAATCTAATTAAAACTAATTAAAATTAAGTAAATATAATTGAACTTAATTAAAACTAATTAAACTTAATTTGAACTAATTTTTTTTACTATTCAGTAACTGTGTAAATTAGTAACCTGACAAATGATTATCACTTTCAAAAGTAGTTTGATCACAATGCCATTGATTTCTATACACTGTGGTGGTAAGCTTGATTAATGCAGACGGGCCTTATTACTACAAAGAACCAATTATTTCAGTTATGGTTAACGATGATATATCTCTTTTGGACCTGAAAGTCACAATTTTCGATTACACCCGTTTTAATCAAGAAAGATGTAACATTGAATTGGGGACCCGAATTTGTAATGGAAAAACCGAAAAATACTCACTTGCGAGAATTACAGATGAAAATACCTGGAGAGGGTTGTGTGGGTATTTTAAGGCTAAATTAGATTTTGTAATAGATATCTATGTTAGAAGAGTTCCGAGAGAGGCAGGGGTTGGAAGTTCTAGTCAATGCTCAGTTGCAATAGAAACTCCCGTCGTGCCCCTAACAGAACGAGAAACCAACTATCCACCTACTTACCCAGAAACGAACTATACCCCTACTTACCCAGAAACGAACTATCCCCCTACTTACCCAGAAACCAACTATCCACCTATTCACCCAGAAACCTACTATCCAACTACTAACCCAGAAAACCACTATCTACCTCCCCCGCAATCACGATCTCAACCAATACTCCGAATTTGTTCCCCACCTAGACCCGTACATGAGGCGCCTTTACCATTCCCAGGCCCATTATACGATGAAGTTGGGTCGGATTTTGAAAATATCAATGATATCCCGGGTGAACACTTGCAAAGTGGGGATGAGTATGATGGAGATGACTGAGACTCTGATCACTTAGAGGGATGTGGTGGAGACGGTCTAGTTGAAACAGCTGAAGGGCCCATTCAGAGCAGCTCTGACTCAGCGCCGCTTAGCGGGCGGAGTGATATGCACCCGTTCCCGGCCTTCAATGATGTATCTGGGTTTAGAGAAGCAGATACTGGTTCTCATGGGCAACGGAACGTATACATGGGTGAGCTGGCCGCAAACTAATATTTTGAAAGCAAAGATGAATTAATGAAGAAGATTAGGGAGCACCATGTTCATAAGAATTAGGAGATAAGAATGAATAAGAGTGACAGCCGCCAGATTCACGTGGTGTGCAAAGACCGGCGTTGTGGTTACGAACTAAGGGAAAAAGCATCGGGATATGGAGGTGCGTGGGTTATAACGAAGCAAAACAAGCCTCACACATGCAGGATTGAGTATACAATGATCGACAATAAATGTCTGACGGCATCAATCATTGCCGATGTTATTGGGAACAACATTAAGACTGACCCATGTATGAGCATCCAGTGAGTGGCAAACTGTGTTATGGCTGTGTATGACAAAGTCACACTGAAATACAACCGACTGTGGAGGGGTCGTGAGCTTGCAATAGCCCAAGAATTTGGGGGTTGGGAGGATTCGTACGGCTAGCTGAGACCACTATTGATGGCAATTTGCATTAAGAATCCCGGATCAAAGTACCATTTTCTGACCAGTCCAATACGAGACAAAGACACAGGAGTAATAAAGAAAGGCCAAGTTCAGTTCAGGGCTGTTGCCTGGGCTTTTGGTCCATCCATTGTAGCGTTCCGGTTCTTGAGACCGGTGATCAGCATAGATGCATGCTTCTTATCAGGGCGGTACGAGGGGAGGCTCTTGATAGCTTGTGCATATGATGCCGAGAACCAACTGCTGCCTTTAGCATTTGCAATCGTGCACAAGGAAAACGCCGAGAATTGGGATTTCTTCCTGCAATGGTTGAGGAATGAAGTGCTTGGATATAACCAATTCGTCTGTGTTATATCAGACCAGCACAAGGGGATCAAAGCTGCATTTACAGCAGAATACGGATGGTCTCCAGAGCTCTTTGTGCACAGGTTTTGCATGCGGCATGTAGCTGACAACCTGGTCCAGAACTGTGGAAAAAAGAAAGGTGGTACGGCCAATGGTTCGGGGAAGGAGCAAAGAAGAAGAAGCCAAGAAAGCTGAAAGAGATGTTCGAAGAGTTTGCTAAGGTATTTGTAATGTACAATATTTCATTTAATTTTTTCAGAACTCTACTCTGAAAATGAAATAACATATGTTCGTTTTATATAGCTAAATCCAATGTGCAATGCATATCTGCAGAAGGTTGGCAAAGTTCGTCCGAATGATCCGACGAAGCCGTCTAATTATGAGAAAATTTTCCAAACCTGTGATGGAGGATACCGGTTTGGTATAATGACCACAAACGGCTCTGAGTGCCTCAACAATGTTTTCCGGGATAGCCGTAGAATGACCGTTGCTGCCATAGTAGAGGATACATTCTACAAGTGCAACCAATGGTTTGTTGCACGGCGACAGCGAGCCATAGAATTGAAAGACAATGGCCAGACGTTTTCCACCCGGCTTTCGGAGAAGTTGGGGAGAAAATAGGAGAAAGCTGGAACAATGCGTTTGGTGCCTTACACACACGGCCAAGGACAGTACCAAGTTTCAGTTCCAAATGAGTTTATTCCTTACCGTCGCAATGACATAGAACCAAATAGGTCCATCACGTAGCCCCGTGTATATCTGCAGTAACAAACTGGTAATATAAGATCAACAACAAACGGGAATTCAATAAAAAAAAATACGAGAAATTTGAAGTTTTTACCTCTGAATCTCCACATCGGTGGAGTCTGCTGTCAGACCCGCGCTGAAGTGCTCGCGTAACCTCTTCATCCTTAAGTGGAATTTTGATGTTCCACTCTTCTCAATGAGGGAGTGAGGATCAGCCCCCAAGAGCTCCTCAATCTGAGCAGCAAACGTCGTGCTGTCAGATACGCCACTGACGGGGGTGCCACTGATAGCCAACCCCCATAAAGAACTCACGTCCTGGAGAGTCACTTTCATCTCTCCGAACGGCATGTGGAACGTGTGCGTCTCGGGACGCCATCTCTCAAGCAATCCTGCGATGAGAGACGCGTTGATGATGCCACTCCCAGTCCGCAAGATGTCCACCATCTGGTAGAGGCCCAGATTGACGAGGTACCGGGCCATCGCCGGGTAGTACGGCAAATGAACACACTGCAGCTTCACATCTAAAAGAGACTTGTCCTACATTGATAAATTTAAAACACATGGTGTTAACACATCAACACTTAAACTCAAGGAATTTTGAAAAAAAAAAAAACATACCTCACGAGAAGCCAGTGAGACCCGGTGATCGCGGTGGGGCACCTATAGAAGAGGATTGAAATGATCTGTGCTGCTAGTCGCGATCGGCTCGTCAACTATAGGTGATAGTGGACGAAGCCTAGGCCGTCCTCTAACCATCCTAATTTCAGTAAAATATGCTTAATAACGGTAAAAATAGCTAAAATAGGCTTAATTACGCTAAAAACGGTTAAAATAGGCTTAATAATGGTAAAAACTGCTAAAATAGGCTTAATTACGCTAAAAACGGCTAAAATATCCTTAATAACAGGAAAAATAGCTAAAATAGGCTTAATTACGCTAAAACCGGCTACAGTAGATTTAATAGCGCTAAAAAGGCTAAAATAGGCTTAATATCGGTAAAAATAGCTAAAATAGGCTTAACTATGCTAAAAGCCGGCTAAAATAGGTTTAATAACGCTAAAAACGGTTAAAATAGGTTTAATAACGGTAAAAACCGCTAAAATAGGCTTAACTACACTACAAACGGCTAAAATACGCTTAATAACGGTAAAAATAGCTAAAATAGGCTTAATTACGCTAAAAACGGTTAAAATAGGCTTAATAACGGTAAAAACCGCTAAAATAGGGTTAACTATGCTAAAAACGGCTAAAATATGCTTAATAACGGTAAAAATAGCTAAAATAGGCTTAATTACGTTAAAACCGGCTACAATAGGTTTAATAACGGTAAAAACAACTACAATAGATTTAATTACGCTGAAAACGGATATAATAGGCTTAATTACGGTAAAAACGGATCACATTGGCTTCACGACGGTATAATATGCCAAATGTGCTTGATTTGTGTAAAATAGGCTTAATTACGCAAAACTGTAGTTAAGTACGCTAAAATATCCTAAATGTGCCAACATAGGCTTAATTACCCTAATTATGCTAAATTTTCAGATATCATGCTTAATTGTTTTAATTATGGTAAAACATTCTAAATTCCGCAAAAATATGGTCACCAATGCTAATTATACTTAATTATAATACATTGACCTAAATCATAAACCGTATACCCTAGATTTGACTAATTACTCTAATTACTCCATAATTACAACTATTTATACACATTATACAAATTCTGGCAATTACTAACAAATCCTAACATTTTACAACTACTTTGCTCTAAAAAATAAATTCTAACAAAGTAGAGGGACTTACTTGCAAATCTGGGAAGAGAAGGAGAAATCCGGGAGAAATTGCTCAACCGAGGAGAGAGAGTGTAAAATTTGAGAGAATGATTTGTGTGAAAACGGGAGAGGGGTGGCTGCCAATATATAGAATTTTTTTTTTCGGGACCGGCCAATTATTGCCGGTGGGGAGGTTTAATCGGGACCGGCCAATAATTGGCCGGTTGGGAGATTTATTCGGGACCGGCCAATTATTGGCCGGTTTGGGCATATTTAATAAAACCAGTGACTTGTGGACAGATTTAATAATTTGTAATTAACGTAGGTATTTTTAAAAATGTCGGCATTTTAACTCTACTCTTATATCATTTTAATAAATATTCAAACAACATTAATTAAAATTTCTGCCAATATCCTTACTCGTTAAACACTAAATATCTTCCCAGAAAAATATAAAAATAAAAATGCTAAGTCCAAAAAGAAATTCTTATTGAAAGTCCGGAAACTCCATCGAATTCTTAAAGTCCATGTGCGTAAAAATTAAGTCAAACAAGCTGAGTCTCTTTGAAGCGGTATTAATCCAAACCTTACCCGACGGGCATGAATCAAGCAAAAAAATAATCCAAGCCTTAATTATTATTATATTTCAATGGAGGTTTGACCACCTTAATGACCGCTCCATCTATGAGTCCGATCGAATCTCCTAAAGTAACTCAATCTTTGGGTTTTGAATCGAGACCGTCCGATTCGAATTCATCGCCGGGATCGTCTCGGAATTCGATTTCATCGTCAAAATGTGTGCGCTCACTTCGGGAATGAATTTTCGCAGATTCGAATTGGACAGTCCCGATCTAAAACCTAAAAGTTCACTGGATCCGAATTCTCCATGTATCTCATTTTTCAATGGAGGTTTGACCACCTTTTTCATAGGAACTAATCAACGACATTGTTGATTTGTTTTTTGCAAGTAGTGTCTGCCCGCATTATTATTATAAGAGGTATACTTTGTCGCACCATGAATGGTGGTTGGCAATTCTGGATTTTCTCAAAAATACCAAGTTGAGAGTTCTTGGGTGAAATTTCTTTGCAAATTGTTTTTCATTGATTGTCTATTTGGTTGTGGTTTGGGGCACAAAGTTTGTTGTTTAGTTGGTCAACTTTTACCCACAAAAATTTCTTGATGAAATGCCTCAATGGTAATTAGCATGGTTTGGAAACTCGGCTGAGTTAACTTAGTATCGGTCAGGTCTGATCCGAATTTCACCTGAGTCTTGTGTCCATGTGATTTTTTCATTAAAATTCGGTTGAACAGTGTTTGACTCGGCTGAGTTATTTGATTTTCAGTCCGAGTTAGTCCAAGTCAAACCCGAGTCAGGTCGAGTCCTTCATTTATTTTACGTTTTTTTCCAAGCACTTGTTGATCTATGATTTCAAATCACAAAAAAAAAAAAAATCAAATTATGCAAACATAAATTGAAGATAATCCTGTACTAAATTTATACTGTCAATATAATCTTGTTTTTAATTTTATGCATAAATTATAGCTAGCTTGCAAAAAAGGTGTGTACTATTTGTAATACTTATATTATGTTATATAATTAGTGAATTATTTGAGTATAGTCTTTTGTTTATATAGCTTTCTTACAAATTATTTTCTTACTAATTTTTTCTTATATTTTGGCTACAAAAGAAACTTTTGCCAAAAAAATTCGAGTTTCCAATCTGATTCTTCTGATTCCGGCCTATTCATCTGATTCCGATTCCGAGATTCAAACCCACGATAATTTCTTCACTCCTAGTCACCAATGAAGGTCCCATTTTGAAATGATAGCAAAGTGCTATAATGTAAAAAAATGGAAAAAGAAAAAGTCCACGCGCGACAACCAAGTCAATTAGAACAGGTCAATGACCTTCAGTTACCTAACCTTACAATATATATTGAGAGAGAGAGAAGAGATTTGACATTTACACATCATTACCAATCCAAAAGCAGAGAGAGAGAGAGAGAGAGAGAGAGAGGGTGACAACGGAATAAATTCAAAGAAGGGAGAGAGAGAGACCCTAGGCAGCCTCTGCCAGGATTTTCAAAAAGAAGGGAGAGAGACTGAGAGAGTGAGAAGAGAAAACCGCAAAAAAGGTGGTCACAAAAGCAGCAGGCATCGATTTGTTCCTGTAAGTATTTGCCAAATATTTTCTTGGTGTCAATCCTTGCAAATTGCTTATGATTAGTTTCCTTCTTATGTGTGTTTGTGAAGGTTTTTGATGCAATTGTTGGTTAATATATGTCAAATTGCATGCACACAATGTGTTCAGCAAAAAAGCTTTATTCGTAAGTAATTGGGATGGGCAACCTACCAATGGAAACTTATTAAAGTACTACCACCTATACTTTTACTTGTTTGGTACAATAACATGAGTCGAACTAGGGTGTTCCTAACTTTACTAAGTCTTCTTGTGAACTCAATTCTAAAATATGTGGATTGGTTTCAAATAACAAATTCAAACCGTTAAAATCAGTCTACCTTACGAGTGATGCGTCTATAAGTGAAAATTATAAATTTTCAAATTAATTTAGTATAAAGTCAAGCGGTCAAAATTAGAAGGTTTATAAATTAATTTTAATGCATTCATTTTTAAACTTTTTTTACCACTTGATTCTATACAAAATCAATTCGAAAATTTAAAATTTTCACATGTAGATGCATCACTCGTAAGGTAGACGGATTTTAACGATTCGGATTCGTCATTTGAAGATCCAGGCTATTGTGTGGGGTACAACACAAGGGCTCAATATAATGGCAGAAACCTTGATACAATGCTTAAATGGTCTAAAATAAACCATACTCTGTAGTTTATTGAATTAGTTAATGAGTGAGGCTATGGTACTATGCATATAGCAAATTGGTCCGTACTACAGATCAATATTTTTGTTTTCAAAATTCTAATAGTCGATCCGAACCGTTCATCTTGTCTTCATTAAATGTTGATTTAATATAAACTTGATTCTAACTAAAAAATAGAAAACTGGTGACATGAATTACACCAATAATGTATTAATGTAGGCTGTAGACCTGTAGTTGTATATATAGACTATGGTGCCTGTGAAATAACAAAATAAAATAATATATATAGTGAAGAGTTGAAAGCAATGCTTTAAAATACGATTACGTATATCAGTATATGCTTATGCAATATAAAACCGTATGCATAAGTATATGTACGTCATATTCAATAACATGTTCTAACTTTTAAAATATTTCATCTTATTAATTAGCAAATACAATATTGACAATACGTCAATCATTTAATAAATAAATGATATTAGTATTTTATTATATTTTGATATGTTTGATTAAATTTTTTTACATAATTCTATATAAATATGTACTTGCAAACTAAATTTTACATTTTTTAGAATTTTTTTAGGTGAGTAGAAAATCACTGTTTTTGGGTGGTCCAGAATTTTCAGATCAAGTGATTTTTTACCTATCTAAAAAAATAGTAAAAAAAAAAATGTAAAATGCAGTTTACGAGTACATATTCATATGGAGACCATGTTGAACGTTCGGATCAACCATTAGAACTTTTAAACCGAAGATTTGAGTCCATAGCCTCACTCTTAGTTAATATCAATTAAATATTGGTCCACTAGGTTGTTGCCAGCAAATTACTCTGTATGAGAAGTCAACCATAGACATTTAGCAGTGGATCTTTCCTGTAACAAGTGGATTTAACACTTGCTGTTTGAATTCAATTGATCCTGCAATGTGAATTAAATGTTATTTTGTATTATAATACTAGGGTTGATTTCTTGTTTTTTATACATGGCAGAAATAAAAAATAATGTTGGAACCATCAGATATGAGTATGCTGGGGATTGATCTGGGCAGTTGGTGTTGCCATGTGATATGTGGTTTGGGTGATTGGAATGATTGTGGCTTCTCAAGGACCAATGTTTGTGGCTTCAAAACACAGATTTCTCAAATAAAGTGTCTTTTGGGTAGGAAATTCTCTGATCCAGAACTGCAATTGGAGCTTGATTACGTTCCTTTTAGAGTAATTGAAGGTCCCGATGGATATCCCGTAGTCCACAGCAGATGCAAGGGAGAAGACAGAGCATTCACCCCCGTTGAGATCCTAGCTATGTTGATTTCCAGTCCACAATTTCAAGCAAGAAAAGAAAATTCTGATGCATCTCCTTGTATTGGGATTCCAATCTACTTCACAAATCAACAAAAGAAGGATGTGCTTAAAGCTGCAAAAATAGTTGGTTTACCTTCATCTTTCAGCCTCCTGGATGAAACAACAGCCATGGTATTGGCACTTGAAAGCAATCGTTTACTGGAACCTCAGGGTATCGTGGCATTTGTTGATATTGGCCATTCCTGTATGCAAGTTTGCTTTGCTGAGTTCATAGGGAAGCACGATGACATGGTAAGGTATGCAAATATTTTGTACAAGGGTTATGCCAGATCATTAGGAGGAAGGGAATTTGATAAAGTGTTGTTTAAACATTTTGCAGCTAAGATTAGAAAGGAATATAATATTGATGTGTCTGAATACAGCAGTGCTTGTGTTCAACTTAGTGAGGCTTGTGAGAGATTGAAATACGATATAAGCACAAAAAAGGAGGCATCCTTTTGCATTGAGAACTTTTACGGTTCAATAACTGTTAAGGGGTCCATGAAGAGGAAAGATTTTAAAAGGTTGACCATTTCCATATTGAAAAAAATTGAGTTGGCCTTGAAAAAAGCGTTGATGGAATCCAGGTTGAATGTGGAGAAGATTGAACTAATAGAGGTCGTTGGAAAAGGATGCTCCAATCCAGCAATCATTGACATTGTGACTAAAACTTTTGGTAAGAAACTAAGCAAGGAGACACATTTTGAGCACGTTGCAAGGGGTTGTGCTATGCAAGCAAGGCAACAAAATGTAATGGGCACAGACCAAATGATAAATGGCCTGGTAAGTATTACTTATGCACAAACATTCTCATTTCTCATAATTAATAACAATATTTGCCATACTTAAAGAGTGTTAATGCTTTACAAAAAAAAATATGGTTTAAAGGAAAAAAAATGAGAAAGCATATCTTTATTAGATTTTTTATGAAAACATATATCTATGTTATTCCTTCGTTGTACTTATAATGTTGTTTTGGTGTCAAAAGACTACAGGTCTGGAAACTTCGCAATTAGTTTCAGCTGAATTAAATTCTCAAGAGGAAAAGACAGAAGATTCAGAGAAGTTCCTTTGGAGAAGAGCCATGGATGAAGATGGACATTTATTAACATTTCTAAATGACTTTCTTGAAGAGGTATAGTTACATACCCCCCCTCATTTTTTTAGTACCCTCAACAGATCTTTGATATGAGGTCAACATTTTCATAGATATGGTGTTATTAAAAAAAGATTTTCTTATGTTGCCTGTTTACATTCTTTTTTTTTAGTTTAGTATTAGACATCCTCTGATGACCAATTATTTTTAGTTAAATCGTATGTGATTTTTGTTAATTGAATCACCAGAACATGCACCGTATAGGAAGATCAGAGAAAACAGAGGATGAGTCATACTGGCTTTCCAAGGAAAACTTTGCTGAACACAACTACTCAGAGCTCCAAGATGCAACCAACAATATCCAGGAGTCATCTAAACTTGCAGAAGATGGGTTTGGCATTGTGTATAAGGGCCTCCAGAAAATTAGTACTGTTGCGATAAAGAAGCTCAAAGAAGGAATCAGCCAAGGAGCAAAAGAGTTAAATCAGAAGATATCAGCCTTAGTAAGTATTTTTATACAAGTTTATTTAAATAAAATTCAAATGCAACTTTGACATGAGTAAATGACAAGGAATATATATAACTTTGGTCCAAATCTTAGCCCAAGAATATATTACCTTGACTGTTTCATATGAGCCATTTCGAGCTCTAAAGCTAAGATTTGGATCACCAGAACCAGTTGATTAGTTTTAGGCATGGCACCATTGTTCAGCCTCAATATATCTAATAGATTTTAATCTGCTTCTTAAATGCAGAGAGATGACAGTACTTCTTCTACAGCAGAAAATGAGAACGAACAGAATAACCCACACAATGCAAATGAAGAGAGGCCAGCTGTTGAACTTGAACTTTTGAAAGCCCAGAAACTCATACAACAACTAATGTCAGAAAGAGATTATGCTAGAAAAGAAGTTAAAGAGTTGCGCCAATTGACAGAGCAGCAATCTCCTGCTAGCCAATGTGTAGGATATTTTGCTGAATACAGCTCTTCTGAGCTCCGAGATGCGACCAACAATTTCGATGAGTCGTTTAAACTAGGAGAGGGTGGCTTTGGTATTGTGTACAAGGGCATCCTCCACAATACTAACATTGCCATAAAGATTATGAAAGAAGGAAGCAGTCAAGGAGCGAAAGAGTTTCACCAGGAGGTAATTCCCACAACAAATATATTTATACATATTTACTGGTAAAAAATTCGAGTGCAACTTTACTTGAGTACATGACAGCAAAAAGTTGGTAATAACCGGACAGAGGAAGAGGAAGCCTCTTCGAAAGTCAAAACCTCCTTATAAATCTCCAAACTAAAAATTTATAGTTGATTTGAACCTTTAAAATATCTTGGTGGTTTCTTTTCTGCCTGCTTGTAATTCACTCGAACAGAAGTTGATCCATCAAATATGAAAATGTAATTCCAATTTCTACCGTCAATTTTGTTAGGGATATTTTTTGACAATTTATATTGATATGTAAAAAATAGAAATGATAATCAACCATCAATACACATGATGCAAAGTACATAAGGAATGACTGAAGAACATCAAATAACATACACATTTTGTACAATAATTTTTTAGTAATTTTTCTTTGGTGTATGTACTAAAATTTTGCACAGTTCTGTTAGCATTGCCCTGTACTCACTAGGAGACTTCATATTTGTAGTTAATGAGGAATTATTTATTTGAACTTCACAGATTGAAATTCTTAGCAAGTTACGGCATCCCAACCTTGTGACTCTTATAGGGGCTTGTGCAGAGACCCGTGCAGTTATTTATGAGTACTTACCAAATGGTAGCCTGGAAGACCGCCTGAGGTGCAAAAACAATACTTCACCCCTCACATGGCAAGCCCGAACTCAAATTGCATTTGAGATATGCTCTGCACTAAGCTTCTTACACTGTAGCAAACCGCATGGTATTGTGCATGGTGATCTCAAGCCCGACAACATCCTTCTTGATTTGAATAATGTTAGCAAAATCGGCGATTTTGGCCTCTGTCGTGAACTTAATTGGACAGCCAGCGCAAGTGTGCCGTACCACTGGACTGATTGTCCAAAAGGAACGCTTGCCTACATGGACCCGGAGTTCTTGTCAATAGGGAAGTTAACTCCTCAATATGATGTTTATTCATTTGGTATTATGTTGTTCCGGCTAGTTACATGCAAACACCCACGGGGAATAAGAAACTTGGTGGAGGAGGCACAAAAGAAAGGTACATTGAAGGCATTAATTGATGCTTCGGCCGGTCCCTGGCCCTTTAAGGAGGCTAAGAAGATGATCTCATTGGGCCTTAGATGCAGCGATCCAAAGAGAAAGAATAGGCCGGATCTGTCGACCAGAGTGTGGAAAGAAATGAAGTCCATGGCAGACGTTGCTTCTGCATCGGTGTCATTGTAGCAAGCACCTTTATCATCTTAGTTTGTACATTTATAATTAAATGGCTTAGTTGTTTGTTGTAATTGGCAACTTTATTTCAATAAATGGGTTTAGCCAGGTCGGCATGTAATTTCATCAATATTACATTGGTTTAGACGTTTAGTACAGAAATTGCTTAACTTATCGTCGTTATTCTGTTGTTACTGTTACTGTAAGCGCTTACAGCCTGATTTGTCTCTACTCAGAAAGCGAATATTAAGTGGAAAATTTGGGTCTCTTTTCGAACCCAATTGAAGTAATTATTTTCAGTCTTCACGATTCCCCACAAAACAGGTGGACCAACGAAGCGCCCATTTATCAATGGTTAGTTGATTCTGTTCAGTAGCTAGTCACGAATGCGGGTGCATGCATGTGTATGACTGTGGTACGTAAATTGAATATCTATTGGAGCTTTTTAGCAAAAGTTGTTGTCTTTTTTTTTTTTTTTTAAATTTATTTGAAGAAAGGGGTTATATAATGACAAGCAATGTGACCAGTAAATTACAGAAACTATGAAATTGATGGGCCTCGATCTATATCACTCTACTGGCAAAGGCTCGTCTACAAAAGGGCCGGACTGCTATAATGAGTCCCAAATTGTTTGTTAGAATGTAAAAAAGACAAAGTCCACGAAAGTCCAGTCATTGTCACACAAATATTTATTAGGTCAATGACCTTATGTAACTATATATTTTTTTTATCATATATTGGAGATGATGGAAAATAATTTAGTTTAAGGAGAGATGTTGGAAATAGTAAACTTAATTAATTGGTCAATTAGTAAATAGTTAGGATGAATGTCTTTGGATTTTTAGATAGATTAAATGTGTAGGTTTTCTAGAGTAATGTTGGGTTGTGCAATTCATGCACTTGATATTTGTGTCATGTTTAATGACATTTATGTTCTAGGATATCTAAAGAGTGTATGTAGCCTATAAATTGAGATGTTGTCAATTAATAAGGGGTTATATATATAATGACAAGCAATGTGGCAATACGTAGTCTAATGAACTTCCGTTCCTGTTTGCACCACAATTTGGTCCATTATTACTAATCGAAAATCAGAAAGAGAGAGAGAGAGAATGATCGAACAAGCCAAGCCTGTACGCACACACATATTTATGGAATCGTATCCTCTTAGTACAATAGAGGTACTGAGGTACTGTTCGTTGAGTAATTAATTGGATATGGACTTTTCTTTTAAATTTGCACAAATCTCAAAGTACAAATAATATTGGCCCCTGCGTTATCCACGAATAGGTACCTTTTTTAGTTAATCTAAGCCGTAAAGTTGTGAGCCCCACCCATATTTAATAGATCAATGACCTTCTGTATATATACTATGTATTTTTTTCTGTTAATTGTAAATTATATAATTTAACTAAATACTTATTATAATATATACTTAATCTCATAATTTTCAATAAATTAAATATACTATATATATATATAGTTAATAACATTAGTCATTTCATGGCACACAAGTACACTGTTATTATTGATTAAAAAAATGCATAACTATTTATTAACTAATTTCACTATTATATAATAAATATTATTTCTTCATATCACGGCACACAAGTAGACTATAGTTGATTAAAATAACATTCGTCTAGAGCCGACTTTTTGGAAAGATTTACATATTCATCTAATTACAATTTGAGGTTTGTTGGTAAACTTGTACAGAAAAAAAATGCCACAATAATATAAAAAAGTAAAACTTTTGAATATTGCATGTCCTTTGTGTTGATAATGGATATTAATTATGTTTGTAAATTTTTTACATCGATTATAAATCATATTGGATGAAATTTTTTGTGCACAAAAAAAATAAATATCACTTTTAGTAGCTCAATTCTTCTGTTGCTAAGTTAATAAATCAATTTATGAGATAGGCAATTTTCTTAAATTCTAAGTTAATAAATTAATATACTATATTAATTTTCAACCGATGAAGGCCCAATTTGACTAAGCGGCAACACCAATTTCACTTTTAGTGGCTCAATTCTTCTGTTGCTGTCTTAACCTGATTGTGGTCCATTTTGGGTTCAGTCCAGTTTGAGCTAAGATTAACAGAAACTATAAAAACAGAGGTTCGTTAGAATCTGAGCGAGAAAAAAAAAAACAGAGGGATAAGAAAGTGTTATTTTTATCGACTTTTTATTCATAGTATTGAAAATATAAAGCATTATATCCTTGACATTATTTGTTAGAAATTCAAAACTAGCAATGAATCCTAACAACAAGCAAACAATTAGCGCAATTATTTGCAATTTTTCCCTTAGACCGCAATGATGGTCTATGAACTGCAACGGATCACCGTGATTTTACTAATTTTATACCTTTTACAAAAATGATATTACTATTTGAATTTTTCTAATTTAATGGTACAGATAGAATGCTTATATATACTTATTATTACCTTTCTTTTTTATACATACTTATTATTTTTTTCTATTGTCATATGTACATCAATTTAATAAATGCCCAAACTATATTAATTAAACATTCTGGTATGATTCTCACTCGTCGAACTCTAAATGCGGTGCCAAAAAGGAAAAATGAAAATGACCTCCAGTCCAAATAGAAATTCTTACGAAAAATTCGGAAAATTCCATCGCTTTCTTACACATCACGTAGGCTCAGGCATTTTTTTCATTGTGACAATAAATTAATGGATGAGGATATTATATACTCTCTTATTTGTTTTAATTAATTTGCTGTTTCTTTTATCCTTTTTTCAATCAACCAGTTTAGCTATATTATGTACTTAAATTGTTTGATTGCTAAACCTGCACGATGTTTTTAGTTTGATTGAGGATTAAAATATTCCCCAGTAATGAATTATAGTAACGTTTTGCTTTTCATGGTCATTGTCATGGGCAGCTTCCCTATTTCATGGTTGATTTTTTAATTAATGGCTGAGGACTTTCTATATATACTAGCTTAATTATTTGTTTAAATTTTCTAGTGTTTCTTTTATCCTTATTTCAATCAACCGGTTTAACCAAGTTGGCAATCATTTCATCATTAATATGTAATTATTTAGATTGTGTCATTACTAAACCAGGTGGGTGTTTTTAGTTTGATAATTGAGGAGTAATATATTCCCTGGTAATGCATTACAGTTATATATGCTTTGCTCTTCAATATGGTCGTCTGTTGGTTGGGTGATATATACGCGCTTTATCTCTTTGATCTATTTGCTCTTGACATCAATTACTGATTAACAAATTGTTTTTGAATTATTGAATTGCACAAGTACGGTATCACCGTCTACTTGTGGGATTCAGATCAACTGAAATCCAAGATTTATGAACAGTAACTCTGAAATTCTTGAAATTCAAGATCCAGCTGTCAAACTTTTTCTGTGCACGCATCTCGAAACGGCTGATTTTTCTGTGTACGCATCTCGAGACAATTCAATAGCTGAATTCAGGATTTCAGAAATTTCAGAGTTACTGTTGATGATCTCGGATTTCAGTAGATTTGGATCCCTACTTGTGGGTGAGCCGTGGGCAGTGCCCACTCACATTTCAATAACTTAGAAAGTGTGTGTGTGCATATATATATATATATGGGCAGAGCCTGCATGAAAGGCATAATGAGGAAAGATGTAATTACCAGATTGTAGTGCTGGCATTGAAGTACGTAATAGAAACAGTTACCAGTATTTGGTAGTGTTTATTCTTAATTGATGGTTTAAGAAAGCAAAATTACATGCTACATCTCCTTTCTTACCAAATCTTTTCGAGCAGTCTTACGTCTTAATTAACTGCTGCTAGGCACATAATTTCGAAAAAAAAATTCTTAACGTATTATTTTCGTTTCTTTTTTCTATTTTTTGTCTTTTTATAATTTCATCCAGTCCAGCCAGTTTTCCTTGTTTATTTGCCTTTTACGTTCATCTTTTTTTCTTCATCTGAACTTTTTTTCCACAAATTAAGAATTTTCTATATCTTCAGAACATTTTTTTTCAATTAATTCTAAAAGAAGTACATATTTGGATATGTGTTTAATATTTTATCCTTTTACTGTATTACTGGAATCGATTCCTGTTGGATTCTGAATCTCAAATTGGGCCCATTGTACTTCGGCCCATTTAAGCTAATGTAACAGAGACACTCTGCACTCTATATCCTTCAACTTGTTTTATTATTTCAGCAAGGAATGGGGTTTTTAGCCTCTTTTTAAAAAAATAATAATAATAACTCGTTTTATTATTAGTATAATTCATGATTACTCTAAGAAGAAACACACTTCAAGAAAAAAAAGTCGCAACATAGACTTTTTTTAAGTAAGTAATTTCTAATCAATTTAAATCATACGAAAGATTTTTTTTTTTTGTGCACAATGAAAGTATTATTTTTTATTTTGATTTATTGGTCACAAGTATATAAAATGATATACAAATGTACAAGAGATTCATTTATTTTATTAAATTGAAATTTAGAAAGTTAACATTAGTGCATTAATTGATGAAAGAGAAGAATTGTTGGGTGCAAAAAATATCTATCCAATAAAGAAGTTGCTACAATATTGGGTCAATAAGTGCGAATATCAGAAACCCGAAAAGGTGGCGTGAGAATGATAACTCCGAGTGTGTGAATATCATGAATCCGAAAAGTTTCTACAATGTATGGTCAATAATTTTCTACTTTGACTGAGCGACGCATAGCATTGACTAAGCGATGACCTCTAACGTTAGATATGAGAGGGGGAGAGAGAGAGAGAGAGAGAGAGTGTGTGAACTCAGAAAAAAAACAAAAGAAAATTAGTAAGAGAGGAGAAGCGCAACACAAGTAGTCATCATCGATTTGGCTTTTGTAAGTATTTGCAACCAACATAATTATTTGAATTAATTGTTCTATGTCTGGTTGCTATTGGTTTGGGATGCAAAGTTTGTTGTTTAATTGGTCAAAATTTTATGCACACCAGGTGTTCGACAAAATGATTATGTGCTAATTAGTTGGAACTGGGACTTACAAACATCGACTTCTCAAAGATCGAACATTATGGAACCTATTTCCTTAAATTTCTCCTAAAGGGAAGTACTAAGTAGAAGAGTTAGGAAGTACAAATATCAATTTCCTTAAATCTGGAACCTATTTCCTTAAATTTCCTTGAATTTCTCCTAAAGGGAAGTACAAACATCAATTTCCCTAGTGGTTTGGGTTCAGGACAAAGTTAAGTGGATTTTCTGATTGCCTGGACTCCATTTCACTTGAATTTGGATTAAATCAAGGCATGCTTATATTATGGATGCTTCAGTTACGATTACATAACATCTTAATAAAAATCAAAGCAGAGCAATATGCTGCATTGTTGTCTGTTACATCATTGAGCGAATTGTAAATCATTAAATCAAGCATTTCAATCATCTCTTTATACTTTTTAACTTCAATCAAACATATATCATTGCCGGTTAGCCTACCAATGAAGTAAATTATATAGATTTACTTAATTAATCAAAAACATACATTTTATTAATTTCTCTCTGCCTGGCCTGATGACAATATGCATTTAATCCAGATTATTTGGTTTGTTAATTTCCATTTAATTCTTAGAAGATAATTATGAGACTTCAACTATAGAAATTCCTTTTTTATTGAACTTAAGTCAACTTTAGACTTGAAGGTAGGGGTGTCAATGATACCTTTTAACCGTTTACCCTACCCGTACCATATTCATTAAGGCGGGTATGGATCAGGTTTTTTTTTTTTTTGTTAGCTAAACGGGTATGGTTACAGGTAAAGGCTATTTTGTACACATAATCCTATAATGTATGATTTTTTCTATAAGAAAAAAGTTAAACATATTACTTTTATTTGCATGTTTGTTATTTAGTTAAATAATTGAATTTTTCTGAAGAGATATTTGTGTTTTCAAATTCTCTTACTTTATAAAAAAATAGTTTAGTTGAAATTGATTGCACATTTTTTTTTATATATTTTTTTTATTAGTAATGTGATTGTATATGTGTGAAATGATGAGTTTTGATGTTCTATATGTAAAACATAATAAAATAAATTATTATATTACTATTATTATTCGTTATCCACCCGTTACCGTTTTGTTACCCGATAATTTTAATGGGTAAGAATAGGGTAGGGTAAGGTCAATTCTTAATGGGTAAGGGTAGGGTATGGATAAGATCAATTCTTAGTGGGTATGGTTATGAAAATGCGTCCACTCTACGCGTATCGTACCCATTAACACCCCCCTACTTGAAGGCCTCAAGCTTTGTGTTTTCATGTAATTGTTGACTATTCATTGGTGCAAGGGAATTCCGTTAACAATGTTATGTGGATTAAAATAGTTTTCTATCTTTTTTTTTAAATATGGGTAAAATAGTTTTCTTTCTTGTTACTAATGTTGATCTGTTTCCTTTATTTACATTTCAAGAATAAAAGAACAAGGAAAACTCTGTCACCAGAGATGAGCACAGTGGGTCATGACTTGGGCAGTGGGAGTTGCCGTATGACAGTGTGTGATTGGAGAATTGATGGAGCAGTATTTAACACAGACAAATTATGGTCCCCGGACGGTCTTTGTAGATACTCTACTAGTGATATCAAGGGGTATCTCTCTCAAATCAAACACCTTTTGGGACGGAAGTTTTCTGATCCTGAGCTGCAATTAGAGCTTGATTTTGTTCCTTTTAGAGTAATCGAAGGCCCCAATGGCTATCCCTTAGTCCACAGTAAATGCATGGGAGAGGACAGAGCATTCACCCCTGTTGATATCCTAGCTATGTTGATTTCTGATTTAGAATCTCTAGCTAGTGAAGAGCATCGTCCTCTAAATTATACAAATATTCCTCGCTGTATTGGGGTACCAATATACTTCACAGATGAGCAAAGGAAAGATGTGCTTGAAGCTGCAAAACTTGCTAGGTTGACATCATTCAGCCTTCTTGATGAAACCGCTGCCATGGCACTGGGGTATGAAAATTGCTGGCACTCTACAAGTACTGGCATTGTGGTATTTGTTGATATTGGTCATGCCAACATGCAAGTTAGCTTTGCTCAGTTCGAGAGGATACATGGCCCTGCAGATGTAGGTCACGAAACAGTGTGCACCAAGATTTTGTATCAGTCTTATGTTAGATCGTTAGGAGGAAGGGACTTCAATAAAGTGTTATTTATGCATTTTGCATCAATGATTAGAAAGGAGTATAGTCTTGATGTTTATCAAAGTGCTACTGCTTGTCTTCGCCTCACTGATGCTTGTGAGGGTTTGAAGAAAGAACTAAGCACGTATGATAAGGCTTCTTTCTGTATTAAAAAAATTTCAGGTTCCAAGGATGTTAAGGGGTCATTAAAGCGGAAAGAATTTGAAAATATGACCACTCCGATATTGGAAAGAATCAAGGAGTCATTGGAGAAGGCATTGACTGCCTCTGGGTTGGACAGATCTTTGGTTCAATCGATTGAGGCTGTTGGAAATGAGTGCTCTATGCCTGCAGTCATTAACATTTTAAAAGAAGTTTTCAAGATGGAACCAAGAAAGATGGAAAATTCTGATGAGTATATTGTGAGGGGTTGTGCCATATCACAAGTACCGTGGATAGCCAGACGGAGAACCAGTCTGGTACTTATACATGAATAAATTCTTGGTTATCTTAATTATAATTTTGAGTTGTATTAGTTGCTTGTTAAGAAATGTATAGTATGTTGAAAAAGAGGACCTTTATAAAAACTACATGATCAAAGCTTGATTGTTGTAAAGCATATGTTCAATATATATTGGCATGTACAAACAAAAGCATAAAACAAAAATCTTGTTGCCTGACCCTTTTATCTATCATACTTAGTATTTTCCTTTATTTTACTTGTAGTTGCTTTGTTCTTAACAGGCTATGGATGTGCCAACTTCAAATCTGGATTCAATTGAATCATCTTGCGAGGAGAAAAAGGATGGAGATTCAGAAAGGTTTCTTTGGAGAAGGGCTATGGATAAAAGAGGAGCTACATTGACCTTTATCAATAAGTTTCTTGAAATGGTATAGTTGTAAAAGTTTCCTTTATCTTTTGATTCAAATTCTTGCATCAAGTGGTACAAAGATTACATAGACTTAACAGGTTTTCATAGGTCAATTTTTGAGAAATCACAAATGGTAGTCAAGATAAATATAATGATGTTTTTGAGAGTCTGCCCTGACATGCACATGGCACTCGCTCTGACTATCAACCAATATTGATTTCTCAAAAAATTACATTGTATACCTGGAAGAAAAGTAATAATGATATTTCATAAACATAAATGATTATTTGGATTTGCTTTTTGGGAGGACATCTTACATTCTAGAAATTCCAGTCAAAGATATCTTTCATTTTACTAAGAGATCATTTGTTATGTTGACAGTTCATTAATTCTTTTGTTTTAGTTTTAGTTTTAGGCATCTGTTAATATTTACTTATGTTAACCAAATATTTTGTGGGTGTAAAAGTCTTTATGTATTTTATTTTAATACAATCACCAGAACATAAGTCGTATAGGAAGATTGAAGAGAACAGAAGATGAGTCATTCTGGCTTTCTAAGGCACAATCTCCAAAGCAAGTAAGTTTCTTTCTATAAAAATTAACATGTTTGACAAAAAAGCTGCAGATAAGAACATAATTACTACTACTAGTTATCACAGTCTATATAATTATGTAACTTCTTCAACATGGTTGTCAGAGAATTGCGCTTATAGACACAGGAAAGATTTTCAATGACATGTCATATTGGTTTTGGAAGGCACAATCCCCACAGAAGGTATGTTCTTTGAATCTAAGTCAACCTTTTTGACAAATATATATAGGTGAATGATACGGTGCTATGCATACTACTGATTGGCCGGTGCAAACCCTTTATATCCAAACAAAGAGATAATTAAAATTTAGAAATATAAAAGATGGCCCATCTACAAGATTTGAGCATGGAGATCATATTGAGTGTTTTGTATTGGCCATTTGGAGCTCCAAAACTAAGATTTGGACCACCAGAACCAGTTGATTAGTTTTAGGCATGGCACCTTTGCCGGCCTCAATATATCTATATATATTAATCTGCTTCTTAAAATGCAGAGAGATGGCAGAATTTCTTATACAGCAGAATATGAGAATAAACAGAATAACCCAGACAATGCAAACGAAGAGAGGCCTGCCCTTCAACTTGAACTTTCAGAAGCCCAGAAACTTATTGAACAACTAATGTCTGAAAGAGATTCTGCTAGAAAAGAAGTTATAGAGTTGCGCCAATTGACAGAGCAGCCAGCCCCTGGTAGCCAGGCTGTAGGATATTTTGCTGAATACAGCTATTCAGAGCTCCGAGATGCAACCAACAATTTCCATGAGTCGTTGAAACTTGGAGAAGGTGGGTTTGGCATTGTGTACAAGGGTATCCTCCACAATACTAACATTGCGATAAAGATTCTGAAAGAAGGAAGCAGTCAAGGAGCAAAAGAGTTTCACCAGGAGGTATTTTCCACAACTGAGAATGTATAATTCAAAGCTAGCGTGTTGTGCTCATCAAGAGGGTTTGGTGAGCATGACTCTAAAAATCTATCGGGTTGGTTTTAAATGACAAATCTAAACTGTTGAAACCGATATACTTCACGAGTGATGCGTGTACATTAATTTTTTTGAATTCATTTAGTACAAAGTCAAGCGGTAAAAAAAATGATGAAAAATGAATGCATTAAAATGACTTATAAAACTTCATTTTTTTTTTTTTTTTACCGCATGACTTGTACTAAATGAATTCGAAAATTTTGATGTACATGCATCACTTTAAGTATATCAGTTTTAATGGTTTGAATTCGTTGTTTGAAGCCAATTTGATAGATTTTTGGAGTTGTTCTCACCAAACCCTCTTGGTGAGCACATCACATGCTAGCTTTACTTGTATATTTATACATATTTACTTGTACGGAATTCAAGTGCAACTTTTACTGAGTACATTTTAGCAAGCAAGAGGTAATAACCTGACAGAAGAAGAGGAAGCCTCTTCAAAACCTCATTAAAAAGCTCCAAACTATAAATTTATAGTCAATTTGAACCTTTAAAATATCTGCCTCCTTGTAATTTCACTCTAACACAAGTTGATCCCTCATATATGAAAAATGTAAATCCAATTTCCACCATCAAAGGATAAAATATAAATTTTGTTAGGGATATTTTTGGACAATTTATATTGATACGTCAAAAATAGAAATGATAAACAACCATCAATACAAATGACGCAAAGTATGTAAGGAATGATAAACAAAACAACCATCGGGAGTCTGTACTAAAATTATTCATAGTTCAATAAGCATTGACTACTCACTAGAGGAGACTTCTTATTTGTAGTTAATGAGAAATTATTTATTTGAACTTCACAGATTGAAATTCTTAGCAAGGTAAGGCATCCCAACCTTGTGACGCTTATAGGGGCTTGTGCAGAGACTCGTGCACTTATTTATGAGTACTTACCAAATGGTAGCCTAGAAGATAACCTGAGGTCCAGAAAGAATACTTCACCCCTCTCATGGCAAACCCGAACGCGCATTGCATTTGAGATCTGCTCTGCACTAAGTTTCTTACACTGCAGCAAACCTCATGGTATTGTGCATGGTGATCTCAAGCCCGACAACATCCTTCTTGATTTTAACAATGTCAGCAAAATCAGCGATTTTGGCCTCTGCCGCCAACTAAATTGGACAGCCAGCGCAAGTGTGCCGTACCACTGGACTGATTGTCCAAAAGGAACGCTTGCCTACATGGACCCGGAGTACTTCTCAACAGGGAAAATAACTCCTTTATATGATGTTTATTCATTTGGCATCATGTTGTTGCGGCTAGTGACATGTAAAGACCCGCGGGGAATAAGGAACTTGGTGGAGGAGGCACAAAAGAAGGGTACATTGAAGGCATTAATTGATGATTCGGCAGGTCCCTGGCCGTTTAAGGAGGCTAAGAAGATGATCTCATTGGGCCTTAGATGCAGCGATCCAATGAGAAAGAATAGGCCGGATCTGTCGACCAAAGTGTGGAAGGAATTGAAGTCCATGGCAGACATTGCTTCTGAATCGATGTCACAGGGTCCTGCTTTTCCGAATCCAACCATTCAAATTCGTTGAGATTTGTGCATGAAAAAATTTCTTTATCGAGATACGCGAATGAAAAATTTTGAATGGTTGGATTCGGAAAAGCAGGACTCTGCTTTTCTCTCAGAAAAGCAGCAGAGTCGGACTCCAATTAAATAGCTTAGTTGTTTATGGTAATTTTCAACTTTATTTCAATGAATGGGCTTAGCCAGGTTGGTAAGTAATTTCTTCAGTATGACATAAATTAACCTATGAGTAATGATTGTGTGATCATCCAACCTGATGAATGTTTTTACTTTAAACATGTTTGTTGATATTTATATTAGAGAAGAGTTGTTTTTTATTCTTAATTGATGATAGTTATAACCTATTGAAAGTAAGAAAGAAGTTGAGGATATTTGGTAGCATTTAATTCTTCATTGATGGTTTAAGAGAGCAAAATTACACGTTTCTTCTCAGAGTATACATCTCCTTTCTTGCCCAATTTTTTCAAGCAATCTATGTCTAATTGAATGGAAGGCATAATTAATATTGCTTTAAATGTTGAAATTTCCTTTTGTAAACTTATTTTATTTTTTTTATATATTTTATGCCTTTTTTGTGTTTTTATAACTTCAACTGTTCTCTTCAGCCATTTATTTATAATTTGTCTTTTACATTCATTTAATTCCTCCTCTCTTTTTTCTTTTCAAAAGCTTTAGAAATTTATGTAATTCAATAAAATTAAAAAATTGAGCTCAATTTGTATTATCACATTGTAATTCTGCTTGAATTGTCACCTAAATTAAGGTAAAGAACCATGTCAATTTGTGTAAATTACATTAAATTTCTTCCAAAGACATCGCTAGAATGAATTTACATCTCGTCACGTCATTATTCTCTACCTATACATGTCAGATAATTAATTGTAAGAATGCACAGATGTACTCAAAAAGAATTTTAAAAAACACACACCAAAAGGGACTTGTGCTCTAATATATTTGGAGTAAAAGTAGGTTTATTTGTGAGCTTAATTAATTCTAAAATTTATTGAATTAACTTTAATTAACTTTAAATGACTAATTTAAATAGTTGAAACTGAATGCATATTGTGTTTACATATTAAATTTATAAATTTTGAATTAATTTAGTATAAAATCAAGTGATTTTAAAAAAGTTTATAAAGTTAATTTTAATCTTGTAAATTAAAGTAAAGGAAATTGGTTTGTTCAGTTTATAAAATTTGAAGAAAATACAAACATGACAAAATATTCAACACCAATTAATTTAATTAACTTCTCTACGGAACCAACTAAAAAACAGGACAACTAAATTCAAAATTTTCTGTTGCAACTCCAAACGAGATACACCCAAATTATCTGCAACAAAAAACCTTTTTTTTTTTTAGTTTTCTTAACCTGCCAACATAGACTATAGAAGGTTATAACAAATCCTTTATGCACGAATCTCAAAGCACAATAATTAATATGGCTCCTACATTCTGAATAGGCACCGTAAAATATTTGGCTCGGTTTTAGACAAACTAAAATTTTGATATATCTCAGAAGATATAGACTCAGATTATAAAGGTTCGCTTTAAGATTCGTGCCAGATTAAAACGCACGATGCAAATCTAATTGGTAGCGGACCGCACTGGTTCCGAACCGAATTCGGATCTCCTAAAATAACTCAATTTTTAGTTTAGATCTGGACCATTAGATTAAAGAGACCCCGAGCGCTCCATCTCAGGCCAAATTAGTCCGGATTCGAATCGAACGGTCCGGATCTAAACTAAAAATTTGAGTTACTTTAGGGGATCCGGACCCTTCTGAACCCCTTCTTTCAGGATTTAAATCTGATGAAATCCGATATTATTAATAGTAACTCTGAAATTTCTAAAATTTCGAATCCAGCTATTGAATTGTTTCGAGATGCGTACACAGAAAAATCAACTGTTTCGAGATGCGTGCATGGATCTAGGATTTCAGCTGATCTGAACCCCTTCCTTCAACCGTCAGATTTAAAATGAATTATTTAAATCTCTATAGCTTCCATTCAAATCCGAACAACTAGATATGGCCTAAATAACTATCGTATTTAAATGTCCCACAGAGACAGTTATCTAAAACAGTTGACCCCACCATCACCGCTAATGCATTTATTATTGTGCAAATGGGTCATGGACAACACCTTGTAAGATGATTAGATGACATCTCACCATTAATTCCCCAATTTTAATAATGCTCGTATGATTAATGATATGCATTGCAAATATTTTAACTTAAAATTTTTAAATAATGCAATTTTGTGCAGAAGTCCAAGTCTTGTCCTGTAAATAATGTAAGTTGTTTTGCTTATTTGTGTAGAAGGCAAATCATTTCATATATATATATATATATATATATATTTTTGCAAATGCCCAACACTTATTTAAATATAAGAAAACAATAGCAATAATTGTTTATTTAAATTGAGGTAACTATAAGAACATATGAAATAAAATAGAGCATCTGATTTTGGGCTAGTTGTTATTATAATAAATAATTATATAATTTGAATTTTTTACCCTTAAAAACATATAAAACCGAGTTAGCCAGTATGACATCGGTGTCATGACATAAACTCCAAAATTTATTGGATATGCTTTAAACGGCGAATCCAAACCGTTCAAGCCGAATTACTGTATGATTGATGTATGTACATGCAAAATTTATATTTTTTCGAGTTATTTTAATACCAAGTCAAGCGGTCAAAAATGTTGAAAAATGAATGAATTAAAATTAACTTGAAAATTCACACATTTGACCGCTTGACTTGATACTAAATAAATTCGAAAAATTATCAATTTTGCATGTAAACGCACAACTAATGAAGTAGATCGGTTTGAACGGTTTGGATTCGTCGTTTGAGATCGATTCAATAAGTTTTGAAGTTGGTGTTATATAGACTGAAATGACACTGATATTATACTAGCAACAACCAATCTCAAAATTACAGGGCGTATGTTTCCTTTCATTTAAAATATTCCTCTCTATGACTAAAGCATTAATAAAAATTCAAAATTCTTGCAGACCACTTTTGTATTGCGTACATTAGAAGGTACATTGCGTAAATGAAGAAAGCAGGGGTCGCTTTACAAATATCCTTCAAATATTTCAAATAAAGCAAACGCTTCTCTTCTCTTCTCTTCTTTGACTCTTTTGGTCTTTTCCCTTTTATACCACTACTAATAAAAAAATAAGAATTTTCATAATTAATTTTTTTAATTAATTATTCAATTAAAAATACTAACGAATTTTTTTACTGATATTTTATTATTTTTTAAATTAAAATATAACACAAGTTAAAAAGATTACCCAAAAAATCAAATAATATTATAACTTTACTTTCTTGTTACTTTTCCTTCCCCTTTATTCTTCTTCACCTCTTTTTGTTGCTTCACTTTGGCCAAACCAAAGAAATCTGGAATCTTTTGAGAGAGAAGAGAGAAGAGAGAAGAGAGAAGGAAGAAGAGGGCAGATTGGGATGGAGCAATTCCTGAGTTATTCCACCCCTTCCTTTCTGTATTCCATCCAGCTCCGGCTGCTAACAAACCCTTATTCCTCCATCTGACCAAATGATTCTCTCACCAACCCCGAGAAATTCACCTCACTTGGTCTAATTCATCTGAAATCTTCCCAATTCCCCACCCGGGAAACCCTAATCCCATCTCTCTTTTCCCTTTCTTTTCTTCTCATGGAGATCGAGTTTCGATTTCTCAATTACGAATCTGGTCCCCTTTTTCCGATCAAATGCTTAGTTCAATCCGTGCATCGTGACTACACGCTTGACCTCCCCGACGAGTGTCTCTCTCAGGTGTTCAGTTCTCTTTCCCAATCGGATCGCAACAAGTGCTCCCTGGTTTGCCACCGTTGGTACAAGGTCGAAGGTCAAAGCAGGCAGCGTCTCTCTCTCCACGCTGCGTCAGCCATAGAAACACTCCTCCCCAACCTCCTGACCCGTTTCGACTCGGTTACTAAGCTCGCGTTGAAGAACGACCGCCGTACGGACAGCATCACCGACGATTCTCTGAGCTTCATATCCACGAAATTACCTCGGTTGACTCGCCTAAAGTTACGGTCTTGCAAGCAAATTACTGAGCAGGGGATTTCAACTCTTGCTACTAACAGTAGATGGATGAGAAAGATCTCTTGTGCCTCTTGTTCTTTTGGGCCGAGTGCTTTGGCCGCAATCCTAACCTCTTGCCCCTTACTAGAAGATTTGTCTCTGAAGAGACTCAGAGGGGTTATTAACAAAGGCAATGGTTACACTAACAGTACAGATGAGGTGGTTATTGGGGCTGGGTTTACCGGGTCAGATTCGTTAAAATCTGTTTGTCTGAAGGATCTGTACAATGCTCAGTGTTTTGTGCAGTACCTTTCTGGGTGTAAAAATCTGCGAACTATTAAGATTTTACGGTGCTCAGGTCCATGGGATGGATCTTTGGATGAAATCAGTTCGAGGATCCCGGGTATTACTGAAGTTCATCTTGAAAAATTGCAGGTTGTTATATGCTAGCTTCTTTCCTGGTAGTTTTATATTCTAATTCTTAGTTTCTTTTTTTGGGTTGGTGAAAGTAGGAATTATGCTTAAATTATTCGATGCAGTGTATTACTATAGAGATAATTTTAGAAAGTTTTTGGTTCAATTAAGGTTGATTTAGTTTGTCAAAGATCTTATTTTAGCTACAATCAAATTGAAGAGTATCAAAAGCTTTATTGTAGCTGAATTTCAACATTTTAAGTGTGACAGGCTGGGTTCCTGTGAAATTCAGTACCTGACTGTGTAGAATGAGATTTGAGTCGTCTGTTTTAATCTGGCACAAATCTCAAAACAGACCCCCTATATTCCAAATAGGCACCGAATTGATTTTGGCCCTTCTGTGAGTATTCTACATGGTCAGGTACCATAGGGGATACTCGTGTTCGTGTAGTAATAATAGTGTATGAATTGATGTTTTGAATAAAGGTGGAATTGCAAGTGGAACTTTTTGTTGTTTATGAACTTCAAATAACAGGTTTGAGTTTGATTTGAGTAGTCCATACTAGTTTAGTCAAATGTTGGAAGGTCTGTGGAATTAGACTCCAATAAGAATTTGAGCTTGACTTTTCCTTTTTCTTATGATATTTTGGGGTTCATTGTCAATATCGCTTCCATTAATCTGTGAAATCAAAGACAGTAAATATGACATGAATTGAACAATATGCATATTGTTTGTTGTTTAATAGGGGATTTCTTTCTTTTACACTCAATTCTGGTTAAATTAGTGCCAGTTCCTAATATGTTAGTTTTGATTTGTATTTAAAGGAACAACAATTTCAAAAATATAACTTCATAGGTATTGTATTGATGAGCTGCTTTCCCTAAATGCCTGCAATCTTGATTTGTCAATCCCTCATTTAAAACCAAAATTTGAATTCATTTCCATTCCTTGTTGTACAGGTAAGTGATAAGGGGTTGTACTACCTCTCCAAATGTATCGACCTAGAAATTCTTCACATAGTCAAGACCCCAGAATGCACTGATGCCGGCATTGCCGAGATTACGTCTAAGTGTCACATGTTGCGCAAACTTCATATTGATGGTTGGCGCACCAACCGCATTGGGGACCTTGGGCTGATTGAGATTTCCAAGGGCTGCCCCAAGTTACAAGAACTTGTGCTGGTTGGGGTTAACCCAACTTTCCGCTCCCTCGATCCGATCGCTTACAACTGTCGCCAGCTGGAGCGGCTGGCTATGTGTGGCTGTGAAACAGTGGGGGACAGGGAGGTGGCTTGCCTTGGTTCACGGTGCACCACGCTTAGGAAGCTATGTATCAAAGGGTGCCCGGTGTCAGATAATGGCTTGGCGGCACTGGGACAGGGCTGCCCCAGCTTGGTCAAGGTGAAATTGAAGAGGTGCGGTGCCGTGTCAGCTAAGTGTATTGAGTGGCTTAGGTCAGTAAGGGGTGAGGGCTTTTCGATTACTCTGGATACTATGGAGCTGCAGCAAGAGCAGGTATGAATTTTAATTAGTAGAATTTGGTAATTGGTCAATTTCTGACCCAATTGGAGCTTTTATCTTACTCTTGTTGATTCTCGCCGTCTGTAGGTCTTTTGAATTTTATATTTTCCAATCTCTTTTTCCATTTTCTCCTCAGAATTGCAGTTATGATTAGGCTTGGAAAACTGCTTACCAGTGATGGTTAAATATCAAAGGAAACTTTCTAGCACTAGTTAATGCCTATGTTTATCATGCGAAGCGGAGAAGATTTACTGAATCATTGATGTTGCAGTTGTTTCAGAGACAGCTGTGCTGGAGCAGATTATATAGTATACGATTTAGTAGTGGCACATGAAATTACCAATATCTTGAATCACTGATTACTGATAGACATCTGCCAATTAGCACTATGCATTAATGTGTGATTTAGGTATAGGTATAGTACATAAAATCAATGTCCTTCATCAAGCTGATTGACCAAAACATAATAATAATATTGCTATGAACCTGAGACAAGGAGTGAAGAGCAGGTGATACCAGATACTGACTGATTACAGCCACTTCTCTCAGGATATGGATAGTGCGGTAGGCAGCGAAACAGGTGCGGGAGACCAGATGACCGAAATGATAGACGGGATGGCAACAATGGATCTCTCATCAGGCGGCCAGGCGTCACAGCATCCGAGGGGTGGCCGAATGCGGGCCCTGATGCTTGTTGCCATTAGGAGGTTCTCTGGCAGCGCAGGTCCCAGTGGCAGTGGTGCTAATTTGAATGATAATCCTCCTGCTTAAGCTCAGCTATGATGAAGGTTATATAGTTTATCTTGTTTGCAATTGTGACTTGGTATTCTAGGCATGTTTGCACCAAAACCATGCACTAATTTTTGCAGCCAACTGTTAGCTCTGCCCTTTGCAATAAGCAACCAATTTATTTTATTTTTATTTTTTTAATACTTATATCGTGCATCAAGTATTCTGGGAAAGTGTTTAAGGTCTAGCATATTTGCACCCCTTCCCCCTGACGACACACACACACACTTTAAAGTAACTTGTGGAGCAGAGTTAACTTAGCAAATTTAATTGTTGGGCTGTCTGCTTGAATGGAGATGTTATGAATGGCCTTAGATCAGATTTTTATTAAAATTATAGCGGTGATTTAGTAAAATTTTTTGCTTTCGGTTATTCTTAGTTTTACTTGTGTAGGCTACACCTTTGTGCTCTAGATGTTATTTTGCATATAACCTTCAAATTGATTGTTACTGGTAGCGAATATGAGAGGACTGGCTCTGACTGTGTATATGGTTTAAGTATTTGGTCCAGAAGGCCCTTTTTTTTATTTTGCTTTGGTATTGTTGAAATTTTGGTCCACCAAACTCAGATCTCTTTCTGAAACCATAACTTTGTTATGGAAGTTTTTAAAACCCCTTGCAAAATGAATAGTGTCACCTATACCCTATATATCATTAAATGGATTCCTGTCTCTTCCTTATGCTCCATTTTGAAAGTACCAAACTGCCCTCCTTTTTTCTTTTCCTGATATACGCAGAGGAAATTGTGATGAACAAGGGGGTATGGCTGCTGTCTATTTTAAAAAAAATGGTGTGTTTTGTCTGGTTGATGGTTTTTGTAAGGTGGTGATATCTTGTATGTGCTACTGCTTTCTCTATGCACCTTGCATTTATTTCCATATATGATTTTCTCCATATCACGAATAATTAATATATCCGACACTTATGTTGATTGAATTATCTGAATCAAGCAATAAAGATATAGGTTGCTGGTTTTCATATGTATATTGCCTAATTGGCGCTGTCAATCTTGCCTAATTTTGGTGTATTGCCAAATTTCAGGCATCTCTATAGTAATTATATGGCTGTTTATGACATGATTTTCATCGGATGCATGTGGAATTGTTCTTTATTATTGTTGTTTTTCTGTTTCTTGTCACATTTTGTAATTGTCTCTTTGCATATCATACCAAAGACTCAACATTTAGTCTTTATTATGAAATTTCATTTTTGTCCGCATTTGTAAATAGGATCCAATAATTGTCCTGTCAATTACACATTTGCTTCTTTCTTGGTTGTTCCCTTATATTCAGAAGTGTCAAATCATACTAAAATGACACTAAGATAATTTAAATGTGCATCCCCAACACTAAATGAATTAGTTATGATGCACTTGTTGCCCAACACAAAAATGGCAAGAGGGAATTTTGACCTAAACAGGAAGTTGTTCTCTTTTATTTGAAATTATAATGGGTTGTTTTTTGCTCTGAGAAGCTAGATGTATTAAATATCTACTACTATTTTATTAACACTGAACACTGGTATTTTTTAGGTCACGTGTGGTGGCGGGACCGAGCAGCAGTGGACATCCCAGTGATAGATCTCCTCCATATTGAACTTAGCATTTGGGGTCCCTTTGTATTTTAAATTATTATTTATGCTTTTTTGTATTAAACAAATATCTATGCTAAGCGTTCCTCTTTTATTCCTTTTGTTTGCCCTTGGGTGAAAAACTTGGGTATGGGGTGTGATTTCTTTTAAACATCAAATTGATTGTGGATGATTCTGTGAAATTAAAATGTTGGGACTATGGCTCAGTGATTGCTAGAATTTTGTTTACCAGTGGTGTTTGACCTGTGATTTGCTAATATCCCCATGGAATTGGCAATGTTCCAATTAACTTTATTTGAATGTATGATATGAAATGGATGTTTTTCTCCATGTACCTTTTTTTGGGCTTCATATTTCTAAATTTAGCTTTAAAATCCACCTGTTGCGACTTCAATTGGAAATAATTATTGGTCAAATTTTGTTTTCTTGTAATATAAAATGAAATGTTCTGTTTATTTTGGTCAAATTATTTTGCAATTAATGGCAAAGGAAACCGTGTTGTTGAATCTGACCCATTCAGTGATGAATGCTTTCTCATGGAGAGTTTTAGAAGGATATCATCAATAAAATCAACAGAACTCAGTACAAAGAAAACACATTAAAAAAGCCACACCATCTGTCAATAAGAACTTCGGTTTACGGAACATGAATAAACTGTGCAAGGCGCCAAGGCCTTTCTTTTTTGAGAAAACCTGGCACTGACGTGTCCAAGGCCTTTTCACTAGCCAATTGGAGAGATCAGTGAATGCAGATGGACGCTAGAATTGAGCCATGTCAGACATTTCATCTACCAACTGGAGAGATCGGTGATAGAGAGATGCCAATCTGCTGGCCTACAACTGGAGAATGTGACCCTCTTTGATCGCCTCTTCTCGTCTGAGAATCCCCAACCGTCCTTTAGTCCTTTAGTTCCTTCAACAGCCTCCTCACAGCTATTCCTAAAAGCATGTATCCCCACGCCTGTTTTAATCGCCTCAGCCGAATTTGGGACAGAGGTGGGGGGGGGGGGGGGGGGGGGGGGGGGGGGGGGGGGGGGGTTGGGTGGGTTTGCTTCTGCCGCATGGGTCGAGTAGATCTAGGATTCTGTGTGCTTGGCCAATCATTGAAAGAAGGATGGGTTACTAACACTGTCATATTTGGCTCCCTAATATAACAAAGGGCTGCGCTGAGGGAAGCAGATTCATGATGCTGCTAAGGTGTTTGCTAAAATGCCTCTTATGGGTCTTGTTCCTGAATCATTTACAACACTGGTCTTTGAACTGGTAACCAAAGATACGGGCATGATTCTTGGCGTCAGGTGTCAAGAAGAGAGTCGCTCTTACTTGCAACACTCTTATGCACGGCTTTTGGAAAGAGGGTCAGATCAGCATGGCAGTAAAAATGTTTAAAGAAACGTTGCTGAAAAAGTGAGGCCCGATGCGATCATTTGTATCATTCTCCGTGATGGCCTTTACAAAATGGGGATGATATTGCAGCATGTAATGTGTTTGAAGAACTACCTGCTTGTGGAAATGGTCATTTTAATAAAAGGAAACAGAGAAGAAACCTAATGTAATCACTTACACTGCAATATAGTAAGGTTATGTTCTTGAAGGTCACCTCAACGAAGCAGCAGATTTATTAAAAAGGATGGCTTGAAAAGCCATTGAGTTATTGGTTATTATGATCTGTCAAATGGAACATACTGTAGTTGCCTTTAGCACTGAACTCTCTTTTGGGTTTTGGAAATATTACACGCATGAGGTCACTCTAGATCAATTCAGCCATGAGTGGTGAATAGTCGGCTTACAAAAATTGATATTGAAGAGATGGGGGCACTAACACAGTTGGCTAGGAGAAATCCTAAAACTGTGGTTACCGAAAGGTCGAGATTTCGAGTCATTCTCATGACTTTGCAGCTTCTGCGAAACTCTTCAAAAAAAAAAAAAAAAAACTGTATTGAAAATGTTTTTAATGATATTAACAAGTCCTTGTTGTCATTCCTTCTGTCAAAATAAGAACGAAAAGGAACTAAGAGAAGCCCACAAGATAAAAAGGAAGATTAATTGAGTCTACAAGGAAGTTGGGCTTCTGTATTATTGGGCCATTTAGGCCGACGGCCCATCAAAGTAAAGTTGGTTCGATGGACATTATTGTACCAATTTCCTTTAAGAGGTACGGTGCTAATATACAATTTCTTCTACATTACCCCCAAAAACTTTCACTTAAATTTAGAAGTGTCAGCAATATTGTGGCCTTTGGATTTAAGATGCGGTAAATTACATGAATGATACAAAGTAAAAAATTGTAATTTTGGTCAATGATGGCATGCAATTAATTCCTTTCATGAACTATAATACAAGCGCTTATAAGAAATTCATACTAAATTTGTTTACTAAAAAAAAAAACAAATTCATACTAAATTAGCCTCATCATTGTCATAATGTCAAAGCGATAAGCATTCTTTGATCATATTAATGTACAATGTTGCATTATTCAGTATATAAGGGTATTTTTATTAGAAATATTTGTTGTTAGCATGTTCATTATTTGTTTTACATCATTTCATGCATTTGTTTGCTACAGAATGCAGACATATATATATATATATATATATATGAGTAGAGCTAAGGTGCTCTTAAGCTCACCAAGCTTTCCGTGAGCTTAACTCAAAAACTTATCAATCCGACTTCAAACGACATTTCCAAACCATTAGATGTTCAATCTATATTAAAATGTGCTTGGAGAACAAATTTTATATTTTTTGGAATTTTTTTACTATTTATTAAGCCGGTTTGAAAACCACTGTTTTTATTAAAAATCTGCACCATTAGAAAATAGCGGTTTTCAAACAGGCTTAATAAATAGTAAAGAAATTCCAAAAAATGTAAAATTTGTTCTCCAAGCACATTTTAATATAGATTGAATATCTAACGGTTTGGAAATGTCGTTTGAAGTCGGATTGATAAGTTTTTGAGTTAAGCTCACGGAAAGCTTGGTGAGCTTAAGAGCACCTTAGCTCTACTCTATATATATATATATATATATATATATATATATATATAGAGAGAGTGGCTAAGACGCAAACGTTTGCATCAAGCCCTTGGTGCAAACGATTCGGTTCTCCGACTTTTGAAGTTCAAACGGTCGATCCAAACCGTTAGATATTTAATCCATATTAAAATGTGCTTGGAGACTAAATTTACATTTTTTGGAATTTTTTTACTATTTATTAAGTCACTTTGCAAATTGCTGATCTGAATGAACAGTAAAAACAGTGTAAACAAATTCTGGACCATATGATCAGCAATTTTCAAAGTGGCTTAATAAATAGTAAAAGAATTCCAAAAAATGTAAAATTTGGTCTCCAAGCACATTTTAATATGAATTAAATATCTAACGGTTTGGATCGACCGTTTGAACTTCAAAAGTCAGAGAACCAAATCGTTTGTACTAAGGGTTTGGTGCAAACGTTTCCGTCTTAGCCACTCTCTCTCTCTATATATATATATATACACACACACACAGAGTCTAGCTAGCTAATTTGTTGCGAGAAGCATTTTAGCAAAGTGCTGCCAGATCTATTAGCTGTCGGATCTGATTTTTGATTCGTTCATGATGAAGCGCTCTTTTGATTTGAGGGAATGGAAAAAATGCTCCGTTTGCAGGGTTTTGATTTTCTCTTACCCCCCTCGGTGCCTCTATTTCTCTCTCGTTCTCTCCTCCTTCAGCTCCTCTCTCGTTCTCTTCTTGGGCCGCCAAGCTGGGTCCAGGCCCGCCTAGCTCGAGGTCGCTCCGACAACTCCGCCAAGCTCCAGTTCGCTCAGCTACGCTCCAGGTCGCTCGCTCAGCTCCTCCTCTCTCTTGTTCTCTTCTCTTCCCGTCAGCTTCGCTCCCTGTGTCGTCTCTCCTCCAACTCCAGTGAATCTCTGTCCTCCACGTTGCAGAGAATCGAAAGAGAACCATGTAAGCCTCTCTCCCTCTCTCCATGTCTCCATGCTTTTGATTAATTGATCCCAATTGCTTCCAGTAGAATAAGATATAATTATCTCTTCACAAATTAGGTAACTAAAATTTCAAACTAGGACAAAAGTTTCATGGAACATAACAATGCTGTACACTTGAAATCAATTAAAATTCATATTGAAAGTCTTCCCTTAAGCTCTGATCTGTGTAAAAACATTTAAGTTGGAAATGGGTATACCCATACCTAACACATACCTTGAGTTGAACTTTTTTTTAAGAATTATTTTTTGTTGATTGTGTTTATGCAATGACAAGTTCAGATGCTCTATTTGTAGTAATTAAAGAATTGTTTATGCATCTTATTTTTAGACAAATGGATGATATCATGGAAGGAAATCTAATAAATGACTTGAAACTAGATGAAATCAGGAACAAGGTTCAAGAGCCTTTAGGAGAGGAAAGTGTTGAGCCTTACATAGGAATGAAATTCTATAGTCATAAAATAGGTTATGATTTCTACAACACGTATGGCTACATTACTGGTTTTAGTGTTCGTAGAAATAGCTTCAACAAGACTAAAGAAGAGTTGTAGACATCAATTAGATTGGTGTGTTTCAAATCGGGTTTTAATAGAAGGCAAAAAAGTAAATTGGAAGATGATTTGGAGACGATTGGTGGATCAAATGAAAAGACACCAGAAAAGCAAACATCAAGTAAGAGATGTGGTTGCAAAGCGTCGTGCCACGTGAGGCTTCATTCAAATATACCAGAATTTGTATTGTAGTTGACAGCATCATGGTCGCACTTGATGAATCATACATGAAACAAGCATATAAAAATACATATGCCAAAATACAAGCATATAAAAATATATATGCCAAAGTACAAGCATATAACCATTCATGTTGAAGAGATAAAAATCATACATGTCATATTGTCAAAAATAAGTACAAAAACTCGTGTTTACAAGTGCTTAAACAATAATTACACTCCTATTTTTTGTTTTAGCAATAACTAAACAAAACCTACACGACTTGCAAAAATTACACTTAGTAATCTTAAGCACACAAGACCTCTTACTTGATTCCTGATCTCCAATATGTCCCTTGAGTTGTCAAGTGACCTGCAAGGTGAGTAACTTGCATTAGCACTTGAAAAGTTTCAAATAAAACCCTATATTTACATAGAATTGCAATTCATAACTTGCTCCTAATTTTGACCTGACAATGCTAGAACCCATCTTTCACATGCAGACCTTGACCCATATCATAACTTGCTCCCAGTCTTCACCCATATCATAACTTGCTCCCAGTCTTCACCCATAGAATTTAGATAACCCACATTCATAACTTGCTCCCAGTCTTCACCCATATCAGACAAGATCCCTAACCGGTACTGACTGGTACCGGTGGCACAAGGTCCATACAGATTGGTACAAGGCGCCTACATACTCATCCTTGAGTCTTTGTATATTTTCAGGAACAATTTCATTTATATGCATCTTGAACTGCTGCCTCACCATGTTCACTAGTAGCCCCATATTGTGTTTCTGAAATTGAATTAAGAGCTTTATGAAAATATATGAATATACACCCCGAACTTTAGAAAACGGTTAAACATATATAAGCATAATAGACAATCTTTTTACCCTAGAACTCAAAATTGTACCAGAAAAAATCTTAGTTTCTTACCCAACTAAAATTAGCATTGTCTAATTACAAAACAAATCACAAATTTATGAAACAATAAGTGTATAAAGAGAAATAAAAGAGTAAAACAATAACAACAAGAGAGTACCAGTTGGTCGATTTGCCTAGGTCTTCATCGGGAGACCAGAACCATCCTCCGATAGCACTAGACGCGGCGCGGCACTGAGGCAAGAGAGGCGCCACGCGACAATAATTGGGTTTTGTCAGATTTGCTGGACGATTAGCCTAGGGCTTCGCTGAGGTGCGGCGCAGCGACAGAGGCCACAGACGCGACGGAGTAGGCGCCGCCGTGGAGGGCGGTTCGAGCAGGAGGGAGAGAGAAAGATGGGACAGGGAAATAGTGAAATAGAGATTTTAGGGAGAGTTGGATAGACGGGAGGCAGACAGAAACACTACCAACTGATGTGCTCCGTTATTTTCAAATCAGCAAATTAGCCGGACTATATATATATATTTGCAACATAAATGACTGCACTTTTGTACCTTTATACGGGTCTCATTTTGATTTTGGTAAAATTTAAATTGATAGATTTTGGACCCAATTGGAAGTTTCTTTGTGAATTGATAATATGATTTGTTTATTTTCACATCATTACTTGATTGTTGAGTTCTTAAACATTGATTTCTTGACAAATTGTTAAATTGTACTAGTTAGCTTATATGTAACTTTTTTTGGTTTATAATTGTCATTTGGATAAAGAGAGCAACTTTTCCTTGAGCTACAAACATTTAGTTAGTATTTGTCTTTATCAGGTTTGATATATTACCGCCATTAGCAATGAACTTTTTGCTTGCCTTGTTTAGAATTATTTAACTGAGTCTCATTGGCAAGGTAGTTGTTAAGAATACACTCGGCAGCTAAAGATTTGGAGATCAACCAAAATATGATAGGATCCATTCCAAGAAGGAAAGAAGATATGCAATGATATGCACAGCATATATATTGTGTCATATATAGATAATAGTTGATTTCCTTCTAATTAAATAATAGATTTAGGTTTCTATGTTTAACAATTGTAATTGATTTATAAAAGGTTGAGCTGTGGAGATAAAAGGAGGTTGCAACATACATGTAAATAATTAAGAAAAAAAAGAAATAAAAATCAGGGAGGGAAGGGAGATTCTTGGTGTCTTGTGTTCTTGAGTTGTTCTATTAATTTTGACAGTAGTACACTAAATATTTTGTTTCATGGTCAATTTTGTGAGAATCCTAACTGGTACGTACGGGTACCAGTTCTACACCTTGATTTGGTGCAGTCCAAATAGTTCCCTTATGTGATATTCTATAAATTTTTGGTGAGAATTTTAATTGGCACAGTGCATTTTTTTTTTTAATGAGTCTCTTCCTACAAAATGCAGATCGATCTTTCAAAATTAAGTAAATCCATAAAGAGTTTCTGTTTCTTTGAAAATGTGTGAAGCAATAATGCTTTTCAATCCATTATTCTTGCTGATTACATTCTGTGTTGTTTGTATCCCTTTACAATATTAGTACCAGTTGGTCCTGATACATTTCTGCCTTATTGTTCAACTTAAGTAAAGTTAATTAGTGAATTTGATTTCAGTTTTGATTTAGAAACAAAATCAAAATGGTACCAATCGATATTAGTTCTAAACTGTACCTTTTTGAATAATTTAGGTCTCTGGACAGTAAAAAGTCCCAACTGAATTTAAACCAAACAAGTCTTAATTTATATAAACAACTTAATCTTTCTTTTGGTTCTACCAACATTGTCAAAAAAAAAAAAAAACTTAATCTTTCTTTTAGTAGCATTTCTTTGTCGCATCTTCTTTCTCATGGGGTTCTTTTTCTTAGCTCAATGGCTGGCATGATCTCATGGAAATATGTAATCTCAACTCCTGCGGAGCATTCCCTTCTCATTTTCTTTTACAAATTCATCAAGGATCCAAAACATCTGGAAAGTACGTGCGAATACCAAATTAAAATTTTAACGACCAACAACTTGATGAAATGTGGATGATCCCTTCCAAGCATCTGCTACCTTTGCAAACGTAGTGTAGAGCTGGTGACGCATCATTTGAATGAATGTCCCTTCTCCCTTTCTCAATTTGATTCCTTATAAAATGCAATTTCACCATTGCTTTTACATAGATATGGTGAAATGGTAATTATCAAACCATTGTGTGTTCTTAAAAGTAAGTATCCTATGCAGTTGCAGAGAGTCTTTGTGATTGCTATCTTCATATTATGGATAGAGATCGATGCAATCAAATTTTTAGAGTTTTTGAGTTGGTTGGTCAAGTATTAGGAAATGTAATAATTAACTTTCATTTCATTTTCGTGTGCTCAATCTTCATTGAGCAATTTCGTGCTCAACTCTTTTGACTGTATCTTATTTTTAATTTATCAATAATAAATAAGATTAGGGCTTCATTCCTATCTTATTTAAAAAATAAATAAACATGAAAATTTTAAGATGTTTTGCAAATTATATATACTTACATCTTCGGCATCAAAAGAAGATTATTAAATCAGGTGTAATATTCTCAAAGTTGACTCAGGAACGTTGAGTCCTTACAAGGTAACATGTCAATTTGTTATTTGGGAAAGGAAATTATTTGTTTACTCGGTTCTCTATGTAGGATTGCTGATAAATATCATTAATTGGATATAGATTATAGTGACCATCACTTGGTCAACTATTGTTGCATTATTGATTCGTTACGATCTGTTTTGTGTAAATTGGAACTTCATTTAACATTATGTAGGAGGGATCTTTTGAAAATTTTAATAAATAACTTTTTTACAAAATTCGAACAATGTTGAAAATTAATATTTTTCTTATCATGTTGACTTGGTCTGGCATGCAACTTCTATAGTTGGAATTTCTTAATAAACGTTTGCATGGTGCGCGCCAAGTTACCGGATTTATAATGTATATGTTAAGGGCTGCTAACGAGCCAAGCTCGGCTCAAAACTCAGCTCGGCTCGTCATATAACTAATTCGGCTCAACATGGGATCGGCTCAGTCTTGAAGAACAAAGCTCGGCTCAATTTAATGAGTTTGAGCCTTCAGCTCGGCTCAAACTCGGCTCATAACTCGCGTGCCCAACTCATGTCATAACTCGCGAGCTCAACTCATGCCAAGCATTAGAAAAACAAATATTTACTTGATTACAAGTCATAACCTTACCTAAACTATTCAAATCAAGCTTTAAAATAATGTGATTCAACCGAATTCAAATCAAGCTTTTTATAATAATGCGATTGAACCGAATTCAAATCAAACTTTAAAATAATGTGATTGAACAGATAAAAGCGATTTCAAATTCTCTGCGTTAAAATTCTCTAACACCTCACCCTTAAATAGTAATTAAACAACTATTAGACAATACTTTGTTGTCAAATGTCGCTAAATTTTTTTTAAAGCTAGATCCAAATAATTTTTTTCTTGTCCTCTTACAAAAGGAATACGTACACAATGTTAACGATAAATTTTATATTTTGTAAAAAATTTGAACCAAATAATTGATTTTTTTTTTTGCCTTTTACAAAAGCTTTTGTTAAGTGTGAATCATATGCACGTTCGTACAGTATTTTTGAATACATGTATTTAATTTTGAAATATATTTTTACGAATCTACAAAAATAATAATACGACTGTTGTTTTTAATACATTTAAATCTCGCTCACGCATAATGCCAAACGTAAAACGCGCTGCAAGGAAATTATATTTTTTTTCCAACCCTCAGCCTATTACATTAGCAAGCACAAAAAGAAGAGACTCATTGGCTCATGAGCCAGCTCGGGCTCGGGCTCGGCTCGGCTCGGTTTGAGTGATAAAATATGAGCCGAGTCGAGTTCGGCCTTTATTTAGTTTAGGGCCTAGCTCAATATAATTTATTGAGCCGCTCAACTCATTGGTTCATGAGCCGGCTCGGCTCATTAGCAGCCCTAATATGCAACCATGTGAGTTTCTTCTTAGTTTCTGGGGTAGTTAGAATACATATCTGTCATTTATTCTATTTAGGGGCTAAAATTGATATAGTTTCCGGGTTCATCTCCATCATTTATTCCTCTTAGTTACCGACATGTGCAAACATTATTAGAATATATTTCAACAATAGTAAGTTGACGAGGAAGGCCAAGTCAAACCCAACTTCATGAGGAAAATATTATGGACAAAAAATGAATTACCAGCTGCCCTTTGTATGGTGAAGATAATGATAGTTGTTGGGTTGTGTGCATATGAAGATGATTTCCTTTACAAAATAAACTAGTAAATAAATAAGACCGCATCACTTTATCATGTTTTATGCTAATAATTAATCTTACCAATTTTTATAAATAAATTTAAATTTAAAATTTTATAAAAATGTCATGATATATATTATTCACATATCAATATATCATGATTATAAATTTTGATGAAATTTGATGCATATTTTATTGTACATTAAGTAACTTGAATTTCAACAGTTTGAAATTAACGGAACTTGATGCATTATTAAACAATACATAAAGTACATGAAATTTGATTGTTAGACTAGTCCAATGACATATATATAACTTTGATATTTAATTTTCAATTTTTTTAATTTATTAAAAAATGAATATCAATATTATAAAAATAAACAATAATAATAAAAAATTTAAGTTCCAACTTACACATAATAGATTAATGAAGCAATTATGTAGGAATAGTTGACCGTTAGATGTTATCTCCATATTAGAATGTGTTTGGAGACCAAATTTACATTTTTTAGAATTTGTATACTATTTATTAAGCTAGTTTTAAAATCACTGATTTTAATAAACAGTGAAAAATTTCTAAATTGTTGAAAACAGTGATTTTAAAACTGGCTTAATAAATAGTAAACAAATTCTAAAAAATATAAAATTTGGTCTCCAAGCAAAACTACATGGGAGACCATACACATTTTTAAAGGTGGATTTTTTTCTCCGTTCAATCTTGTTCATATTTCTGACGATCTGTGATGAATTTTACGAATCTAAAACAACGATGTATTATTGGCATTTAATTTGTTGGCAACCATAAAAAAAAAAAATGACAACTTGATGAAAGTGGATGGTCCCTTCCAAGCCACTACTTTTGCAAACATAGTGCACAAACGAGGACACACTTATTTAAAAATGCCCCTTCTCCCATTTTATCTTTTATTCCTTGTAAAACGAAATTTCACCATTGATTTAATGCATTCATTATTCATTTAATATTTACAGTTCAACTTTAACTAAATTAATTTTAAAATTTATAAATTTTATATTTAAGCATTTCACTCCTGAAGTGAAACGATTTTAATCATTTAGATTGCTAATTTGTAATCAATTTAATAAATCATAGAGTTGACTCCCAAAGTCTTCTCAAGCCGTCTAACCATAAAAAAAAAAAAAAACTCTGAAAGTCTTGGTGTAACTTTAGAAACATAGTTTTACTCTTTGTACATTAACATTCAACTATGCACATGCCTCCTCTCTATAAATGGCTTCCCAATGCACATAACGTTCAGAACAAAAAAAAAACAGAGAGGTATGACCAAAAATAATGGAGAGCATCAACGATGAGGAGAAAACCTTGATCCACATCAGCCACCTCCACCCGCTAAAACTCTTTGCATCTCCTGAACCAAAACCAATGTGTCACGCATGCAACATGCCCTGTGCTGATCAGTCTTATGGTTGCATTCAATGCAATTGCTTCCTTCATATTACCTGTGCTACAACCAAAAGAAGCATGGACCACCCCTCACACCCAGCCCACACCCTGAAGCTTGAGCTAACTCCACCTTACCACAATGGATCTTATGGGTGTGATGGTTGTGGGATCGCTGGCAGCTCCTTCTGCCTCAGATGCGGAGAGTGCAGCTACGATCTACACCTCCCTTGTGCTGCTATCCCTCATCAAGTCAAACACCGTTCGCACCCTCACCCGCTCACTCTTGTATACGAGAATCCATGTCTGCCAAACACGGAATCCACCTGTGACTCGTGCATGAAGTACCTAGATCTTAACAAATGGTTTTATCTTTGTACAAGTTGTGATTTTGGTGGTCATGTTGAATGCTTCTCTCCAGAAAACCTAGAAGTGTTGTCGCCCGGTCTTGAGGGAACGCATGCACCTCCAGAACAAATGCAACTGCAACCACCTCCAGAACAAACGCAACCGCAACCACAACCACTTGGAACTGCAAATGATAGTAACAAAGAGACCATTCTGCAACAGCAACGGGACCAATTCATGACAACCCAAGTGGAAATGATGAAATTCCAATCGGAAATGAGTCAAATGCAAGCAATAACCGATTTAATGATCACAAATTTCCAGTTTTAACATCAATTCTTTCCTGTAATGTACTTGGTGACATGTGCGGCCTCTACCAATACATCAATTCTCTGTTTATTTTTTTTTTGTCATTTTGAGGATTGTTAATTGAGTATTACAATGCCCTTTTGATCGGTTGTAAAATGGGTATCGTTAAGAAGTACCTCCCACGTCGTGCTGATGATTTAAGATCAGTATTTTGTTGCTTTTACATCAATAAAAACTTAGGACTTTTGATGAATAATTTTATGTAGACAACTTAATCTTTCTTTTGCTTCTACCAACATTGTCAAAAAAAAAAAAACTTAATCTTTCTTTTAGTAGCATTTCTTTGTCGCATCTTCTTTCTCATGGGGTTCTTTTTCTTAGCTCAACGGCTGGCATGATCACATGGAAATATGTAATCTCAACAAATGCGGAGCATTCCCTTCTCATTTTCTTTACAAATTCATCAAGGATCCAAAACATCTGGAAAGTGCGAATACCAAATTAAAATTTTAACGACCAACAACTTAATGAAATGTGGATGATCCTTTCCAAGCATCTGCTACCTCTGCAACCGTAGTGTCGAGCTGGTGACGCATCATTTGAATGAATGTCCCTTCTTCCTATCTCAATTTGATTCCTTATAAAATGCAATTTCACCATTGCTTTTACATAGATAAGGTGAAATGGTAATTACCAAATCATTGTGTGTTCTTAAAAGTAAGTATCCTATGCAGTTGCCGAGAGTCTTTGTGATTGCTATCTTCATATTATGGATAGAGATGCAATCAAATTTTTAGAGTTTTTGAGTTGGTTGGTCAAGTATTAGGAGATGTAATTAACTTTCATTTCATTTTCGTGTGCTCAATCCTCATTGGAGGTACAAGATCAGTGGAACTTTCTAAACTAGTGTCTGAGAGGCTTTTTGGGCGAGAAATGTTTTAAATTTTTGTTTTCTTTTAATATTTCAATGTTTTAGATTAAATTCAACACTGTTGAATTTCTTTTCAATCCTGTACTAAGGTTTCCCTTAGAAACCTTCTTATCAATAAAACAAATAAGGACTAGATCCTTATTTTTGCTAAAAAAAAAACTCTTTTGATTGTATCTTATTTTTAATTTATCAATAGTAAATAAGATTAGGGTTTCATTCCTATCTTATTTAAAAAATAAATAAACATGACATAAAATTTTAAGATGTTTTGCAAATTATATATACTTACATCTTCGGCATCAAAAGAAGATTATTAAATCAGGTGTAATATTTCTCAAGTTGACTCAGGAACGTTGAGTCCTTACAAGGTAACATGTCAATTTGTTATTTGGAAAAGGAAATTATTTGTTTACTCGGTTCTCTATGTACGATTGCTAATTAATATCATGTAAATTGGAACTTCATTTAACATTATGTAGGAGGGATCTTTTGAAAATTTTAATAAATAACTTTTTTACAAAATTCAAACAATGTTGAAAATTAATATTTTTCTTATCATGTTGACTTGGTCTGGCATGCAACTTCTATAGTTGGAATTTCTTAATAAACGTTTGCATGGTGCGCGCCAAGTTACCGGATTTATAATGTATATGTTAAGGGCTGCTAATTAACGAGCCAAGCTCGGCTCAAAACTCAGCTCGGCTCGTCATATAACTAATTCGGCTCAACTCGGGATCGGCTCAGTCTTGAAGAACAAAGCTCGGCTCAAACTTGGCTCATAACTCGCGAGCCCAACTCATGTCATAACTCGCGAGCTCAACTCATGCCAAGCATTAGAAAAACAAACATTTACTTGATTACAAGTCATAACCTTACCTAAACTATTCAAATCAAGCTTTAAAATAATGTGATTGAACCGAATTCAAATCAAGCTTTTTATAATAATGCGATTGAACCGAATTCAAATCAAACTTTAAAATAATGTGATTGAACAAATAAAAACGATTTCAAATTCTCTGCGTTAAAATTCTCTAACATCTCACCCTTAAATAGTAATTAAACAACTATTAGACAATACTTTGTTGTCAAATGTCGCTAAATTTTTTTTAAAGCTAGATCCAAATAATTTTTTTCTTGTCCTCTTACAAAAGGAATACGTACACAATGTTAACGATAAATTTTATATTTTGTAAAAATTTGAACCAAATAATTGATTTTTTTTTTGCCTTTTACAAAAGCTTTTGTTAAGTGTGAATCATATGCACGTTTGTACAGTATTTTTGAATACATGTATTTAAATTTTGAAATATATTTTTACGATTCTACAAAAATAATAATACGACTGTTGTTTTTAATACATTTAAATCTCGCTCACGCATAATGCCAAACGTAAAACGCGCCGCAAGGAAATTATATTTTTTTTCCACCCCTCAGCCTATTACATTAGCAAGCACAAAAAGAAGAGACTCAGTGGCTCATGAGCCAGTTCGGACTCTGGCTCGGGCTCGGCTCGGTTTGAGTGATAAAATATGAGCCGAGTCGAGTTCGGGCTTTATTTAGTTTAGGGCCTAGCTCAATATAATTTATTGAGCCGCTCAACTCATTGATTCATGAGCCGGCTCGGATCATTAGCAGCCCTAATATGTAACCATGTGAGTTTCTTCTTAGTTTCTGGGGTAGTTAGAATACATATCTGTCATTTATTCTATTTAGGGGCTAAAATTGATATAGTTTCCGGGTTCATCTCCATCATTTATTCCTCTTAGTTACCGACATGTGCAAACATTATTAGAATATATTTCAACAATAGTAAGTTGACGAGGAAGGCCAAGTCAAACCCAACTTCATGAGTAAAATATTATGGACAAAAAATGAATTACCAGCTGCCCTTTGTATGGTGAAGATAATGATAGTTGTTGGGTTGTGTGCATATGATGAAGATGATTTCCTTTACAAAATAAACTAGTAAATAAATAAGAACGCATCACTTTATCATGTTTTCTGCTAATAATTAATCTTACCAATTTTTATAAATAAATTTAAATTTAAAATTTTATAAAAAAGCCATGATATATATTATTCACATATCAATATATCATGATTATAAATTTTGGTGAGATTTGATGCATATTTTATTGTACATTAAGTAACTTGAAATTTCAACAGTTTGAAATTAACGGGACTTAGCTTAGCTTGATGCATTATTAAACAATACATAAAGTACATGAAATTTGATTGTTAGACTATCTATATGTCCAATGACATATATATAACTTTGATATTTAATTTTAATTTTTTTAATTTATTAAAAAATGAATTATCAATATTATAAAAATAAACAATAATAATAAAAATTTAAGTTCCAACTTACACATAATAGATTAATGAAGCAATTATGTAGGAATAGTTGACCGTTAGATGTTATCTCCATATTAGAATGTGTTTGGAGACCAAATTTTACATTTTTTGGAATTTGTATACTATTTATTAAGCCAGTTTTAAAATTGCTGATTTTAATAAACAGTGAAAAATTTCTAGATTGTTGAAAACAGTGATTTTGAAACTGGCTTAATAAATAGTAAAAAAATTAAAAAAATGTAAAATTTGGTCTCCAAGCAAAACTACATGGGGGACCATACACATTTTTAGAGGTGAGTTTTTTTCTTTGTTCAATCTTGTCCATATTTCTGACGATCTGTGATGAATTTTACGAATCTAAAACCACGATGTGTTATCGGCATTTTGTTGGCAACCATAAAAAAAAAAATGACAACTTGATGAAAGTGGATGGTCCCTTCCAAGCCACTACTTTTGCAAACATAGTGCACAAACGAGGACACACTTATTTAAAAATGCCCCTTCTCCCATTTTATCTTTTATTCCTTGTAAAACGAAATTTCACCATTGATTTAATGCATTCATTATTCATTTAATATTTACAGTTCAACTTTAACTAAATTAATTTTAAAATTTATAAATTTTATATTTAAGCATTTCACTCCTGAAGTGAAACGATTTTAATCATTTAGATTGCTAATTTGTAATCAATTTAATAAATCATAGAGTTGACTCCCAAAGTCTTCTCAAGCCGTCTAACCTTAAAAAAAAAAACTCTGAAAGTCTTGGTGTAACTTTAGAAACATAGTTTTACTCTTTGTACATTAACATTCAACTATGCACATGCCTCCTCTCTATAAATGGCTTCCCAATGCACATAACGTTCAGAACAAAAAAAAAACAGAGAGGTATAACCAAAAATAATGGAGAGCATCAACGATGAGGAGAAAACCTTGATCCACATCAGCCACCTCCACCCGCTAAAACTCTTTGCATCTCCTGAACCAAAACCAATGTGTCACGCATGCAACATGCCCTGTGCTGATCAGACTTATGGTTGCATTGAATGCAATTACTTCCTTCATATTACCTGTGCTACAACAAAACGAAGCATGGACCACCCCTCACACCCAGCTCACACCCTCAAGCTTGAGCTAACTCCACCTTACCACAATGGACCTTATGGGTGTGATGGTTGTGGGGTCAATAGCAGCTCCTTCTGCCTCAGATGCGGAGAGTGCAGCTACGATCTACACCTCCCTTGTGCTGCTATCCCTCATCAAGTCAAACACCGTTCACACCCTCACCCGCTCACTCTTGTATACGAGAATCCATATCCGCCAGACACGGAAACCTGTGACAATGAAGGCTACTGTAACTTGTGCATGAAGTACCTAGATCTTGACAAATGGTTTTATCTTTGTACAAGTTGTGATTTTGGTGGTCATGTTGAATGCTTCTCTCCAGAAAAACTAGAAGTGTTGTCGCCCGGTCTTCAGGAACCACCTCACATCAAGTCACATGGAGCGTCACATGGAGCCGCACAAGTTGGTAACGAAATGAACAATCTGCTGATGGCGCAACTGAGGCTGGCCCAAGCAAATAGTATTATCAATGCAGGCCACAGCTTAAGTTCCCTCGCGTAATGTTCGCTATGTGAGACATTGGATATAATATAATATATATGCTATTTCAATACATTAATTCCAATTTTTCGTTTAAGGTACTTATAATTACTGATGTGTTCTTTTGTCATTTTGACATGTATGTTTGGAACTGTGAATGGTTAAATTGGCAGGAATATATATGGAGGATTGAGACTTTACCATGTGGGAGAAGGATTTGTGAGGAAGCATAGGTTAGGACTATTTGCGTATAAGATTATGATATAAGGATGTGGCTTTGATCCGTGTGTGGTTTCATCCATTATGGACTGTATTTTTTTTTTTTTTTTAATTCTATGAGTTTATGTATGTTTGTATTAAAACTGAAGTAATGGAAAAAATTGTTTTTTATTCAAGTTAGTTGCTCTCGGGTGGCGGTGATCACGTTGCAATGTCATGAACTAATCTTATTTGAAGTCAATGCCTTCAAATTTAAAGCTTAAATTACTTAAGCTACTCTTATTAGAAGAAACTAATCTAAATTAAACAACAACGAAGCATAAAGAGGAAATTGATAACAAGTGGTTAAGAAGAACCATAAACAGAATTAAATATTTAACAAGACTTCTTAATTCATTTATTTTGCTTAGTTCAGTACAGAAACAGAAGACCCATAATCAATGTTCTCATGAGTTTAACTTCAAAATCTATTGAATTAACTTCAGATAAATTAACATAAAAAGTGTGTGTGTGTGTGTGTGTGTGTCTCTCTCTCTCTCTCTCTCTCTCTCTATATATATATATATTGAGCAAAACTAGGATGTGATGTGCTCACCAAGAGGGCCGGGTTGGTGAGCACACCTCCAAAAGACTATCGGATTGGCTTCCAACGACGAATCCAAACCGTTGAATTCCATCTATTTCGTAAGTGATGTATCTACATGCAAAAATTTTAAAATTTCAAACTTATTTAGCACATTGTCAAGCGGTAAAAAAAATGATGAAAAATAAATACATAATTTTTTTTTTAAATAACTTGTAAAATGTTCATTTTTTTGGCTAAGATGAAATTAAAGTGGTATACCCAAGTTCTTGGTGCCACCAATTTTTTTTTGCGATTTTGAAGTTCAAATAGTTGATCTGAAGTGCTCAATGTGTTCTCCATATTAAAATGTGCTTGGAGACCAAATTTTATATTTTTTTTAATTTTTTTTACTACATTTTATGGATTTTTAAAAATGCATACAAAATAGTAATTTTTTTCCAAAAAAATGTAAAATTTGATCTCCAGGTACATTTTTTTAATATGGAGAACATGTTGAGAGAACTTCAGATTGACTATCTGAACTTTAAAAAACACCAAAACGAAGTCATAATGGTACGGAACTTTCTTTAAGGGATATAATGAAATTCGCATTAAACTTCATTTAAATAAAAAACGAAATTTGTGCCTAATTAGAACAAGGTCTATTTTCATCAATTAATTAATAAAATAATTTTAACAAGATACATGCATTAAACAATTTATTTCGACTACATGGATAATTTAATGTTAATCGTTGATAATATTTAAAAATAAAGCATATCGACATAATTACCTGATATTGCCGTAATTTATTAGATTGCCCGGACTTGCGGTAATTTAATTACATTAAAAAAAAAGGAAAATAAAAGCAAGCAATAAAGTCCCAAAAGGATTATTTACAATACATAATATTACCAAACAATTATGTATATAATTTGATGATTTTGTCCTGAAGTTGAATGATTCAAATATAAGTATTAAAATTCACTACAGCAAAATCACTCTTCAGCGACCGGCCCTGTCGCCGATTTATGAAGACCCCCCAAAAAACAAAAAAAAAACAAAAAATTAAAATCATCGGAGACGACACCCTTCAGAGACCGGCGCCACAGCCTTCTGTGACCGATTTTCTTCTTTCTCCTCCTGCCGCGCTTTAATTAGGTTTAGCCACACAAAAAAAGCGGTCCACCCCCGCTTCGCTAACGCCGACCCCGCTCTATTGCTGCCGACGCCCGCCGCGCCAACATCTGAGCCCCGCGCCAACCTCTCCGCCGCTGAGCTCCCCGCTGCCCCCCTGCCAACCTCTGAGAAGCGAGGCAAAACTTGGTGCTGAGCCTTGCTGAGCCCCGCTGCCCCCTGCCGCTGAGCCTTGTTCGGTTTCTTCTTTTTCGAGTAACATTTGGCTCCCCTTTTTCCTAATTTGAGTTGTGCCTTGGGATTTTCTGGAAATGCCATAACTGATGTAGAATTTGAATTAATAAGTGCCGAAGTTAGGTTGTTGATTTTCCTGATTCGGAGAGGGAAAAGCCAGTTTATGGAGATGTGCCGATCAGTTTGGAATAAAGATTTCCTTGATTCATTTTGGGGCAGATTATTAGTTTAGTATGATTGTACAAAGTTTCCTTGATTCATTTTGGGGCAGATCGGTTTGGAATGAAGATTTGGCAAAGATTAGAACAGTGTACTATGTAATAGGCAAATATTAGAACAATGTACTATTTGAGATTATAAAAGTTACTACTATGAATATTAAATTTCATACAATAAGTCTGAAAGTTTAGAATAGAAGTGTGCATTATGTAATAGGCAAATGTATATTTTAGAGCTAGGGTTCATATGTGAATTAGTGTAAAAATATATGATTGTTCAATTGTATCTAAAATGAAATCAACACTTGTGATTTTGTAATAAGTAAAGTGTGTATTTAGTTATTAGATCGATGAAATCCGACCGACTCCACTATTAATGTTATACACATACTTCAAATATTTTTCCATTATTTTTTTAATATATTTTATATATTCTTCAACTCTTAAAATTATTTCATATTATCAATGAAATTTAATCTGAACTTGTGCATTAGGTTATTTATAAGACTCACCTCGGACTAGGCAACCTTAATTAGGTTATTTTCAATTAATTTTTCCTTTGTCTAATTACTTTTTTGATAGCATATTTATACTAAAATACGTTAAATTACTTCAAATTATGTTAATTTATGTTGATTTACACTAAATTACTTGAAATTACAATAATTATGTAGAATTATGCTAAAATACGCTAAATTACGTATGAATAGGGCCTATTTTGTACCATTTTTCATAAATCATAAAAAATAGCAAAACAATTCCAAAAATAATAAAAATTGGTATTCTACAAGTTCATTATATAACTAATTTACTGAGCTATGTAGATTGAACAATATAAATGAAAATCTTAATCGAAAACTTCAACTGAAGTTTTGAGACTCTTCTCTTTGTATTTTGGCGATTATGAATTTGGAAATCCAGCATAGATGGTTCTGATGCATGCGCATTTTTGCAAGTTTTCTGAAAAGTGGTCATATGTTGAAATTGGACACTCGAGTGCCGTTTTATAGTCATTTGAAGTTTCGTCGTCGTTTTTCGCCTTCTCAGTAAAGATATCATCCCTATTCATACGTAATTTAGCGTAATTTAATGGTTGTTATAAATGAACATAACAGAATGGGTTTAATAGTTGTTATATTTGCTTGGTATATTTCGTACCAATTGGGGAAAAGAAAAATAACAGCAAAAAACCCAAAAAAAAAACAGACATTTGCGATCGATTATTGGATCATCAGCGACCGCCATATCGGTCTCTGCTGGGCTTCTTGCCACGTCGACATATACCATTAGAGACCGATTCCATCGGTAGCTATAGGGTCATCTGCAACCGGCGTCTTACTCTTCTACGACCGATGACGTCAGCGGAGAGAGCATCAGTGACGGAGCCATCTGCGACCGATTTTGTCCTTCTGCGACCGAGACCAGTCTTCTGCGACCGGCAACATTACTTTATATGACCATTTGAGCCAGTCACAACTACAGAAATGGTCATTGTACACGGACATAAACAGGGGAGCTACACGGATTTCCTGCCGGGTGGAGTGCGAGGGTGTATAATCCCCTGAATAAATTATACACGGATATTTAACCGTGTGCAATTCCTGAGAGCTACACGGATCATTACATAAACAACCGTGGTCAATTCCTTGCCAAGTGGCGTTCTCCAAACCCGAGCTACACGGATCACTACATAATTAACTGTGTCCAATTCCTTGTCAAGTGGCGCTCTCCAAAGCCGAGCTACACGGATCACTACATAATTAACCGTGTCCAATTCCTTGCCAAGTGGCGCTCTCCAAAGCCGAGCTACACGGATCACTACATAAACAACCGTGTCCAATTCCTTGCCAAGTGGCGCTCTCCAAAGCCGAGCTACACGGATCACTACATAAACAACCGTGTCCAATTCCTTGCCAAGTGGCGCTCTCCAAAGCAGAGGTACACGGATTGGAACATAAACAGCCGTGTACGATTTCTCTGTCTACACGGACTTTTAGGTTAATATCCGTGTAGACATAGTTATTCTGCACGGCTCATTACATAAACAACCGTGTACATTAGTGGAGATCTATACACGGATATTGAACTAAAAGGCCGTGTACGATCATTTTCCTACACGGATGTCTATCAAAATATCCGTGTAGAATAACTATTTCTACACGGATCATTACATAAGCAGCCGTGTACCTATCTTATATTTTTATTGCTCTTTATTTGGCTTTCCACACGGACTTATGTGAAACATCCGTGTAGAATGGTTATTTTTTTTTTTCAATTTTTATTTTATGTTTTGGCTAGCCTCCAGTTTGCTAGCCATTAAAAATCAATTCCAAACAAAGAATTTCCAATATATCAGAATACAACCCCTAAACAAAATTCATGTACACTAAATATATCAAAAATTCATGCACACTAAATTATACAAATCCATATTCTGGTTTACAAAATTCATTTTGAAACCACTTTGCCCACATACATCTAAAATAATCTATATCTTCGTTGCTGTAATTCCCTGCCCTTTTGTTCGATTTATACTGCAAAAAATTCAAAATATGTAGGTTATTAGAAAAATACAATATAACAACTGCATCTCTGTTTTGCTTTATAAAAATAAATATTGTAATTATAACAATGCAACTAATAAAACAAATTTAGTAGAATAAAATATTAGAGGAAATCAACATTAATTATATGGACAAGTCAAGGCAAACATATGAATTACATACCGGATATTTTGGCCAATCGAATTGTAAGCGTTCAACAAAGTGATACATAAAAATCATCGTGTAATAACCGCATTCCCAACCCTGAAACTGTTGCGGGCACTGAAATTTTCATTTAGCGGCCTATGTTAGAATGACAATTAATTTTTGAACAAAAAATATGAAATTATAAAAATTATAGTGCATGTGCTCACTGGCAGCCACCTGAAACACAACTTATTTTTATGCTTCGGAATCGTGCTTTGCATTCCTCCATCTTTAAGATATTGCAGAAAAGCCCTTACAAAATTGAGTGAATGTAATTAGCAATTCCACAATTTGTTATATGTAATTGGGAAAAAATCAAACCAAGTGAACTACTATTGCTTACTTTCTTATTGGAATGCAGATCATTTTGGAGTCCTGAGGAGTGACGCCCGGTCCGGGATGTGAAGAATCCATGAGGAAAACCAAATTCTCAAGTGGCACAATCACAATCAAACACCAGTGGCCCCTCTGGTGGTATGGCACGAGAAGAAATTTCTTATTCTCCGAAAGAGCCTTATGCATCGCTGAACACATGTACCGGACAGTATCTTCCTCCTGATATTGCACCATCGTACCACTAGTAAAAGCGGGGTCCAAGAATGCACAGGAGTTCACCTTATCTTTCCCACAATTCAGAGACTGTTTTCGTTGTATCATCCTAAAAAATCATCATTTCACATTAGAATATATATTTGAGTGCTATACACATGATATATATGATTTTTTGGTCACTAACAATAGGAAAACGGTGACGACTCCCACATCGAGCCATTTATCGCTTGATGAGGCATGTAGAAAGTTCTTGAATTCTTTGAAAGGCAGCACGACCGTCCAGCCTTTGTGTAGGAGAACCTCGGGGGGGATATCGAACATTACGTGCTCCATATAATCTGGTGCCTTAACCAGGCAGGCGTGGAGATTCCGCAAATCCTCGGGCAAACGGCTAACCTCTTCTTCAGAGAGCCCCGTACGGTCTACTGGGGCATCCGCTGGCGCATCCGCTGGCGCATCCGCTGGCGCTTCCGCTGGCGCAGCAGGAGATTCTTGCGCATCAGCCCCGACTACTACTTCCAAGCCTCGCCGTACCGGTGACAAAGCTTCGTCCGCAGCGTTTCCAACGCCTCTTCGGGTCTGTATCAGATTTTGAACCTTTTTTCAAGTATTTCAAAATAATCATTTGAACGTAACATAAGATATCCGTGTTTTATTTAGAGATTACCTGATCCAAAATAATCTGACACTTGGGCCATTGGATGATCTGTCTACGGGCATCATCAAGCACCACCATGCCGTCGGTAGGGACAGGAAGAGGTATGCGGGCAGCCCAATCGGCCACAATCATGTCAACCGTTATGGGGAGGTGGTTGGGCCTTAGCTGAGAACCGGCTGGAGGATGTACAATACCCTTAGCAATGGTCAGAGGAGTTTTGTCGTGCCACATGACGAGGTCGCATGATGTGGTCTCCTGCAATTAATAATTATCAGAAATTAGTTAATGAACAAGTCACAATTACGGGTAGATTATGAACAAGTAGTGATTACCTGTAGATTGTCCAACACGCCCAGAACTTCGGTCCCGGATGTTTGACTGCTTCGCCGAAATCCCGGCGAAACGGGAGGTTGTTGCTCGGATTGCTGCGTCAGAGATGTAATTTGGTTGATCCACCTTGATTCGAATTCAGCAATCCTTCCATCGTACTCCGTTCTGAACTCCTCGCATACCTCCTGGCGTACCTGCGCCAACCTTGATTCCATCTCTTCCGTGCTAACTTTGGCACGCGGTCTTCTTTTTGGTTTTGGTCCGTCGTATACATCCTTCCAGCCACAGTAGACCGAGACACCCCTAACTCGACCCGTGTGTTCTTTAGTCCCGAGCGCTGCGGACAAGGAATCATCCACTCTTTCGACAGTCATGGAGCCCGAATTTACCTCCTCCTCCACATCCAACTGTTAAAAAAAATTAGTTATAGCAAAAGACAAAGTAATGTACACGAAGTTACCACAAAGACTCTTACCATTTTCTGAGCCACGGGTTGCACGTCACTTGGGAGTACTATCGTCCCGTCAGCGGTTACCTCATATCTTCCCATGAGCCAGCATTGGGCCCTAGGATTTTGGATCCTAACCACAGGTGAGTCAGAATCTTTGTTTTGGTCCAGTACCTTAGCTCATTCGGCCGACTTACCCTCGTAACCACCTGACCCTAATTTGTGCGGGTACTTGTTCAATTTCGCGATCCTCCTGCCCTCGTCACTTTTTATCTTCACACATCAAGGCACATCAATTAGCTAGTTTAAGGAAGATAAGTACATATCGAGAAAGAACAGAGACAAAGTTAATTGGCTGAATTTATATACCTTGAACTCTTCTGTGGACTTCAAAGCTTGAAACGCCTCCCAGTCCTCTTGTTTCAGCCATTTATAGTAGCCTACCGGATTTCTCCCTTCCTCCATGAAAACCGTCTTCAACGTGCTCTTGAATTGCTTCCAAGCTTCATTCATTTTCCTCAGAGTCTTTTTCTTTTTCGCGGACTTTGGGTCGTCATCCTGGATGTTCCAATGAGCCTGCATGATTGACAACAAAATTACTGCATGTAAGTTCATTCAAGTTTTCAGGTCAGGTATAGACATATATAACTTGCACTTAACCAAAGTACGGGGAATAAGTAGCTTGAAAATAATTTGTGTTTCACTTGCTCTACCAAATTGTTTTCTGTATATTAGGAAACTTTGGGGCACAACCTATGTCACTACCTACATGCAATCTAATCTTTATGACCAAATCAAAGTGAAATAATGTGTTGTATTTAGCTGAGTTTGTTAGTGATATTTCTTTGCTGATTTTGCTATCTGTCATGATAATAGTGTAGGGCACCAGAATTGGGTCAAGGTGTTTGGCGATTACCTTACCTTTCCTGGTGGCGGTACCCAGTTCAAGCATGGTGCACTACACTAGCTACATTGATTAATTTCATTCAGCAGGTAATATATATTTGGTTTTGAATTTTTCTCTGTATATATAACTGCTAAATGATAGAATTTGGGATATAGTCCTACAAAGCAAGAATTATCACCTACACCCCTAGAAATATACCAAAGGTTAAGACATGCTAGAAAACTTGTATCCAACAAAAAAAGAAATAACAAACAGAATACGAAAACTGAATATATAATGCATGTACAGTTTTTTTTTTTTACCTTCACAATGTTCCACCATTCGTTCTTATCTTCGTCATCGAATTTGTCCCACCTCTCAACCAAGATAGATGCCTTCTGCTTCACCAAATTGTTACACCAATTTGTGTACTCTGCCCTACGTGGACCCTTCGGACATCCGGTTTTGTCGAACTCGATTTGCAAATCCTTCGCCTCTGAGGTCTTCGTGCACATTGTCGGACCTCTTTTCCTCTTTTCTGTCTGAGACTGCTGGTCCTCTTCTTCCACTATCATATCTACCTGCGGTTCCACTGTTTCCAAAATCATATCTGCATTCTCACCTGGCTGTGACATGGTTCTTTCTACAAAAAAGAAACATTATTACAAATGCTATGAAATGTAAAATTTAGGTCTAACTTATGTGTTGTTGGGTCCTTTGTTCAATCATAGTGTTGGTTTTGCAATTTAGTCCCTGTAACATTAATTAGGTGTCCATGTCACCAGAATAGGTCAGTTGAGGAAACTTTTCACTTAACCAAAATACAATCAGAGATAAGGGTTTTGATTTAACCAAGATACAGGGAGCATTGCAACTTAGAGAGAGAGAGAGAGAGAGCCTTTCAAGGACAGAATAGCAATCGCGCGAGAGGAGCTTAGAGATTCAATTGGCGAGTTCAGAGGAGAGCGACAGAGGAGACCGAGCTAGCACCGAGAGAGAGAACGATGGCAGCACCACAGAAAGAGATAGGAGACTAATGGGTTTAGGTTTTAGGGGAGACGAGGAGATTTTGAAAAGATATCGAGCGACAGAGACGAGGCGCGCACTTTATTTCGCGTAAACTAAATATACACGGACATTTAAATAAACACCCGTGTAGAAACGTAAGAGAGCTACACGCTTAATTAAATACCCGTGTATAATTAGGTTACGCGAAATTATGAAATGCGCGCCTACATATGGTTTTCTAGATTAATTTTTTCAAATTCCAAAGTTTCATATTTTTCAAATTCCATAATTTTCAAAATGGAAAACTTCAAAAATAAAAAGGAACCTGATTTCAGTTTTATTTAGCTTGAAAATTATTTTATATCTTCGAGTAGCTAGCAGAACTTAATAATAAAATCAAATAAATATTTCAATTTCTACACGGGCGTTTAATTAAATATCCGTGTAGAAAACATTTTGTACACGGATTTTTTATTAAACGCCCGTGTACGTTGCTTATAAGGTGAAACAACTCTTCAAAATTAAACGGCCGTGTTAAAATCCTTTTGTACACGTACTTTTAATTAACCGACCGTGTATGATTCTTATAAGACGAAATTCAAAATTAAACGACCTTCAAAAGCCTTTTGTACACGGAATTCGAGAAGTTGCCTTATCTTTTTTATCGAGAAGACGAAAAGACTTCAAAATTCAATATAATCTGAGAAACTCCCCTTTTCGATTACTTTTCTCTGAGAATTTGGAAGAAGAAATGGCCGCTTCGGTGCCACCAGAAGAAGACGCAAATGTGCCATGGCCATTGCCCCCCGGCTATGTCATTCCCGAGGATGCTCCCGAAGTCCCTCCCGGCTATGAAATGCCTCCTCCCAACTACAGGAGGACATGGCCATGGTCGCCCTCAAATGTGCCACGACGAAGCCCAAGGGAGCACCCACCACCAAAGCCCTACAAAAGGAGGGGCAATCCCTGGATCAGGCCAAAGAGACCCTGGATTAAAAGGAGGGGGTCAGGCCAAGGAGCAATCCAGCCAGGCCAGTGAAGGAGTGTTTAATTAAGTTAGCTTTTTTTTTTCGTTTTGTTTTGATGTAATATATTTTTGTTCTTAATTTAATCAGCATTTTGTTTTCTTTCCGTTTAACTATTTTGTTAAATACTTCATGCTATCTAAATAAATACTGTTATAGATATGAATTAGCAGTACAAAACAACCAACAAATAATTAATTCATGGATAATCACTAAAAAGTAAATTATTTAAAATTAACTTAAATAATCTGTCTAAATAATACCATAGAATGCCTAATGCTCTCTAAATAATCCGATTTGAAAACATAAATGAACACTTTACTTGATATGACCTTATCTGGGTTTACAAATTATAAAACAACCATAGAATAATTTTTCAGAAAAAAAATACCTTTTGTTCAAGTAATTATTTCAAAATATTTTTTACAAAAAAATATTTCAAAATAACATGCAATTTAGTCCCTGTTGCTCAAGTAAAGTTTTTTCAAAAGTAATGTAATTTTAATATTTCAATTTCTACACGGGCGTTTAATTAAATATCCGTGTAGAAAACTTTTTTAAAACGGATTATTAATTAAACGCCCGTGTACATTTCTTAGAAGGCGAAAAAACTCTTGAAAATTAAACGACCCTGTAGAAAACTTTTCTTACACGGATTTTTAGTTAAACGTCCGTGTCCAATTTTAAGTTAAAACGTTTAATTCGAACATGTTATTTACGGAATTCGAGAAGTTCCCTTATCTTTTTAATTCTGAAAAGACGAAAACGAATTCAAATAATCACTCCCCCGTTTCGATTACTTTTTCTCTGAGAATAATTTTAGGGGAAAAAATACCTTCCTACACGGATGTGTAATGAAATATCCGTGTAGCTCCCTTTGAATTTCTACACAGACATTTTATGAAACGTATAAATGTATTTGTACACGGATGTTTAATTAAATGTCCGTGTTCCTCCCTTTGTATTTGTACACGGTGTATTTTATTTAACAAATAAAATATAAATTTCACGTCCTAATTAAATTATATCAGAAATTATACAAAAATTCATGTCTAGATTATATCAAAAATTAATACAAAAAAACCTACACTAAATTATACAAATCCATATTTCTAGTTTACAAAAATTACTGTTGAAACCACTCTGCCCACATATCTAAAATAATCTATCTGGTTCTTGCTCCTGATGCAACAAAGAAATATTAGAAACGAAATAAAAACATTACCATGAGATAGAAATATCCAGAGATAAACCGGCCTTGAGTTTTTAGCTTCATTGGGCTCTCTGAAATATTATAAAAGAAATATTTATTATGCATTGAATTTTTTTTTCCAAATAAGAAATATTAAAATTTTCAAGTTTAAAAGGAGTAAATATTATACATTGGATTTTTTTTTCCTTTTTCTCTTTTTTTCCACTGTTTGAACATCTTCCCATAATCCTTCATTGTGATCAGATCTCATGTAATTTGCTTCGTCTTGTTCTGCAATTGTTGCTATCTCAGCTTGCACATCGGTACAAAATTGAGGTATCTCTTCGAACTGGTCGTACTCTTCTTCGTCGGTGACGTTTTCTACCCCAACAATCCTTCTTTTTCCAGATAGGACGACACTCCACCTATCATCACTCGGGTCAGTGACATAAAAGACTTGGGTGGCTTGCTTGGCAAGTATGAACGGATCATCCACATACCCGACTTTGTCAAAATCAACGAGGGTGAACCCGTCGTTATCAACTTTAACACCCCGGTCTTCGACCCATTGGCACCGAAACAAGGGAATGCTAAGGTGAGGATTGTAAACGAGCTCCCAAATTTCTTCAATAACGCCGTAATAAGACTTTGAAGCTATTACAGGCCGGGCATCCCCCGATCTACTGAATTCTTGGGACGTCGCCACCAACGTCACCCCACTATTTTTCATCGTGCTCTTATCACACTATAATTTAGTGTAAAATGTATATCCGTTAATCTCGTATCCTTGGAATGTTCTAACAACCATTTGGGGTCCTTCGCCCAGCAATCTAACAGTTTCATTTACGGGGGACATTTCGGGGTGTGATTTCACTCTGTCTTTCATCCATCCTATAAAAGAACGGTTATGCTCGTCAGTAAGCCACTTCTGACTTCTCGTGTAGTTCTGTTGTCGAAGGATCGTCATGTGCTCATCTATATATGGAGCAACATCAGCCATGTGCTGCAGTACAATAAAATGTGCCTTTCGCAGGTCATCGTTATCAGCAACTATGGCTTTCAACCCTATTGTCCCTACTCCTTGTAGCCTTCCCTCGTATCGAGATTTTGGAACGCCAATAGGACCCACACCGGTCATGTAGTTGGTGCAAAACTCAATTACCTCTTCTGTGGAATATCCCTCCACAATGCTTCCTTCGGGACGACTTCGGTTCCTTACGTAACTTTTCAAAATACCCATGAATCTCTCGAATGGATACATATACCGCAGGAACGCGGGACCACAGATCTGAATTTCCCTCACGAGATGAACAACAAGGTGAACCATAACATCGAAAAAAGATGGCGGAAAATACATCTCAAGATGGCAAAGGGTAACGACGACCTCCTTCTGCAAAGCGTCCAATTTGAGCGGGTCTATCACTTTGGAATTAATTGCATTGAAGAAAAAACAAAGCTTCGTAATGGTTTGCCGCACGGGCTTCGGTAAAATTCCCCGAATTGCAACAGGAATCATATGTGTCATTAAAACATGACAGTCGTGGGATTTCGGACCAATCAATTTCAGGTCCTTCATCGACACAAGCTTCTTAATATTCGAAGAATACCCTGATGGGACTTTAATACTGTGAAGGCACTTACAAAAGCTCGTTTTCTCGATCTTCGACATTGTGCACATTGCGGGGGGGGGAGGTATGCCTTTTGCTTCCCTTTATCCTGCGGTGCAAGCTCGGGTCGTATTCCCATTAATTTCATGTCTTCTCGAACTTTAAGACCGTCTTTCGTCTTCCCTGAAATGTTCAATAATGTGCCAATCAAACTGTCACAGACATTTTTTTCAACATGCATGACATCTAGGCAATGTCTCACTTCTAAATATTCCCAGTATGGTAGCTCCCAAAATATGGACTTCTTTTTCCAAATATCTTTCGGTGGTGGTTTGGCACGTTTTCCAAAAACAACAGCAAGGTTTTTAACCCGCATGAAGACATTCTTCCCATCTAACGGACGACGTGCCACTCCAAGCTCAATTTTCCCATTGAATACCTTCTTCTTCTTACGGTATGGGTGATTAACAGGAAGAAACCTACGGTGCCCCATAAAAACATTCTTTTTACAATTTTTCAACCTCAGCACCTGCGTGTCATCTTCACAGATGGGGCACGCCTTTGCTCCTTTACAAGTGTAATCCGATAAATTCCCGTACGCGGGGAAATCATTTATGGTGCAGAATACCATGGCCCGCAAATTAAATTGCTCTTTGCCGTACGCATCCCACACCCGGACGCCATCCCTCCACAATTTCTGGAGGTCCTCAATTAATGGTGCGAGATACACATCTATGTCATTTCCGGGTTGTCTGGGTCCTTGGATTAGTAATGACATCATTATGTACCTGCGTTTCATGCACAACCAAGGAGGAAGATTGTAGATGCATATAAGAACTGGCCAAGTGCTGTGCTGACTGCTCATGCTTCCAAACGGACTCATTCCGTCTGTGCTCACCCCTAACTTAAGGTTTCGTGATTCGCCACCAAATCCTTCGAAATGTCTATCAATGTTTCTCCATTGAATTGAATCAGCAGGGTGTCTTAGTTTACCATCTCTTTTGCGCTCTTCTTCATGCCAACGCAACAATTTCGCATCTTTGGGATTTGCAAATAACCGTCTGAATCTCGGTATTATCGGGAAATACCACACCGCCTTAGGCGGAGGCCTTGCCTTTTTTCCTCCATCACAATCGTCAGTGTCCTGGTCCTTGCGTTTATACCGTGAAACACCGCATTTAGGACAAACATGAATGGCCTCGTACTCGCCACGGTACAATACACAATCATTCGGACATGCATGTATTTTTTCAATCTTCAAACCCATTGGACAGATCAACTTCTTCGCCTGATATATTGTACAGGGTAACTCGTTGTTATCTGGGAGCATCTCTCGTAAAAGCTTTAATAAGGACGTGAAACTCTTATCGCTCCAACCGTTGTCTGCTTTTAAGTTCAATAATTTCAACACAGCTGATAGTTTTGTAAATTTGGTACACCCGGGGTATAACGGCTTTTTAGATTCATTAGACAGATACTGAAATTTTTTAAAATTTTTATCACTAATTTCATCTTCCACATCACGTAACATGTCCTCTAGATTCTCAGTAAAATTGTATTCTGCATTTTCATCAATCTCCACCTCATCATCCTCGTTGCAATCAAGCCCAGCATTATCGAAATTTTCGACATTCTCAAAATCATCGTTGCATTCAAATTCAAAATTATCAACAGTTTCTACATTATCATCATTCTCGTCCAAAACAAAATTTCTATTGGTTCCACTACATTCCCCAATTTTCTCACCATGCATAAACCAACATGTATAGTTTTTCTTAAATCCCCGACAAATCAAATGAGCTCTAATTTCTTCCGAATCCCCAAATCTTATATAATTTTTACAATCTCTACAAGGACACAAGATGTCGTTCTCTTTTCTGTCCACTCTATAACTCTCAGCAAATTTTAGGAACTCATCAACGCAAGCCAAGTATTCTGCACTATCACGTCGCAATTCGTACATCCAACTTCGATCCATCTGTAAATTAAAGTAAAAAAAAAAAAATTTCCAATTAAACATATATGGTGGTCAGCATATATATTGTTCCAAATTCTTGGCTTATAAAGGGCTGGTTTACAATCCTAACCCACTCTTCGAATATTATGCCTCATATGTGAACACATATTAGCGGGATTTAATTAGTATTTGAGAAAAATTCGGCAGCATTTCTCCTTAACTCCCCAAGTATGCGTAAAAACCACATACTCGTAGGAGCAATAAGGAGAAATACTATCGAACTTTCCTCAAATACTAATTAAATCCCGCTAATACGTGTTCACATCCTAAATGAGACACAATATTCAAAGAGCAGTCCCAAACGGGGGACTATCCAAAATTAATCCCTATTGGATTAATTTTGAACGGGCAAGCTAAAAGCATCAGTAGGTCGGTTATTGGACCACAATACACTAATTATTTACATTATCTTAACAAATCAAGCATTAAATAATAATTGACAGAAATAATTAAGCAATATTAATCAGTAACAGAAAATTAGATAAAGAAGAGGGAAATATATATATGTATGACTAACCTTGGCAATAGAGAGGAGAATGCGAATTAACTTCCAAGCTATATCTCAGATCCGGCCTCGTTCCTTGTGCACATAAATCAGACCAATTCAATACAGAGAGAGAGAGAAGTATTAATTGATCAAAACGGCACCGGAAGAAGGCCTTTTATATAGTTCCAAACCTAAAATAACCTTTCTACACGGATGATAATCTATAAATCCGTGTAAAAAAAGCATTACGAGAGCTACACGGACTTTTACATATGTAGCCGTTTATAAAAGATAACCTTTATACACGGACAATTATATAAACAACCGTGTGTAATATAAAAGATAAATTTTCTTCACGGACATTTAGAATTCTTTTTTTTCCTAATTTTTGTTTTATTTTTTTTGGTTTAGCCTTCCATTATTTCGAGCAAGTATCTTTGTTTTCACGGATATTTAGCTATAAATCCGTGTAGAAAGACACACAGACTTTTATATAAACAGCCGTGTAAATTATTTTTCTACACTGTTAATTAAACAAAAATTCGTGTACTCTTTCTCGTTTCTACACGGCTCTTTATTAAACGTCCGTGTATCATTTGTTTTTTTTTTTTTTCTGTCAGCTAGTTTTTTTCCCTATGTTTTTCAGAACAAACAATTTCCAAAACAGAGGAAGACATTTAAACTAAAAATTCATGTACCCTAAATTATACAAAATTAAAGCATTACAAAAGTTGGAATAAAAAGTCATATTGTAAACTAAAAATTTCCATTAAGGACTAGAATAGGGTGGTTCTTTCCTTTTGGTGCCAGTAGGGTTTACAGAGGGTAATATGAAGATACATGTTTTACTAAAGAAAGAGTTGAGTAAAAAGTTAGATGAAGGACCATCAAAAAAAGGGAAGATGTGGATGAAGGACCGTCAGAGCCGGATGAAGAATCGAATGAAGAGTCGGATGATCTCCGACTCTTCATTCGACTCTTCATCCGGCTCTGAAGGTCACATTCACCTCTTCATCCGGCTCTGAAGGTCCTTCACCCAACTCTTCACCCAACTCTTCGTCCAGTAAAATTGATCAGAATAGAGAGATAATTTTTTTTTTCAATACTTCGATCGCATGGGAATTCGAGATGTAGGTTATCAATTGTACCAGATCGCTCATCTGTGAGCTCCCAAAACAGTAGCTCATATCGATCTAATTTTGCGATTTGAAACAATTGATAAACCTACATCTCAACCCAATTGTTAACTGTGAGAGGGGAGAGTATAAATTTATCAAAACGGCGCTGGGGAGAAGGCCTTTTATATAACAAAAAACCTAAAATATCCTTTCTACACAGCTCTTTATTAAACGTCCGTGTAGCTCGCTCAAGGCTTTCTACTCTGTCATTTAAACAAAAAACCGTGTACAAATTTGACATTTCTACACGGATCTTTATTAAACATCCGTGTAGCTCCTACGGGTTATATACACGGTCATTTAAACAAACATCCGTGTACAATTCTTACCTTTCTTCACGGTTCTTTAATTAAATATCCGTGTAGCTCTCTCAAGGCTTTCTCCACTGTTATTTAAACAATAAGCCGTGTACATTTTCTAGTAAACGTCCGTGTAGCTCTCTCACGTCTTTCTACACTGATTCTTTTATAAATATCCGTGTAGAGATCCTACAGATATTTCAGGCATCCAAAAAATTACAACTTCTACACGGTTTTTCTATAAAATTGCCAAGTCCGTGTACAATGTGCCGTGTACAATGACCATTTCTGTAGTAGTGAGTCCCAGATGAGTCTTGCTGCTGTAGTGATTAATAGTACGTTGTGATGGTAGGAAAAATGATAGCACAATTATGTTCAATAACACCATAAATTGATCGATAAAATTAGTGTTGACTAAGCAACACGTGGACTCGTTGTAAGGTAACATGCCAATTTGCTATTTGAAAAAGGAAACTAATTATTTGTTCGATTACTCCATTCTCTTTTTCGGATTGCTAATATTATTAATTGGAAATTAGCAGTGTTCTAAATAGCGCGCTATAGTGGCGCTATAGCATTTTTGGACCCCAAACGCTACGCTATGACATCAAAATGCGCTATTTGCGCAACGGCCGCTATAGCGGCCATTACAGCGCTATTTGCGCTATACAATATGAGTTTTTTTTTTTTTTTTTTTTTTAAAGCAATTTATATGGGTGTTAAATAAAGATAAAAAAAAATCTCAAACCGAAATTGAATTTTTTGCTACTTGCTACAAATAAATCAATTTGAAATTGGAAATAGAAATTGAAATTTGAATAGAAAAAAAGTCCAAACCGAAATTAAAATTTTGAATAGAAAAAAAAATATATTATGTCATGAATCATGATGCTTAAGATTTTTTAATAGGAAAAATCGATAGTTTATGATATTACTATGGATATTTTGAACCGCAATTTGGACTTTGTACGGGTTCAATATGAATATTATAATTTATTAATTATTTTGGTGTTATTTATTGTTTTATGAGACTTTAGATAATGTTGATATTTAGTACAAATATTGAATATACGAAATGTAAAAAAAAAAACGCTATTTGGAATAGCTTCCGCTATAGCGACGCTATTCGCTATAGCTTTTTTTTTAGCCGTTCCGCTACGACGCTATAAACGCTATTTAGAACCTTGGAAATTAGTAATGTCGCCGTGCATTACAACCGGAACATATTATAAGAGCACACAAAAAAATTCATACAAAATGATATATTTTCAGAAAAAAATGTAGACTAAATAACAAATAATATTCCTTAAATAACACATATGTTTTTTATTTTTTTGACATATTTTCATAAAAAATATCATACAAAATGACATATTAAATGATATATCTACAAATTTAATATTTAATTTTGTTTGAATTTTAAAAGTTAATTAGTTAATTAAATTATGAAAATAAGCATTATTAATTGAACCCCGTTTCATAATAAAAATTGTACCTGACACTACACAACAAAGTAATGAAGCAATTATGGAGAAATAGTTGACCAAATAGTGATGTTCTTGTGTCAAATCATTCAAAGAGAACCGAGTAAATAAGTAATATCCTTCTCAAAATAACAAAATGACATGTTACCTGATAACGTGCAAAGTTCTTTAGTCAACTTGAGAATTACGACTTGATTTAATAAATTGAGGTAATGTTTGTCGTATGCGGAAGATTTAAGTTCAACAAACAAATTTTATTGATCATGTTAAATTTTTGGGTCAACTCTAATTTTATCGATCATGTTATGGTCTTGTCCAACAAAATTGTGTTATTATATTTCCAACCAACCCAACTGTTAATTACCAGATAATTCTGAAATTTAAACCATTTAACTTAATTAAGTACAAAATCATTAAATAATTAGTCGACATACTTGATTGTATTCCTGATCTTGCATAAATTTAAATATATATACATATATAGAGTCCGGCTAATATGATGTTAGTAGCATTTCATCTCTCCTCCCTCTCTCTCGTGCTCAGATCGACCATCTTGGCATACTATATATTCCTTTTTTTTTATTGTACATTAAGTAAATTGAAATTTCAATAGTTTGAAATTAACGGAACTTGATGCATTATTAAACAATACATAAAGTACTGAAATTTGATTGTTAGACCAGTGTTGTAAAAAACGGTCTTAACGGCGGCCAAATCGTTACGAATATACTTAACGGATGCATGTTTGCGGATGAAAACGATTAATCGGCCATTTTTTCCGATTAATCGGCCATTTTTCCGATTAATCGGCTATTTTACAGTTTAATCGTCCGTTTATTCTCGTTTATTCCTATTTATTTCATTGAATATTTATTTTTAATTTTTTTTCTGTGATAGCGTGTGATGATAAGATTTATAAATTATGTATTAATTGTAGTTTTATTTTTGCTTGGATATACATCTAATATTTTTTATATATATTTTTTTTTCAAACTTACATTGAAATTGATTAATTCTTCTATTATTTATATACCATATATTTTTCTTACTTACTGATATAATTTTTTCAATTAGTACGGCGCGTTCATTTATGAAATTAAGTTGTTATCCTAAACTAAATTTAGTGATTTTATGTTGAAATGTTTCAATTCTTTCAAATAATATGTTATTAGTATTTGAAAAAACTTAATTCTCAAATTTATTGTTTCATTAAATAAATGTATTACTTACACATGTAAAATGCTTATGTGTTAAGAAGAAATAAGCGTAGTGTCATGTTATAATAATAAAACTAAGTTAAATTAAGTCTATCTGATAAGTTTAATAAGTTAAATAAATTATTTTTAATAAATTATGATATATATACATAAATTTAATAAAAACGTTAAATTGTCCGCATAATTCCGATTAATTGACCGCATACCGATTAATCGCTTGGTGGTACCCGTCTGTCCGACGACCGCATACTGTTATTTACAACACTGTGTTAGACTATCTATATGTCCAATGACATATATATAACTTTGATATTTAATTTTCAATTTTTTTAATTTATTAAAAAATGAATTATCAATATTATAAAAATAAACAATAATAACAAAAATTTAAGTTCCAACTTACACATAATAGATTAATGAAGCAATTATGTAGGAATAGTTGACCGTTAGATAGTTGACCGTTAGATGTTATCTCCATATTAAAATGTGTTTCGAGACCAAATTTTACATTTTTTGGAATTTTTTTAATATTTATTAAGTCAGTTTTAAAATCGCTGATTTTAATAAACAGTGAAAAATTTCTAGAGTGTTGAAAACAGTGATTTTAAAATTGGCTTAATAAATAGTAAAAAAATTTCAAAAAATGTAAAATTTGGTCTCCAAGCACATTTTATTATAGATTGAATGTTGAACGGTTTGAATAGACTATTTGGACTTTGAAAATGTAAAAACCGAAGCTTTGGATATTAGCCAACCTCTATATATACATATATAGAGAGAGGGGGGGGTTGGCTACTCTCCGACATTTTTAAAAATACCCTACGAGTCGCTGGAATTGTTAAATCTGTCAACGAGTCACTGGAATTATTAAATATGCCCAAATCGGACAATAATTGGCCGGTCCCGATTAAAATTTCTGACCGGCCAATTATTGGCCGGTCCCATGATTTTGTTTTTTTTGTTTTTTAGAGAAAAATAGCTAAAATGCTGAAATGAAATCTAACACAAAAAAATCGAATTGTTTTTTTAAATTTTATGTTAGATTACTTTTTTTGATAGCATATTTATACTAAATACGCTAAATTACTTGAAATTATGTTAATTTATGCTGATTGACACTAGATTACTTTAAATTATGTTAACTTTTTTTTAAGAGTCAAATAATTAAAATGCTGAAATATAACACTAAAAAATCGATTTTTTTTTAAAATATTTGCTAGATAACATTTTTTATATATAATTAGCATATTTATACTAAAACACGCTAAATTACTTGATTTATGCTGAATTACACTAAATTACTTGAAATTATAATAATTATGTAGAATTATGCTAGAATACACTAAATTACCCTAAATTACATATGAATAGAGATGATATATTTACTGAGAAAGCAAAAACGACGACGAAACTTCAAACGGTCATAAAACGGCGCTCGAGTGTCTGATTTCAGCAAATGACCACTTTTCGGAAAGCTTGTGAAAATGCGCATGCGTCCAAATAGACTTCATTAGTTTTCCAAATTCAGAATCACCAAAAAACAAAGGAAAGAGCCTCAAAACTTCAGTTGAAGTTTCCGATTAAGATTTTCATTTCTATTGTCCAATCTACGTAGCTCAGAAAATTAGTTATATAATGAACTTGTAGAATACCAATTTTTATTATTTTTGGAATTTTTTTTACTATTTATTATGATTTATGAAAGATGGCACAAAATAGGCCCTATTCGTACGTAATTTAGCGTAATTTACCATATTTTAGCATAATTCTACATAATTATTGTAATTTCAAGTAATTAGTAAATTTACCGTATTTTAGCATAATTATTGTAATTTACTGTATTTTAGCACAAAATCGGCCCCCTATTCGTAGCGTATTTTCTAACAAATATTTAAAAAAATAATTCAATTTTTTTGTGTTATATTTCATTTTAGCATTTTAGCTATTTTTCTCTAATTAAAAAAAAAAATCACGGGACCGGCCAATAATTGGCCGGTCGGGAATTTTAATCGGGACCGGCCAATTATTGGCCGGTTTGGGCATATTTAATAATTCCGGCGACTCGTTGACAGATTTAACAATTCCAGCGCTCGTAGGGTATTTTTAAAAATGTCGGGCTACTCTACTTTTATAAGCACATGAGCGCATATGCTTATAAGTCATTTTTGCATTTTTAAAATTCAAATAGTCGATCTAAAGCGCTCAACATGTTCTCCATATTAAAATGTGCTTGGAGACCAAATTTGACATTTCTTGAAAATTATTTACTATTTTTTTAGAATTTTTCAAAACCACTATCTTCGAGAATTTTTATAGCATATTGAAACACTGATTTGAATTTTTTGTTAAAAATAGTAAAAAAATTCAAAAATATGTAAAATTTTGTCTCCATGCACGTTTTAATATGGAGAACATGTTGAGTGCTTCAGATCGACTATTTGAACTTTGAAAATACAAAAATGACTTATCAGCATAGGGCCTCATATGCTTTATAAGTAGAGTAGCCAATATATGAGTGATGCTACGGTGCTTTGGGAAGTAAAGATGGTGTTTTACTTTTCGCTCATATCTCTATTTTTCAAGTTCAAATAGTCTATCTGAACTTCTCAACACAATCTTCATATTGAAATATGCTTGGAGTCCAAATTTTACATTTTTTGGAATTCGGATCGACGATTTGAACTTTGAAAATGGAGATACGAGCAGGAAGTGAAACACTCTCTTTACTTCCCAAAGCATGATAGCTTATCTCCCAATATATATATATGGCCTATAGTGAGTTGCGAAGTAAGGATCTTGTTTTGCTTCACACTCATATATCCATTTTCAAAGACCAAATAGTCGATCCGAACCGCTCAACAAGATATCCATATTGAAATGTGCTGACCAAATTTTACATTTTTTGGAATTTTTTACTATTTTTTTCAGATAGGTAGAAAACCGTTGTTTTTGAATGGATTCCGGACCATAAAAAAATAGTGATTTTGAAATATTTTAAAAATTGGTAAACAATTTAAAAAATATATAAAATTTGGTCTCCTAGCACATTTCAATATGGAGATCATGTTGAGCGTTCGCATCGTCTCTTTAAAATTTCAACATAGAAATATATGAGCATAAAGTACTAAAACAAGATCCTTATTTCGCAACTAACCATAACCAACCTCTATAAATATATATATATATATATATATATATATATATATATATATATATATATATATATCACCATAAATTGATCGACGATATATATTAGAGCTGACTCAAAAATATTCTCAAGTTGACTAAGAAACGTTGAGTCGTTGTAAGGTAACATGTCAATTTGTAATTTGAAAAGGAAATTACTTGTTCAATTAGTCGGTTCTCTCTATCGGTTTGCCGTGAGAAAATAATATATAGGAGTTCGCTTTGAGAAACAGATTGGCTAAGGGCCTTTAAACCCACCTATATATATATATTATATATATGAACTGGCTTCCTAGTAGGTTCCGGCCTGATATAAATGCAGTAGCTTGGCAACCATGTGTAAAAGTTTATTAAGATAAGTTACAACTATATAAGTTGGCATGCCAAATCAAGTCAAACCCAACTTAATGAGGAAAATATTAAATCAACGGCCTTTTGTTTTGGAAATATTATAATAGTTGTTGGATTATGTGCATCTTAATAAATTCCTTGATAATGCATGATCTATATTTATTCATAATCAATATTATTTATATATTATGTTTATAAAGTATGATGAGATTTGATGTATTTTTCATTGAATATTTTGTGACTTAAATTTTTTGATGATCTTAAATTAACGATCAATCATGCATAATCTAATAATATCTAAACTGATCAATAAAATTTGATTATTGCACTATCTATATCTATATATATGTCGAATAACATTGAGATAAATTTCAATTTTATTTTTAAATTTTTTCGAAAAGTTAATTATTATTGTAAAAAATGCCACCTTAATAATGATGAAGTTGTAGTTTGCAACTAACACAAAAAAACAAAGAAGCAATTATGCAGCTAGAAATAGTTGTCCATGTATGATGGTTATTGTATCACATCATTGGAATAATCTATCCAATGAGATAAGGACTCCGATAAATTAAGAGAACGGATTAAACAAAGTATTTTCCTTTTCAAAATAATAAATGGACATGTTACCTTATGACGAGTCAACGTTCCTAAGTCAATTTGAGAATTAAATCAGATTTAATTATCGGAATAAAACACGTAATTTAGGTTACTCGAAGATATAAGTTCAAAACTAACTATATAATTATCGGCATATATTTAAAAAAGAGGATATATTTCTAAGAAAAATAAATAAATTATGCAGAGTGAAATATTAAGACAAAAAAAATGAGAATGAATCATTTTGGTGTTAACTTTTGGGTATGCTATTTTTCTTTTTAGTTTCTTTCAGCATATCTTCAATTGGAATGACAAATTAAATATATGTTTAAGGATAATTAGTTCGATACCCACATTTTTGCAGATTTTATGAATATTAATTATGCGAATTATACTCTATTTAGACTTTCATGAATTTCAGATTTTTTAAAATATAGTACTATATATACACACTGAGCAGCAACAAATCCTTACGGATTTTAATTTATTTTAATATATTAATTACATTGATAAAACGCAAGATGTTAAATTTTTATATTTTTTTCCCTGATGTACTCTTAAAAAACCTATTAATTGGTTTTTAAAATATTTGAATTGATCATAAGATGGACGCTAAAGTATCGATCGACCATTCGTTCTTTCGTTCTAGTAAATGGGAATCCTATAGTAAAGAAGATGATCCAATGGTTGCCAAATTAGTAATTAATAAGTGACAGTTTCAAGAATTTATAAGATACTAACTTCTTTATCTAAGATAAATAAATAAATATTAATTTCTCGATAATTTTAGTTAATACAAAAAACCATTTTATGAATTTGTTCTATCAAAGCAACCTACCAATATTGTATTTTAGTTATGTGCTCCCTGTTCTCTATATAAAGTGTATCCCCTAAGTTACTTGAGCGTGTAGAATACTCACAGTCAGGCCGAAATCAATTTTGTATCTATTTGAAATAAAAGAGATCCCCTTTAAGATTCGTGCTAGATTAAAACAAACGAATCATATATATCTCATTCGGCTTCTGCACTGTATGCACTAGATCTGAATTCCTCTATAAATAGCTTCCTAGCTGAGATAATACCTTATCTCTTCTAGAAAGTAGAAACTAAGAGAGCTAGTGTCAGAAACACCAAAATTGAATGGAGCGCATGGACAATGCCGAGAAATCTTTGATCCATATCAGCCACCTCCACCCTCTTAAAATGGTCGCTTCTCCAGAACCAAAACCAATATGCCATGCATGTAACTTACAATGCGGTGATCATTCCTTCGGGTGCGTTGATTGCCGCTACTTTCTCCATGTCACCTGTGCCACTATAAAAAATAACATGCACCACCCAGCACACCCAGCTCACACTCTCGCCTTGGAGCTTACTCCAACTTACAACAATGGGAAATTTCGGTGCAACGCCTGTGGTGAAGAGGGTAGCACCTTCAGCCTCAGATGCAGAGAGTGCAACTATGATCTACACCTCCACTGCGCTGCCTTACCTCACAGACTTGACCATCAATCTCACTGCCACCCTCTTTTTCTCTGCTATGAGCACCCCTACCGGCACCTCCCTAATGTAATTGGTTCTTGTGAACTTTGTCCTGCCATAGTCGATCTCTTCAAATGGTGTTATCGCTGTAATGAATGCAACTTCGGTGGCCATGTTCCATGTTTTGCTCAAAACACAGTGGATGTATTCTCGCCTGGTTTACAAGCACCGGCACCACCACAACAACCTGCACAAATTGGTAGTGCAACAGTTAACGCTAACACACAGAATCAATTGATGGATGTCCAATTGCAAATGATGCAAGCCAAAGCATATGCCGATCTAGTTGCCGGATTTAACATCGCTTCTTTTGTCTAATGTTGTTAGTGACATGTCCTGCCTTACCAATACATCAGTTTTCTTTTTTACTTTTCATTTTGAATATTGTCAATTTAGTATTACAATGCCCTTTTCATCTCTTGTAAAATGGGTATCATGAACAAGTACCTCCCACGTGCTGATGATTTAACATCAGTATTTTGTTGTTTTTAAACCAATAATAAATTTAGGACTTTTGATGAATACTTTAATTTAATTTTATAATAATATTTAATATAAAAATATCTATAGAATTACTAAAAAGTGCCGTTTTTTTATTGTCCTTGCAGTTATATATTTACATTACAACAAAGAAAAAAGAGAGCAATAATATATTGCCCAAAAGGATCCGTTACTATACACTTAATTAGCAATTAACAAACAAGACTTAATGACACAATTTTGTACATTAATTAATTTGATGGGTTTATCATTAAGTTAAATGATTCACATATAAGTATTGGTAATTAACAGTTGTGATAGTAGGATAAATCATAACACAATTTCATTCAATATCACCACCAATAAATGATAGATAAAGTTAGGACCCGAAAATGTGTTTTATTTAACGAATTGGTTTAAATCCTATCACTATGTTTGGCTGTGGCATAATTGACGAAATATGTACTTTATTTGGTATTTAAGCTGCCAAACAAGAACAAGACGTGACAAAATAACATGAAGCTTTAGCTGATCACCAACACCTTCCTTCTCTGGTTCTACCTTCTTGAGTGGAGAGGAGAATGAGGGAGAGAGGAGGAACCGGAGAGAGTGTGGTATCGTTGGAGTTCGGAGCATAGAGTTCCCATCTCAATTAGAGCACGATGGTGAGTAGATCCGGTCGCCGTCGGAGCGCGGCGGTGGTTAAAGAAGCAGATCCGATCGTAGAGTGAGATGCGATTAAAGTACTAGGGTGATCAACATTTCGATTGGAGAGCGACGGTGATTAGATCCGGTCATCGTTGGAGTGCGGTAGTGGTCGAAGAAGCGCATCTGGTTGTAGAGCGAGATGATGATTAAGGTATTAGAGTTATTACGAGAGAATTAGAATATTATATTAGTTTAGAGGATTTTATGAGAATAAAAGAATAGATTTAAGAATTACGGTAATTTGATCCATTGTAAATATGATTTTTTATCATTGAAATTATTAGTAGACATTTAAAGCCACTCACCTTCAAAAAAAAAAATAACATGAAGTGTGAATTTATGACGGCGTAAATTAATCCACAAATATTCTAAACATGGTAAGTTTAAATTGACAACATCGACACTGCCTAAGTGCCTATGCCCTCTCCACGCAACGATGATTTGTTAGAGACCCCTATTATCTACTTTTCTCCCTTCTGTAGCTTAGCGTCTCTTTCAATCCTACTGCTTCACTAGTCTGGATAATTACCAGTCTTAAATTGCCTATCTTCTGTTCCACGCACACGGTGGTCGAGTCGGTCTCCTTGGATTGCCCTTTCGAGTTAGCAGCTCAAATTTGGCGCGAATGAGCGTGTAATACGCCATTTCTAGTTATTGAATTGATAGAATTTGTTTTTTGTTCTCGATTTTCTCTCCTTTTTTTTTCTATATATTGCTTAGATGGCCAAAATCGCTTTTTCTGTGGTCCCCTCGTTAGTGTCAGTTGAATATGTCCCTTGTACCGTCAGCAACAAATACTCATTAGAATGAAATAAGGAATCTGATAAAGAGAACCGAGTAAACATTAGTTTCCTTTTCCAAATAACAAATTGACATATTAATTACCTTATAACAAGTCAACTTGAGAATTACCCCTAATTTAATAGAAAAAAGGGATGTTCTTGGTATGCAGGAGATATAAGTTCAAAACAAAACTAATATATAATTTGCGATATATATATTAAAAACAAAGGGTTTACATCCTTTTCTTAGATATTTGATTTTGTAGCAAAAATAATGCTCTCCCTATTGGAGTTTTGTGGCAATATCTCTGTTCCTGACATATTGTAACATGATCACTCAACCAGAAGAGAGCAAGTATCTTAAATAAAGACAAAATTTTCCATTACTAAAATTTTAATACAAACATTAGCAAAATGATAAAATATAATCCATAATTGGAGAAACCATTCATTGTAAGGAAGCTATTACTCCTCTCGTGTTCTGTGCATCGGCCTTCCTCACACTCCTTGCCAATTTAACATAGTGGAATCATTCGGCAAACTTACATGTCAAAATGACAAAAATAACACATGCAGTACGTAATTGCGTAAATGCGAAAATATAAATATTATTTTGAAAATATATATAGTATATGTCATATCCAACGTCGTCTCTCATAGCGATCATCATCAAGTAAGGATAAGGCAGCTTGCCTTCCTTTCTTCTCCAAAGCACACTGAACCATAACCGCAGCCAAATTTTCCTCATCCTGTTGCAATTTGTTCATTCCGTTACCGACCTGAAGACCGGGGGACAACACTTCTAATCTCTGAGGAGAGAAGCATCCAACGTGACCACCAAAACCACAACTTGTGCAAAGATAAAACCATTTGTTAACATCTAGGTAGTTCTTGCACATGTCACAGATGGGTACCGCATTGGGCGGATAGGGATTCTTGTATTGAAGAATAAGTGGGTGGCGGTGTGAACGGTGGTTGACTGAATAAGGGATTGCAGCACAAGGGAGGTGTAGATCGTAGCTGCACTCTCTGCATCTAAGACAGAAGGAGCTGCCATCAATCCCGCAACCATCGCACCTGTATTGTCCGTGGGGATAAGGTGGAGTTAGCTCAAGCTTCATGGGGTGGGCTGGGTGTGAGGGGTGGTTTATGCTTCGTCCGGTTGTGGCGCAGATAATATGAAGAAAGTAGTGGCAATGAATACAACCGTAGGAATGACCGGCACACGGCATGTTGCATGCGTGACATATTGGTTTTGGCTCAGGAGATGCGATGAGTTTTAGCGGGTGGAGGTGGCTGATGTGGATCAAGGTTTTGTCTACATTGTTCATGCTCTCCATTTTTTCTGTTCTTTTTTTTCTCTCTTGATATGCTTTCGGTGGCTTATGTGCTACGATCTTAGGAAATCTATTAATTTATAGATAGGAGGCAAGTGCATTATTGAAATTAAAACTACTTCCTGTTGTTTGACTTTATCGATAGGAGGCAAGTACATGATTAATAAATAAAAATAAATAAAAAATTCCTGTTGGTTCATTTAGTTCAATATTTGTCCAAAACTTGAAACAAATATATATTCTAATTTTGGTCATCAAAATTTTTACTTCTAATTCCATTAATAATGTGAAGAAAAAATGTGAAGATCTAAACTTAAAACTTGAGACTATTATTGTTGAGAAAAAATGTGAAGATGTAACCTTCGAATTCCATTAATAAAACACCATAAGTGTCAAAATTTACATAAAGAAGGAGAGGAAAAAGAGAAAAGAGAAACTTTCGAGTGTTTTTTGGTTTAAATCCTCACATTATAATTACTGCTCCAATTAATTATTGGCCTCTGTCAATTATTCTACCAGTATTGCTCAAGGCTGTTATTAACAACTGACAATGATGTGTCCAATCTACATACTGAATTGATGACGTGAACACTAATGTGCTGCAATTATGGTCTTCACTGGATATATGCGATGATGCGGTGACTAAATAAAACAAATAATGCAGTTGCAAACAACAAATATTTTTACTAAAAGAAATCCACTTATGCGTACACTGGATTGTACATTAATATGATCATAGAATGCTATCACTTTCAAATGTATAAGACATAAAAGGAAGAAGAGAGGAGAGAGACTGGAGTAAATTGATTTTTTTAATTTTCCATCTCTTCAAGAGTATAAATTATATTGTACATATAAGTAAGATACATAGCCTATTAGGACCAAATAGAAGTTTGGATAATAAGATAACAAGAGTAGAACTAGGGTTTGATGTGCTCACCAAACTCTTTGGTGAGCACAACTCTACATAAACTATTGAATTCACTTCAAACAAGATTAATCCAACCGTTGAAACTGATATACTTTACGAGTGATGCACGTACATGCAAAATTTTGAATTTTTTGAATTCATTTAGTTTCAAGTCAAGTGGTCAAAATTGATGAAAAATGAATGATCCAAAATGAAGTTGTTTTAATGCATTCAAAAAATTCTCAATTTTGACCACTTGACTTGAGACTAAATGAATTCAAAAAATTCAAAATTTTGCATGTACACCCATCACTCGTAAAGTATATCGGTTTCAACGGTTGGATTAATCTCGTTTGAAGTGAATCCGATAGTTTATATAGAGTTGTGCTCACCAAAGAGTTTGGTGAGCACATCACACCCTAGTTCTACTCAGATAACAATCTTCACCTTGAGCTATATTGCATCTAAAATAAATTAAAGCATAAATCAAATGTAAAAATACACTAGCACCATGTTAGAAACAAAACTAGCTCAACCTCTCGCTAGTAATAATACATAAAAATAACAGTGAGACAAGAGGCACAATCCACCTCAAACCGAAATGTCATCCTAAACGTCTCGATGGTTTCTCGAATGTCAAGTTAGTGTCGGTACAAAATTTGACCAACAAATTACTCTTCACACCATTAAACCCTTTTTCATCAAGTGTGTGATTGCTCATCAAATCCTTAAACCCTTTTATCCAACTTGGACAACATGTGAAACGAAAACATGATAAATATCCTCAGTGTCCACCTTAATGTAAATCTTTTTCGAGTAATTGAGAAGGACGACATATTCAGAAATGTGGATAAAAAAATAATTAAAAAAATGCATTAAAATAACTTATAAATCTTCATTTTTCTGACTGCTTGACTTAATACTAATTAAATTCGAACATTTAAAATTTTTACATGTATACACATCACTCGTGAAGTAGATCGGTTTCAAGTTTCAATAGATTGAATTCGTTGTTTGAAAACATTCAGATAGATTTTGAAATTATGCTTACCAAGTGTTCTTGATACACGTTAGCTTTATTCTTTTTGTAAAAAAACATAACAGTGGCTGTCAAGTAGGTACATAATATAAACTGTTACAAGCATCATAGAACATCAAAAGTGTAAAATTAAATTGCTGCGCTCTTGAAACTAGCAGTATCCGCTCCACAGCAAACCCTCCTGAACAGCATATACTCAGCCAGAGCCCGATAATTGGGTCTCTAATTCCTTTTAAAAAGCCACTTGTTTCGCTGCTTGCACGTTAGCTTTACTCAATACATCATGGTGTACCTTAATGGTCAACGTGCCAAATTGTGCAAAATATTATATTGAGACTGATGCCAGTTATAGACCTTGACGCAATTAAACATATAGAAGCTAACTATACAGGTTGTATACAAGTAATTAAGCATTTATTTTTCTTTCTGTAATCGGGAAATTGATTAACAAATAAAATGAGTTTAGAAGCGTTAGGAATAATGTCCATGAATATAAAATAGAAGTAAATATATATATATATATATATATATATGAATGAGGAGGGATCCGATTACAACACTTTTGAGTTACCACAACCATTTTCTACATTTTCAAAGTCCAAATCGTCGATCCAAACCGTTCAATGTGATCTCCACCATAAAATGTGCTCGCAGAGGAAAATTTACATTTTTTTTGAAATTTTTTACTATTTATTAAGATGGGTAAAAAATTCAATGGTCTGAATTTGACTAGTTTTTGTAAATACTTAATAAATAGTAAAAAAAATTCAAAAAAACGTTAAATTTGATCTGCAAGCACATTTTATTGTGGAGATCATGTTGAACGGTTTGGATCGACGATTTGGACTTTAAAAACATAGAAAATGCCCCTTCTCCCCTTCTTCCATTCTATCTTTCATTCCTTGTAAAACGAAATTTCTGCATTGATATTAATGTATTCATTATTCATTGAATTTTTACAGTTCAACTTTAACTATATTAATTCTAAAATTTATAAATTTTATATTTAAGCATTTTACTCCTGAAGTGAACGATTTTAACCATTTAGATTGCTAATTTGTAACCAATTTAATAAATTATAGAGTTGACTCCCAAAGTCTTCTCAAGCCATCTAACCTTAAAAAAAAAAAAAAAACTCTGAAAGTCTTGGTGTAACTTTAGAAACTTAGTTTTACTCTTTGTACATTAACATTCAACTATGCACGTGCCTCCTCTCTATAAATGGCTTCCCAATGCACATTACGTTCAGAACAAAAAGAGAGAGAGAGAGAGAGAGGCATAACCAAAAATAATGGAGAGCATCAACAATGAGGAGAAAACCTTGATCCACATCAGCCACCTCCACCCGCTAAAACTCTTTGCATCTCCTGAACCAAAACCAATGTGTCACGCATGCAACATGCCCTGTGCTGATCAGTCTTATGGTTGCATTCAATGCAATTGCTTCCTTCATATTACCTGTGCTACAACCAAAAGAAGCATGGACCACCCCTCACACCCAGCCCACACCCTGAAGCTTGAGCTAACTCCACCTTACCACAATGGATCTTATGGGTGTGATGGTTGTGGGATCGCTGGCAGCTCCTTCTGTTGGAATTTTTTCAGAAAATAAGAGGAAAAAAACAGAACACAGCAAGAACACAGCAAAATTAATTTCTCTCACAACTTTCTTAATTTAACAACAGATACAAACATGGTATTTAAGATAGTGCGTATTCTAAATTTAGCACCCACTAACCCCAATATACCGCTGCTATAATTAGCCTACAACCAGCCCACTACATGACACACTAAATATAGAAACTACCATTTCTAAACTTCTCCCTGCACACGTCTAAACATAGAACGTGCTGCCTAAATTAACAACCAAAAATAGACCTACAACTAAAAAACGTAGCTTCTAGAAACTGCAGTTTTTATGCACCTTGCTGACTTGGCTGCTGACTTGGATTACATTCAACACTCCCCCTTAATCCAAAGTCCAGCACATTCATCATGTCTCGACACCAGTTGAACTTCTCTCGTGGGAGTGATTTGGTCAGCACATCTGCAGCTTGCTGGTTCGTGTTCACATATTGTAATTCTATCATCTTTTGCTCAATCAGGTCTCGTATGAAATGGAGCCGAGTGTCTATGTGTTTTGTTCTGTTGTGACTCGCCTTGTTTCATGTTCAATGTCTCAAACTCCCGTCTCAAGCCCTGTAACTTGATAGCTACTACCTTGGAACTTCCCTGAAATGCAGTTTTCAGAGTAGACCAGGCCTCTTTTGCTGTTTCTGCTGCTGCAATCTTCGCAAACACCGATTCGTGTACGGCTTGCTGAATGAAGAAGAGCGCCTTTGCATCTCGCTTGGCTGTGTCGATTGGTGTTGGATCAGAATTCGGTATTCCCTTGTCTACTAGTTCCCACAAGCCATGAGATTTCAGCATAGTTCGTATCTTTATGCTCCAGAATTCGTAACTCTCACCCTTGAACAAAGGTACCGTCTGATTAGACATGCTGATGGTTGTGTTGTTACCTGCTTCGGCCATTGGATCAACTTCGCTCTGATACCAATTTGTTGGAACTTTTTCAGAAAATAAGAGGAAAAAAACAGAACACAGCAAGAGCACAGCAAAAATTAATTTCTCTCACAACTTTCTTAATTTAACAACAGATACAAACATGGTATTTAAGATAGTGCGTATTCTAAATTTAGCACCCACTAACCCCAATATACCGCTACTATAATTAGCCTACAACCAGCCCACTACATGACACACTAAATATAGAAACGACCCTTTCTAAACTTCTCCCTGCACACGTCTAAACATAGAACGTGCTGCCTAAATTAACAACAAAAAATAGACCTACAACTAAAAAACGTAGCTTCTAGAAACTGCAGTTTTTATGCACCTTGCTGACTTGGCTGCTGACTTGGATTACATTCAACACCTTCTGCCTCAGATGCGGAGAGTGCAGCTACGATCTACACCTCCATTGTGCTGCTATCCCTCATCAAGTCAAACACCATTCACACCCTCACCCGCTCACTCTTGTATATGAGAATCCATTTCTGCCAAACACGGAATCCAACTGTGACTAGTGCATGAAGTACATAGATCTTAACAAATGGTTTTATCTTTGTACAAGTTGTGGTATTGGTGGTCATGTTGAATGCTTCTCTCCAGAAAACCTAGAAGTGTTGTCCCCCGGTCTTCAGGAACCACCTCACATGGAGTCACATGGAGCCCCACAAGTTGGTAACGAAACAAACAATCTGCTAATGTTTCAGGCGCAACTGAGGCTGGCCCAAGCAAAGAGTATTATCAATGCAGGCCGCAGCTTAAGTTCCCTCGCGTAATGTTCGCTATGTGAGACATTGGATATAATATAATATATATGCTATTTTCAATACATTAATTCCAATTTTTCGTTTAAGGTACTCATAATTACTGATGTGTTCTTTTGTCATTTTGACATGTATGTTTGGAACTGTGAATGGTTAAATTGGCAGGAATATATATGGAGGATTGAGACTTTACTAAGGCATGTGGGAGAAGGATTTGTGAGGAAGGATAGGTTAGGATAATAGCATATAAGATTATGATATAAGGATGTGGCTTTGATCCGTGTGGTTTCATCCATTATGGACTGTATTTTTATTTTTTTTCATTCTATGAGTTTATGTATGTTTGTATTAAAACTGAAGTAATGAAATTTTTTTTTTTATTTAAGTTAGACATAATGGAAAATATTATTTTTTATTAATAACCTCGAAAAAAAAGAAAAATGTCACATATAATCTCGATTTTTTTTAAAAAAAAAAGACCTAACAGCCCTCTTGTGGGGCGCTCCATTATGCCTAGCTAACCGCTCCCTAGGCGGGCGGTCCAATACCCGTAGCCAACCGCCCCCTAGGCGGGCGGTTCACCTCTCCAAGTTCTTTCCTCATATGCAGAAATTCCATCAATTCTCAATATTCCACCCAAAGTGTTTGGGTGTGTAGCTTATGTCCATATACAAAAACATCACCGATCGAAACTAGAGTCTTGTGCGGGAAAATGTGTTTTTGTGGGATATGGTCCAAATAAGAAAGGGTATAAATGTTTAAATCCTATTTCAAAAAAATTATACACTACAATGGATGTAACATTTATTGAAAATGAAGGTTTTTTCACAAGAGAAAAGATTCCTCCTCAGGGGGAGAATTTATCAGAGGATGAATCTTGGTTTAGAATGAACACTGGTCCATTGAATTATGTACTTGTAAATCTGAATCCCTAAGTATTACCGAATCCATCATCCGAATCCAGTTCGGGTCCATCATCCGAACCCAGTTCGAGTCCATCATTTGAATGAACGAGTCCGAGTCCAATTCAGGTTCCTTTTAATGATCTTCAAGAACCAAGTGTGCCAAGTGATGTTGAGTCAGAAGATGGAATTAATTTATGGATTGACCTTACAAACTAAGACAATAGGGACCATGAACAAATGATACAGTCCCCTCAACCACAACAAGGTCAATCTCCTGGAAGAGAGGTACGTACTCAAAACTCTGAAGTTACAAATTCTAATTCTGAATTCAGATTACCATATAGACATAACCGAGGTAAAGCTCCTAGAAGGTATAGTCCCGATGAAAGCAGTGAAGGAAACTATGCAATCGGAAATTTTGTCTCAACAGGCCATCTTTCTAGCCCCTTGAAGGATTTTGACATAACTCTAGCCTCTGTTCATATACCTAGAAACCCGGAAGAAGCCATGAGTGATTCAAAATGGATAGAAGCCATGCAAGTTGAAATGGAGGCACTGGAAAAGAGCTACACTTGGCAATTGGTCAATCTACCCAAAGGTAGAAAGACCGTGGGATGTAAGTGAGTGTTTACTATTAAATATGGTCTAACCAGTTTAATAGATCATTACAAAGCCAGATTAGTTGCAAAAGGATTTACCCAAACATATGGTATTGATTTTCAAGAAACCTTCTCATCAGTTGCTAAGTTGAATACTGTTAGAATTTTGTTATCTCTTGCAGCTAATCTTAATTGGCCCTTACATCAGTTTGATGTAAAAAATGCATTTCTTCATGGTGATCTTGAGGAGGAAATCTACATGGATATCCCACCTGGATATAGTCACTCCGGTTCTCAATCTTTGGTGTGCAAATTGAAGAAGGCACTATATGGATTGAAACAGTCTCCTAGAGCATGGTTTGGGAGATTCTCTAATGCGATGAAAGGATATGGATATTCTCAAAGTGAAGATAACAATTCTGACCATACTTTGTTTTACAGGAAAAGGCAAGGGAAGATAACAATTCTGATTATTTATGTTGATGACATGATAATCACCGGGGACAACCATGAGGGGATCAAAAGCCTAGAAGAAAGGCTATCTCAGGAATTTGAAATGAAAAACTTAGGAGGACTAAAATACTTCCTTGGAATTGAAGTTATGCAAACTCAGGATGGTATATCCTTGTCTCAACGTAAGTATGTGTTAGACTTACTTGCTGAAACTGAGATGCTTGATTGCAAACCAGTAGATACACCAATTGTACAAAATGTCAAGTTGGGTGAGTTCCCCAACCAAGTACCAGCAAATAAAGAAGTGTACCAAAGGTTGGTGGGGAAACTTATTTATCTGTCACATACCAGACCTGATATTGCATATGCGGTAAGTGTAGTAAGTTAGTTCATGCATTCACCTAGTGAACAACACATCGAAGCTGTGTTTCGAATTATTAGATATTTGAAAGGAGCACCTGGAAGAGGTATTTACTTTAAGAAAAATGGGCATCTAAGAATTGAGGGGTACACAGACTCTGATTGGGCAGGTGACATAGCCGATCGAAAATCCACCTCTAGATACTTTACATTTGTTGGAGGGAACTTGGTGACATGGAGAAGTAAGAAACAAAAGGTAGTAGCATTGTCTAGTGCTGAGACAGAATTTAGAGGTATTGCTAAGGGGTTACAGGAGCTAATATGGGTGAGGAAAATTGTGAGTGAACTCGGGTTTAAACCCGAAGAAGAAATGAAACTCTTCTGTGACAATAAGGCTGCAATAGCCATACCTCAGAATCCTGTGCAACATGATCGTACCAAGCATATAGAAGTTGATAGATATTTTATCAGACAGAATCTGGAGGAGAAGGTCATCTGCATTCCGTTTGTGAGAACAGAGGATCAACTTGTAGACATATTAACAAAAGGGGTCTCTAGTACAATCTTTCATGATTCACTTGTCAAGTTGGTCATGAAAGACATCTACATACCAACTTGAGGGGGAGTGTTAACAAGAGCCACAAAAGATCTAAAGAGAAGTGGCGCACAAGGCAAGTGTGATGGTGAAGAAAGGAAACTATCTACTATTGGCATGAGTTAAAGAAAAAGACAGCAAAAGATTTAGTTTCCAATAATTGTAATATTTAAACAATCAATGTAATAATTATACAATCCTAGATTAAGGAAAGAAATAACTAGGTATGCTATATGAGAGGCTGCTGGCTATCTCTATGTACTATCGAAAAATATCATACTCTGTAATCTTCTTCTATAATGAAATAAAACATGGGAGGGAATGGAGTTTCTTAGGAGTGCTGTGTTTATATTTTCTAACAATTTGACAAAGAAGACCCATAAATAGAATTAAATATTTAACAAGACTTCATTAATTCATTTATTTTGCTTAGTTCAATACAGAAACAGAAGACCCATAATCAATGTTCGCATGAGTTTAACTTCAAAATCTATTCAATTAACTTCAGATAAATTAACATAAAAAGTGTGTGTGTGTGTGTGTGTGTGTGTGTGTGTGTGTCTCTCTCTCTCTCTCTCTCTCTCTCTCTATATATATATATATTGAGCAAAACTATGGTGTGATGTGCTCACCAAGAGGGGTTGGTGAGCACACCTCCAAAAGACTATCGGATTGGCCTCCAGCGACGAATCCAAACCATTGGATTCCATCTATTTTGTGAATGATGTATCTACAAGCAAAAATTTTAAAGTTTCAAATTCATTTAGCACATGATCGAGAGGTAAAAAAAATGATAAAAAATAAATACATCATTTTTTTTTTCAAAGGAAGAAGAGAGGAGAGAGACTGGAGTAAATTAATTTTTTTAATTTTCCCTCTCTTCAAGAGTATAAATTATATTGTACATACAAGTAAGATACATAGCCTATTAGGACCAAATAGAAGTTTGGATAATAAGAAAACAATCTTCACCTTGAGCTATATTGCATCTAAAACAAATTAAACCATAAATCAAATGTAAAAATACACTAGCAACATGTTAGAAACAAAACTAGCTCAGCCTCTCGCTAGTAATAATACATTAAAATAATAGTGAGACAAGAGGCACAATCCACCTCAAGCCGAAATGTCATCCTAAACGTCTCGGTGGTTTCTCGAATATCAAGTTAGTGTCGGTATAAAACTTGACCAACAAATTACTCTTCACACCATTAAGGGTGCGATATTACTTCTCACATTCTTAAACCCTTTTTCATCAAGTGTGTGATTACTTCAAATCCTTAAACCCTTTTATCCAACTTGGACAACATGCCAAACGAAAACATGACAAATATCCTCAGTGTCCACCTTAATGTAAATCTTTTCCAAGTCATTCAGAAGGATGACATAATCAGAAATGTGGATAAAAAAATAATTAAAAATGAATGCATTAAAATAACTTATAAATCTTCATTTTTCTGACTGCTTGACTTAATACTAATTAAACTCCAACATTTAAAATTTTTACATGTACACACATCACTCGTGTAGTAGATGGGTTTCATGTTTCAATTGATTGGATTCGTTGTTCCAAAACATTCAGATAGATTTTGAAGTTATGCTTACCAAGTGTTCTTGATACACATTAGCTTTATTAATTTGTTTAAAAAAAATTTAACAGTGGCTGTCAAGTAGGTACATAATATAAACTGTTACAAGCATCATAGAACATCAAAAGTGGAAAATTAAATTGCTGCGCTCTCGAAAGTAGCAGTATCCGCTCCACAGCAAACCCTCCTGAACAGCATATACTCAGCCAGAGCCCGATAATTGGGTCTCTTCCTTTTAAAAAGCCACTTGTTTCGCTGCTTGCACGTACGTTAGCTTTACTCAATACATCATGGTGTACCTTAATGGTCAACGTGCCAAATTGTGCAAAATATTATATTGAGACTGATGGCAGTTATAGACCTTGACGCAATTAAACATATAGAAGCTAACTGTACAGGTATATAAGTAATTAAACATATATTTTTGTTTCTGTAATCGGGAAATTGATTAACAAATCAAATGAGTTTAGAAGCGTTAGGAATAAAATTCGTTAGGAGGGATCCTATTACAACAAAGTTACCACAACCATTTTCTACATTTTCAAGTTCCAAATCATCGATCCAAACTGTTCAACATGAACTCCACCATAAAATGTGCTTGCAAATCTAGTTTTACATTTTTTTCAAATTTTTTACTATTTATTAAGATGGGTACAAAATTCAATGGTCTGAATTTGACTAGTTTTTGTAAATTACTAAATAAATAGTAAAAAATTCAAAAAAATGTAAAATTTGATCTGCAAGCACATTTTATTGTGGAGATCATGTTGGACGGTTTGGATCAACGATTTGGACTTTAAAAATGTAGAAAATGCCCCTTCTCCCCTTCTCCCATTCTATCTTTTATTCCTTGTAAAATGAAATTTCACCATTGATTTTAATGCATTCATTATTCATTGAATATTTACAGTTCAACTTTAACTAAATTAATTCTAAAATTTATAAATTTTATATTTAAGCATTTTACTCCTGAAGTGAAACGATTTTAACCATTTAGATTGCTAATTTGTAACCAATTTAATAAATTATAGAGTTGACTCCCAAAGTCTTCTCAAGCCGTCTAACCTTAAAAAAAAAAAAAACTCTCAAAGTCTTGGTGTAACTTTAGAAACATAGTTTTACTCTTTGTACATTAACATTCAACTATGCACGTGCCTCCTCTCTATAAATGGCTTCCCAATGCACATAACGTTCACAACAAACAAAGAAAAAAGAGAGGCATAACCCAAAATAATGGAGAGCATCAACAATGAGGAGAAAACCTTGATCCACATCAGCCACCTCCACCCGCTAAAACTCTTTGCATCTCCTGAACCAAAACCAATGTGTCACGCATGCAACATGCCCTGTGCTGATCAGTCTTATGGTTGCATTCAATGCAATTGCTTCCTTCATATTACCTGTGCTACAACCAAACGAAGCATGGACCACCCCTCACACCCAGCCCACACCCTGAAGCTTGAGCTAACTCCTCCTTACCACAATGGATCTTATGGGTGTGATGGTTGTGGGGTCGCTGGCAGCTCCTTCTGCCTCAGATGCGGAGAGTGCAGCTATGATCTACACCTCCCTTGTGCTGCTATCCCTCATCAAGTCAAACACCGTTCGCACCCTCACCCGCTCACTCTTGTATACGAGAATCCATGTCTGCCAAACACGGAATCCACCTGTGACTCGTGCGTGAAGTACCTAGATCTTAACAAATGGTTTTATCTTTGTACAAGTTGTGATTTTGGTGGTCATGTTGAATGCTTCTCTCCAGAAAACCTAGAAGCGTTGTCGCCCGGTCTTCAGGAACCACCTCACATGGAGTCACAGGAACCACCTCACATGGAGTCACATGGAGCCGCACAAGTTGGTAACCAAACGAACAATCTGCTAATGTTTCAGGCGCAACTGAGGCTGGCCCAAGCAAAGAGTATTATCAATGCAGGCCACAGCTTAAGTTCCCTCGCGTAATGTTCGCTATGTGAGACATTGGATATAATATAATATACATGCTATTTTCAATACATTAATTCCAATTTTTTATTTAAGGTACTCATAATTACTGATGTGTTCTTTTGTCATTTTTGACATGTATGTTTGGAACTGTGAATGGTTAAATTGGCAGGAATATATATGGAGGATTGAGACTTTACTAAGGCATGTGGGAGAAGGATTTGTGAGGAAGGATAGGTTAGGACTATTTGCGTATAAGATTATGATATAAGGATGTGGCTTTGATCCGTGTGTGGTTCCATCCATTATGGACTGTATTTTTTTTTTTTTTTTTCCTTCTATGAGTTTATGTATGTTTGTATTAAAACTGAAGTAATGGAAAAAAATTGTTTTTTATTTAAGTTAGTTGCTCTCGGGTGGCGGTGATCACGTTGCAATGTCATGAACTAATCTTATTTGAAGTCAATGCCTTCAAATTTAAAGCTTAAATTACTTAAGCTACTCTTATTCACTGTAGGAAAATGCGGTTATGCTGCCGCATATGAGTATGCGGTTGGCAACCGCATGGATAATCAATATGCGGTCCAATATGCGGTTTTGCATATGCGGTCGCATATTCGGCCGCATATTGCCGCATATTTGATTATATGATACCGAATATTACCGCATATTACCGCATATTTCTGCATACTTGTTTATATATATATGAATTCTCATTTTAAAATCCGCATATATAAGTACCGCATGAAAACCGCATATGCGGCCGTATACCGTATATGCGGTATGCGGTGGCCTTCCGCACACCGCATGAAAACCGCATTTTATAACCTTGCTCTTATTAGAAGAAACTAATCTAAATTAAACAAAAACGAAGCATAAACAGGAAATTGATAACAAGCGGTTAAGAAGACCCATAAACAGAATGAAATATTTAACAAGACTTCATTAATTCATTTATTTTGCTTAGTTCAGTACAGAAACAGAAGACCCATTATAATCAATGTTCTCATGAGTTTAACTTCAAAATCTATGAAACTTCAGATAAATTAACATTAAAAGTGTGTGTGTGTGTGTCTCTCTCTCTCTACATATATATATATTGAGCAAAACTAGGGTGTGATGTGCTCACCAAGAGGGGTTGGTGAGCACACCTCCAAAAGACTGTCGGATTGGCTTCCAACAACGAATTCAAACTGTTGAATTCCATCTACTTCGTGAGTGATGTATCTACATGTAAAAATTTTAAAGTTCCAAATTCATTTAGCACTTGGTCAAGCAGTCAAAAAAATGATGAAAAATAAATACATAAAAATTAAAAAAATAATTTATAAAATGTTCATTTTTTTGGCTAAGATCAAATTAAAGTGGTATAACCAAGTTCTTGGTGCTACCAATTTGTTTTTGCGATTTTGAAGTTCAAATAGTTGATTAGAAGTGCTCAACGTGTTCTCCATATTAAAATATGCTTGGAGACCAAATTTTATATTTTTTTGAATTTTTTTACTATTTTTATGGATTTTTTTAAATCACTGTTTTTCATAATAAAAAAATAAAAAAAATCTGAAAAAGCAATGATTTTTAAAAATACATACAAAATAGTAATTTTTTTTAAAGAATGTAAAATTTGATCTCCAAATACATTTTTTAATATGGAAAACATGTTGAGTGCACTTCACATTGACTATTTGAACTTTGAAAAACACCAAAACGAAGTCATAATGGTACGGAACTTTCTTTAAGGGATATAATGAAATTTTATTCGATTTTTTTTAAACCATTTTTCTTGTAATTTCACTCACGAATTTGCCAACTATTGCAAAATAATTTTATACTCTTTTATTGTTCCTTTTCTATAGAACAATATTAACCCTTAGCCTAGCTAGTTGACAATTTGAGGTTGAAGATTACCTGAACATCCCAATACCTGAAGATATGTATAATATGAGCTTTAGTATTCTACTATAATAAAGATCCTAATACCTGTAGATATGTAAAGCCTACCAGGCCCAATTTGTTTATCACTTTCTAGATTTTGTCGGAGGTTTATGTGTTATGAGTAGAACTAAGGTGCTCTTAAGCTCACCAAGCCCTTTGTAAGCTTAACTCAAAAACCTATTTGTCACACCCCCGGACAACCCGCCGCGCATTCAGACGCAAGGCGTTAAGCACATCACATACATTATCAATAACACAACAAAACAAGCCACTATATTATAAATAAACGGAGTTCAAAACAAATAGAAGGGAAAATATGTCAGACATGGCTAGTCAAACAGTTACCGCCATGTCTACACTATATATTGTTCTTACAAAAGTAAATTAAAACAAATAGTGGCTACTTTAATAACTTCTGCTAATTCCTCACTCGCGGCCTTCCTCCGTGTATCCTTCTTCGTTTCCTGGAACCCACATAAAAGGTGGTACGGTGAGAGATCGAACTATCTCTCAGTGCTGGATTTAGTTCCAGCCCGGTGTTTTTACAAATCAATGCATTTAATACCCCAATTAATACAAAAGCACAACTTTCAAAATTTCCCCCCCCCCCAATTTCCTATCAATTCGGATATGCAATCATTTTAGAACAACTTTCATTCACGCCCCTTTTTAATTCACATTTAAGATTTTTAAATTCCACACTCTGGAAATCCATGCCCGTACATGGAAATCCGGCGAATCGCCACACAAGGACGACCCGTTCAATCACACTCTAGATGGGCCATTGCGGGGACCCATCCGGCGAACCGCCACACAAGGACGACCCGTTCTGTTCACACCTCACACTCTGGGACCTGTCACACACGGACAGTCTGATTTTCAAAACACATGCTGAGCCGCCTCGCACGGACGGCCCTAATTTAAAGAAAACAATTCATTCAATTCACATTCCCAATTCACAACCACAATTCCTGTCAATTCAATTCCATGCACCAAGAATTCCTATTGTGCAAATCTAAACAAAATCAAACGAATGTTCGATATTCACAACATGCAGTTTATCTACCAGATTTTAAAAAAAAAGGACTACTTACCTCAATCCATGCATTTTTGTATTATTTGTAAAAAGACCAGGAACCCGCACCTGTATTCTCAGTGACTTCGTTTGAGCGTGTATCTGGATCTCACGTATTCTCAGCGTCTCCTAGAATCTCGCGGTTTGCTCCTAAGTTTTGACACACTTAATTAGATTCTTAATTCTATTTTAATCCAAAGGACTTATACTCATTTAAAAACCCTTAATCCTTACAATTTCAGTTTGGTATAATTTAATCGGGTAATAACCTTGATTTCTTGTACTAATTGGATGAATTTTTAAAAAGGGTAGGGGTTCGGTTTGGATATTGGTTTATTGGTCTAGGGTTTTCGGGTTTAGGGTATAGGGTTTCGGTTTGGGTTGGGTTTTGGGGGTGGTTCGGCCAGTCAAGGAAAAGGAGAGAGAGACGAGATAGGGAGAGGCAAGGGTGAGGGTTTCGGCAGAGGGGTGGTGCGGGTCAGCGGCAAGGGGTGGGGGTTCGGTGGGTGGTGGCCGGCGGCAGCAGGGGCAAGGGAAGGGAAAGGGGAGGGGCTGTCGGGTTTTGGGGGCTTTGTGGCCGGCGGCATCCAAGAGGAGGAGAAGGGGGGGCTGTTGGCTGGCCGAAAGAGAAGGAAGAGAGAGAGATGGCGGAACAAGAGAGAGAGAGAGAGAGAGACTTACGGCAGAGAACAAAAAAGAGAGGGGGGGCGGTTTCACAGGGAGCAAGAAAGAGAGAAAAAAAAAAAAAACGAAATAGAGAGAAAGAGAGAAAAAGAGAGAAAAAGAGAGGAAACTTACAGTTATGAGAAGAGGAGGGTTGATTTGGGGAAGGAGAGAGGAGGGATAGATTAAATGGGTGAGAATTGGGCTAAAATTAGAATTTGGGCTTCCTAATTTTTGAATAGGCTGAATTTAGATGTTAATTCTTCTAATTTTCACGCCGTCTGCTATTTTATTTGTTACTATTAATTACTAATCTCTGATATAATTTGGATTCTGTATAAAATTAAATCATACCCATATTTAGAGGCGTTACATCCTCCCCCCCCTTGGAAATCTTGTTCAGTCCCCTGAACAACCTCGGCGTTTATCTCCTCGAACAATTCCGGGTACGTGGCGCGCATTGTCTCTTCGATTTCCCATGTTGCTTCTCGGTTGGTGTGTCGCCCCCATTGTACTAAGACTTGTCTAATGGTTTTGCGCCGGAGACTTATTTCTTTGGTGTCCAGTATCTTCATTGGTCGTTCTTCATACACTAAAGTTTCATCCAGACCTAGATTTGAAAAGTCAAGTATGTGGGAGGGATCTCGGACATATTTCCGTAGTTGAGACACGTGAAAGACTGGATGCACTTTATCTAGGGCCGGAGGTAGTGCCAGTTCGTAAGCGAGTGGTCCGATCCGTCGAAGAATTTCAAATGGTCCCACATATCTAGGACTCAGTTTTCCTGCTACACCGAATTGTCTGACTCCCCTCCTTGGAGAGACCTTCAACCAAACATGACTTCCGGTTTCGAACTCTAGTGGTCGTCTTCTCAAGTCTGCATACTTCTTTTGTCTGTCTCGAGCCGTGCCTAGTCGGTTTAGGATCAGTTGGGTTCTATCTGCGCAATCCTTTACCATTTCTGGCCCTGTGGGCAGTTGTTCTCCGTTATTTCCCCACCACAAGGGGGTTTTCCAACGATGCCCGCACCAAGCTTCGGATGGTGCCATGCCGATACTGGCATGGTAGCTATTGTTGTATGCGAACTCGGCCATTGTCAAGTGATCTGCCCATGACCCTTGGAAGTTAATGGCGCATGCCCTTAGCATGTCCTCTAAGGTTTGGATTGTACGTTCCGACTGGCCGTCTGTCTGGGGGTGATGAGCGGTACTGAAATTTAGTCGGGTTCCCATTGCCTCCTGAAAGCTCTTCCAAAAATGCGAGGTAAATCGCGTATCCCGATCTGATATGATGGTTTCAGGAACTCCATGATATTTGAACTGACATTGAAGAAAGAGCTCTGCTAATTCCCCACCCGATGTAGGGGTTCGTAGGGGTATAAAGTGGGCTACCTTGGTTAGTGTGTCTACAATGACCCAGATCGAGTCATACCTCTTGTGGGTTCGCGGTAACCCAGTGATAAAGTCCATAGTGATGATCTGGAACTTCATTTGTGCTCTGGAGTTTGGATAGAGTAACCCTGCTATTTTCCTCCGTTCTGCTTTCACTTGTTGACAGGTGATGCATCTAGCAACGAATTCTGACACCTCTTTCTTCATGTTGGGCCACCAAAACTGGGTGCGAAGGTCCTTATACATCTTTACCTCTCCTGGGTGAATAGTGTATCCCGACTCGTGGGCCTCTTTCAGAATTTCACTTCTCAGTCCTCCCTGTTCCGGCACACACACCCGCTGGTTGAAATAGAGGAGCCCATCCTCGTTTTCCTTGAAAGTCGACGTTGTATTGGTACGGGCCAATTCCCGGTACCTTTGGTGCTGCTCGTCGCCTTGGTACGCGTCCCGTATTCGAGATTTTAATTCTGGCTGTACCGATATAGCTGCGAGGGTGAGTACCGCGTTCGTCGCGGTTCTTTTGGTGTCAGTTTGTTCTTGTATCCAGCTGGTAGATACACACACTCCCAAATTCATGTGTCGCATTTCCTTGATCAGTTCTGTCTCTTGGGTTATGACTTCCGCCAAATTTATCGCCCCTTTCCTACTGAGTGCGTCTGCCACCACATTTGCCTTCCCGGCCAAGTACTGTATGTCTAAATCATAGTCCTTCATTAGTTCCAGCCACCTTCTTTGTCTCATGTTCAATTCTTTCTGGGTGAACACATACTTTAGACTTTGGTGGTCCGTGAATACTCGGCATTTCGCCCCATAGAGGTAGTGTCTCCATGCCTTGAGTGCAAAAATTACTGCTGCCAATTCTAGGTCGTGTGTAGGGTAGTTTTGTTCATGGTTCTTCAATTGCCGTGACCCGTAAGCAATTACTCGTCCGTCTTGCATGAGTACACATCCTAGGCCGTTCTTTGACGCGTCAGTATACACCGTGAACTCTTGATCTGGTTTAGGCAATGTTAATACTGGGGCACTGGTTAATAGTTTCTTCAAAGTTTGGAAACTCTCTTCTTGACTCTCCGTCCATTTGAAGGTCGTTCCCTTGTGTAGAAGCTGGGTCATGGGTCGAGCTGTCTTTGAATATCCGGGAACGAAGCGCCTGTAGTATCCTGCTAACCCCAGGAAACTGCGTATATCTGCTACATTTTTGGGCTGAGACCATTCGACCACTGCCTTGATTTTATCTGGGTCTACCCGGATACCTTCTCCAGTCACCACATGTCCCAAAAATTTAACCTCTTTCATCCAAAACTCACACTTAGAGAATTTGGCGTACAACTGGTGTTCCCGTAATCTTTGTAATACTGTACGTAGGTCCTCGGCATGGTCTTCTTCCTTCTTTGAATAAATCAGAATGTCATCTATGAAAACAATGACGCAGCAATCAAGTAAGTCATGGAATACTCGGTTCATCAAATCCATGAATGCTGCAGGAGCATTAGTTAACCCAAATGGCATGACAGTAAATTCATAGTGCCCGTAGCGGGTACGGAATGCCGACTTCTCCACATCTTGAGGTTGAATCTTCAATTGATGGTATCCCGATCTCAGATCGATCTTGGAATATACGGCCGCGCCTTGGAGTTGATCAAACAGGTCTTCAATTCGTGGGAGAGGATATTTGTTTTTGATTGTGACCTTGTTTAGTTCTCGGTAGTCGATGCAGAGCCTCATACTACCGTCTTTCTTCCTAACGAACAGCACTGGCGCGCCCCACGGTGATGTGCTTGGCCGTACGAATCCCAGTTCTAAGAGTTCCTCTAACTGAACTTTCAGTTCCTTAAGTTCCGCCGGTGCCATCCGGTATGGGGCCTTAGAGATTGGGCGGGTGCCGGGGAGTACATCTATATGAAATTCAATTTTTCTATCAGGAGGTATCCCTGGCAGCTCCTCCGGGAATACATCGGTATACTCCGAGACGATGGGTACAGACATTATCTCTGGTTTTTCTGTCTCGTGTTGCATTATGGTGACTACAAAGGCGGAACTGCCGCTGTCGATGAGTCTTCTTGCTTGACTGGCAGATATTGTCGGGGTTCCGCCTCCCCTTTTCCTGAGTCGAATGGAGAGGTCATGGAGACCGGGTCTGTTAATAACCATCCTCCCTTTCAGGCAGTCAACCGTCACGCCGTTACGAGTGAGCCATTCAAGACCCAACATTAAGTCATAGAGACCCGTCTTAGAAACTATGGGGTTTATCGGGAATTCCCTCCCCGCTATTTGGAGTTTTAACCCTACACTCCGAAATTCTGGGGTGGTATATTGCAACGCGGGGGTACTTATGTTTAATAATTTACCAGAGTCCCAAGTGGTTACCCCGTGTTTTTCTACCCACTCCTTTGATATAACTGAATGACTGCAACCAGTGTCTATAAGTACGAAAACAGGAATCCCAGAAAGTTCAAACATACCAGTTAGCAGATCAGTGGCCACATCTTCTCCTTCGTACTCCTCATTAGTCGGGTTTCCTCCCATCTCACGATTGCAACAATCATGCGCATGCATTCCCACCCTTTGGTTCCCACTGCGGTTGTCATTGGGGGAATTGTAGCTACCGGTCCCCCTGCCAAGTGGTGCTCGTGTAGGTGGACCCGCATTTCCCACTTGCTGCCCGGAATAACCTCGCGGAGCCGGGCAGTCCTTGATGAAGTGTCCTGGTTTGTTACACCGGTGACACACACCCAAACGGAAACTGCATTGATCAGATGCATGGTTGCGGCCACAGTAGTTGCACGGGGGTGGTGGGTTAGACCGGTAATTAGGCCGGGCATCCCCGTAATTATTTCTGTTCGGGACCGATCTCATGGGTTCATCTATCTTGGGTCGCACATTTCTCGATCCCCCGGCTTGGCTGATGCGACCGTCATATGACTCAGCGGTGCTTGCTCTTAACATTAAGTCCGACAGTTGGTTGGTTCCCGGAATGTCAATGATCTGAGCAATTCGGGGGTTCAGTCCTCCGAGGTATTGTTGTCGGAGGCGGAAGTCGTCTCGCACAATATCCGGTGCATATCGCATCAGATTTTCAAATTTGGAGTTATACTCTGTCACTGAGTTGCCTCCCTGTTTCAAGCTTGTAAACTGTTGACGGAGTGCCTCTCGTGACATTACATCCATGTAACGCCTTTCAAACTGGCTTTCAAATTCAGCCCATTCTGTTGCTCTCGCGGTTTCTCCTAACCCGCGTTTCACTTCCTGCCACCAGAAACGGGCATGACCCTCTAGACACTGGGTTACTAGCTCAACCCTGTACTCTTCCGGGGCTCGTAGGATCTGGAACTTATCCTTGACATTCGCTATCCAGTTTTCAGCAGTTGCGAAATTGCCGGTCCCATCGAACGTTGGCGGGCGCAGTGAGTTGAACGAGCGGTAGCACTCGAAGAAGGTGTCGGCCTCCCTGGGTTGTCTCTGTTCATGCTCCATAGCCACTTTAGCCACTCGTTCCAGTCCCTGCAGCAGGGCTGTCAGTTGGGGGTTTTCGAGCGGAATTCCATCTCCATCTCCTTCAGTGTTCGCGTCGTTGCTGGACCGGGTTCCTCTCGCCATTTTGATCACGCTGTGTAGGTAATAAAGTATGTAAGAAATTGTCCTCTCCAGTTTCCTTAAAAGGTCCCTACAATATCTATATATGTGCATGTGTGTATTCATTGCTATGTACCATTACTAGTTATAGAATGTTGTAACGGAACGAAACCCGCCATCTGGGGAACGGGACTTAGAGAAAGGGGGAGGGTCACAATTGAATTTGTATAACTTCTTGCAACAAGGCATTTATTAAGTTCCTTCAGCACAAAATTTTAAGTACATGTATAGATTAAAACTAAATTTAACATTTTTAGCACTAAAATTCGTATAAAATATTTTTTTTTTTTTTTTTATTCTGTCCTAAAATATCCTTTAAGTAGGTCGTTCTTCACATGGTAAGTCCAGTCGTTTCGAACTTCAGACAAGGTGAACGGTTCTGCTTCCATCTCGGCCCTTATGGCAGCATCTTCCTCTTTCTCTTGGGGTATCTCCCCTATGAGCATGCGCTTATTCCCCGCCAGGTTCCGCATTACAGCCTTGACTGGCTTCTCGTGAGGTGGCCAGAACACCAGTGTGTGGTGAGCGCAGTCTATTAACACGTGATGTGCCTTTAACCAGTCCATTCCTAGGACCAACTCGTACGCTCCCGTGTCTCCCACGATTGGGTCCACTCGCCACTTTCCATTCTTCGTGTTCACATGAAGCTCCGGACAGAACTGCTCCTCCACACTGTGTTCGAGCCCTGCGAAGAAACGGCGTCTTCCGGTGCACTTCACCCTGAACTCGCTAGCCTCCACTACGTGTGGTGAAATGACGGAGTAAGGGCAGTTGACGGAGATTGCCGCGTTGGCAGTGATCCCGGACAAGTCAACCCATCCGACCATTGACTTGACCCCACGTCGCAAGGATCCGTCCCCTAGCCAAACGGGCTGTCCGTTAAATTGATTTGCCATCTAAGAAAGGAAATATAATTTGTTTATTATTACAAAATTAGCTTGGTTCGTTCTTTCAAGAAATTATTTTTCTTTACTTCAAATTAATTTGTACTGTTATTAAATAATATATCAATTTGTTGCTAATGGTACGCTCAGTTCACGTAGCCTAGGTCTATAACCTAACGCTCTCTTAGCGGAAGTTTATTGATATTGTATGTGCTGGCTCTGATACCAACTAAGTTGTCACACCCCCGGACAACCCGCCGCGCATTCAGACGCAAGGCGTTAAGCACATCACATACATTATCAATAACACAACAAAACAAGCCACTATATTATAAATAAACGGAGTTCAAAACAAATAGAAAGGGAAAATATGTCAGACATGGCTAGTCAAACAGTTACCGCCATGTCTACACTATATATCGTTCTTACAAAAGTAAATTAAAAACAAATAGTGGCTACTTTAATAACTTCTGCTAATTCCTCACTCGCGGCCTTCCTCCGTGTATCCTTCTTCGTTTCCTGGAACCCACATAAAAGGTGGTACGGTGAGAGATCGAACTATCTCTCAGTGCTGGATTTAGTTCCAGCCCGGTGTTTTTACAAATCAATGCATTTAATACCCCAATTAATATAAAAGCACAACTTTCAAAATTCCCCCCCCAATTTCCTATCAATTCGGATATGCAATCATTTTAGAACAACTTTCATTCACGCCCCTTTTTAATTCACATTTAAGATTTTTAAATTCCACACTCTGGAAATCCATGCCCGTACATGGAAATCCGGCGAATCGCCACACAAGGACGACCCGTTCAATCACACTCTAGATGGGCCATTGCGGGGACCCATCCGGCGAACCGCCACACAAGGACGACCCATTCTGTTCACACCTCACACTCTGGGACCTGTCACACACGGACAGTCTGATTTTCAAAACACATGCTGAGCCGCCTCGCACGGACGGCCCTAATTTAAAGAAAACAATTCATTCAATTCACATTCCCAATTCACAACCACAATTCCTGTCAATTCAATTTCATGCACCAAGAATTCCTATTGTGCAAATCTAAACAAAATCAAACGAATGTTCGATATTCACAACATGCAGTTTATCTACCAGATTTTAAAAAAAAAGGACTACTTACCTCAATCCATGCATTTTTGTATTATTTGTAAAAAGACCAGGAACCCGCACCTGTATTCTCAGTGACTTCGTTTGAGCGTGTATCTGGATCTCGCGTATTCTCAGCGTCTCCTAGAATCTCGCGGTTTGCTCCTAAGTTTTGACACACTTGATTAGATTCTTAATTCTATTTTAATCCAAAGGACTTATACTCATTTAAAAACCCTTAATCCTTACAATTTCAGTTTGGTATAATTTAATCGGGTAATAACCTTGATTTCTTGTACTAATTGGATGGATTTTTAAAAGGGAAGGGGTTCGGTTTGGATATTGGTTTATTGGTCTAGGGTTTTCGGGTTTAGGGTATAGGGTTTCGGTTTGGGTTGGGTTTTGGGGGTGGTTCGGCCAGTCAAGGAAAAGGAGAGAGAGACGAGATAGGGAGAGGCAAGGGTGAGGGTTTCGGCGGAGGGGTGGTGCGGGTCAGCGGCAAGGGGTGGGGGTTCGGTGGGTGGTGGCCGGCGGCAGCAGGGGCAAGGGAAGGGAAAGGGGAGGGGCTGTCGGGTTTTGGGGCTTTGTGGCCGGCGGCATCCAAGAGGAGGAGAAGGGGGGGCTGTTGGCTGGCCGAAAGAGAAGGAAGAGAGAGAGATGGCGGAACAAGAGAGAGAGAGAGAGAGAGACTTACGGCAGAGAACAAAAAAGAGAGGGGGGGCGGTTTCACAGGGAGCAAGAAAGAGAGAAAAAAAAAAAAAAAACGAAATAGAGAGAAAGAGAGAAAAAGAGAGGAAACTTACAGTTATGAGAAGAGGAGAGTTGAGTTGGGGAAGGAGAGAGGAGGGATAGATTAAATGGGTGAGAATTGGGCTAAAATTAGAATTTGGGCTTCCTAATTTTTGAATAGGCTGAATTTAGATGTTAATTCTTCTAATTTTCACGCCGTCTGCTATTTTATTTGTTACTATTAATTACTAATCTCTGATATAATTTGGATTCTGTATAAAATTAAATCATACCCATATTTAGAAGCGTTACACTATTGGATTGACTTTAAACGACATTTTCAAACCGTTAGATGTTCAATCTATATTAAAATGTGACTGGAGACCAAAATTTTCATTTTTTGGAATTTTTTTACTATTTATTAAGCTGGTTTGAAAACCGCTGTTTTTATTAAAATTATGCACCATTGAAAAACAACGATTTTCAAACCATCTTAATAAATAGTAAAAAAATTCTAAAAAATGTAAAATTTGGTCTCCAAGCACATTTTAATATAGATTGAACATCTAACGGTTTGGAAATGTCGTTTGAAGTCAATCTGATAAGTTTTTAAGTTAAGCTCACAAAGGGCTTGGTGAGCTTAAGAGCACCTTAGTTCTACTCATGTGTTATATCTGAGAGTGGAAGGGAGATCAGATTCCATGGGCATCCTACTCTGTACGATTTCAAATCTGAGCACCTCTATTAGATTAAAGAACGCTCTAATTTTATGTGAACCCCATATCTTAATTCCCAAAGCTCAAATCTAAATACTAAAGCCCAAAGCTTAAAGCCAAAGCCCAATACAAATTATAACCCAGTATGCAAATCTCAAAGACCCAACACGAATCCTAAAGCCTGTTAAACCAATCTCAGAGTCCAACACAAATCTCAAAGCCCAAGGAATAAATAAATAAAACCTTTTTACAGTTCAGTCCCTCTCACAGAGCTAAATTGCAGAACAGCCCTTGGAAATTCACAAATAAGCCCCTGTTTACTCAAAATGTCTTCAAACAAGCCCCTGGAAGCACATTTTTCACTCCAGACCTTGTTAAATCTTCAAATTACCAGCCCAAGCCCCTTAATATTTATAAATAGACCCATAGAAGTACAAAAACTTCACAGATAAGCCCTTTTCAGTCCTTTTTGGCCATAACTTTTTCATTTCAAATCCACAATCAATAAAATTCAAAGTCAATACATGAGCCCTTTCTTAGCCCCTTTATTTAGTTCACATAGACATGGGCACAAATTCTGGAATGAACGAGGTATTCAGTCTGACTCAGGAGGGTCTGCTAATGTAATTAACGGCAGGGGCTTGCGCCCGTCGGGAGTTAAACGTCTCCACAATCAATAAAACTCTCTTGATGAACCGATCATGAACCGTAAGCCCATTGAGGGTGAACCCAAAGGATAGAAGAGAGGCAAATGTCTCAAGTTAGATGCCTTCCCCATGACCAAATAAAGAGAGAACACTGAACCTTAGAACATTTCATAAACCCGCACTTCAGTGTAACTTTCTGTGCCCTACACAAAATAACAGAAAAATAAATAATAAATACATCATAACAAAAAATTAACCTTGAGAGAGTAATTTAATGTGAAGGGGGTGGCGCCTTAAATCCAAATGATTGAGAAATTAATGTGGGAGACGGCTGGGAGATAAAATTACTAAGAACTCGCCCTTTTATATCTGGAGAACACCAACGGTTAAATTGATGTACTTGCATGGCCTAGGTTCCAATTATTTACCACTGTTGTTACTCAAAAATATCAATATTGGTTCAGTAAGGATACCAGTCAGTGTTGATCAATCCAACACCAACGGATCATGTAACACAACAGATGGTAAAAGTCACCCCCTTAATTCCATCGTCCGTTGAGCCAAACCGATGTCGAAGAGTCACTCAATACTAACTGTACTTAAAATTTAACCAATGGCAAAGAAGGGCAGGCATCAATGCCATCGGTTGGTTAAACCGAATAGTCGGTAAAAAGTTCAGAGTAATTACAGCGCTGCTACTAGTTACATACACCATCTGTGCGGAAGGACACCTGATGGTAAATGAACGATAGTAAATGTATTTTTTGTAGTAGTGATTCCAGAAGAAAATATATGCTTACATATATACAACTTATATAGTTAGCTTCAGAAAAAGAAAGCTGTTGACTAATTTATATTCTTCGCCAGCTGCTAATTCATGTATATGTTAATTTGATTACCTCAAGGTCTCTTACATCAGCTTCCAAAATATTTTTGCATAAATTTATTTGCACGTTCACATTAAGGTACACCATGATCTATTTCTCTTGTATATAGAAGTCACAAAGACCTATCTCCAGCTAAAATTTATGTTACCTATTATCTTTCAATTTTCCTTTAAGAGGTACGGTACCAATATAAATTAATTAATTTCTTTTACATTAACCCAAGAAGTTTCAATAATATAGTTGGGCCTATGGATTTAAAATGCCTTAAATTAATTACATTAATGATCCGCAAGGACATTGTAATTTTGGTCAATGATGGCAATTCCTATTATGATCCATAAAGCTTCTAACTAATTCATACAAAATTGGCCTTAATTATCATTGTTATAAAGTTCAAAGTGAGAGCATACATTGATTATATATTTCAATTTTAATGCTGCATCGTTGTAATGTGAATATATATTCATCAGCATTTTAATAATGATAAGTTGTTAATAGCTGTATCTATCAGCTTGAAGAAGTTATAACTTGTAATGACCAAACTGAGAATAAATATTAATTTGGAGTTTTGGACAAAAATGGAAATTAAAGTCAACCAACTGGAACAATGTAGATAAATAGCACTTAATTTCAATTATGCACTTGCCTCGACACTATATATAGCTTCCCCAAGATAATGGCACATAAGACAGTAAACAAATAAAGAGACAAAACAAAGAAAAAAAATGGAGAGCATGAACAATGTAGATAAAACCTTGATCCACATCAGCCACCTCCACCCGCTTAGACTTGTTGCATGTCCTAAACCAAAACCATTATGTCACGCATGCTGCAAGCCGTGTGCCGATGAGTCCTTCGGTTGTATTGATTGCCACTACTTTCTTCATATTACCTGCGCCACAACTAAACGAAGGATAAACCACCCCTCCCACCCAGCCCACACCCTGAATCTTGAGCTAACTCCATCTAACCGCAACGAATGCAATGTTTGTGGGCTCACTGACAGCATTTTCTGCATTGGGTGCAGAGATAGCAACTACGAGGTAACTCCACCTAACCGCCACAAATGCGATGCTTGTGGGCTTGCTGACAGTATCTTCTGCCTAGGGTGCAGAGAGTGCAACTACGAGCTACACCTCCATTGTGCTGCAATCCCTCATAAAGTGAACCATGACTCACACGATCACCCGCTTCTTCTTATATACAAGAATCCCTATCCACCAAACACGGAAGGCTACTGTAACTTGTGCTTTGGCAGTCTAGATCCTAACAAATGGTTTTATCTTTGTACAAATTGTGATTATGGTGGTCATGTTGGATGCTTCTCTCCGGACAAACTAGAAGTGTTGTCTCCTGATCTTGATGAACCGGATTCAGCACCACCGGAACAACAATCGGAACCAGAACCAGATGGAGCCGCACAAGAACAATCGGAACCACAACCAGATGGAGCCGCACAAGTTGGTAACGAAACATACGACCTGCACCTGCTACAGCTTCAGCTGCAACTGAAGCGGATCCAAATGCAGAATATGATCAATATGGGCCACAGCTTAAGTTGGCTATGAGAGATGTTGGATATGATACATGCTATTTTCAATTAATTAATTGCATTTTCTCGTTTACGCACTTATAATTCTGCATGTGTTCTTTTTGTCATTTTGATATGTATGTTTGGAACTTTGCATGGTTGAGAGTTGTGACTTTTCTGAGGCATATGTGGGATAGGGATTTGCATGATAAGATTGTGGCTTGATCAGTGTGTGATTTCTATGAGTTTATGTATATTTGTATTAAAACTGAAGTAATGGAACAATTTGTCTTTTATTCAAGTTAGTTACTCTCGGGTGGCGGAGTGATCATGTTGCAATATGTTACTAATCTTGTTTGAAGTCAAAGACTTCAAATTTAAAGATTAAATTAATTAAGCTACTCTTATTATAAGTAACTAATCCAAATTAAACAAAAAAGAAGCATGAAGTGGAAATTGATAACAAGCGGTTCAGAAGTCCCATAAACAGAACAGCTCGACTTCATTCATTTATTTTGCTTAGTTCATTACAGAAACAGAAGGCCTATAAATATTATGTTGATATGTTGGATCTAATACGCCTTAGTTTGTATGAAATTCTTGTCCAAACTAGATCATAACCAAGCGTTTTGGCAACATGAGCCCAACTTAGCGTAAATTGGGCCAAAGCTTCATCGCATGCTTACTAAGTGGTAAGGACATAACTTGATCTACAAACATTGTATTGGATCTTGAGGAGTATATGTTATATGTGGATCACATGAGATTGTATATATACAAAAGGCAATATGTATATATATGTTGATGCTTTTATGCATTTTTTTGTTATATATGTGGATATTAGAATTTTATGTTTTTATGGTTTCGGTTAGAATTTTGTATTCATAAATATGGATTTGTATAATTTTGTAATGATAAATATGGATTTGTATAATTTTGTAATGCTAAATATAGATTTGTATAATTTTGTATAATTTCATGTACATGAATTTTAAATTGCTATCTGAAAAATTTAAATACTGGCTAGCAAAAAAAAAAAACTAAAAAAGAAATTATAAGACAATCCTACACAGATATTTAACAAAATTCCGTGTAAGAATAGTAATTTATAAAATAATCCATGCACGAATACAAAAAAAAAAAAATTTAGTTAATTCTACACGGATATTTAACTAAAGTCCGTGTATGATAGTTCAGAGAGCTACACGGATATTTAGTTAAAAGTCCGTGTACAAAGATGAGAGCTACACGGATGTTTAGTTAAAAGTCCGTGTAGAAAGAGGAGAACTACACAGATATTTAGTTAAATGTCCGTGTAGAAAGAGGAGAGCTACACGGCTGTTTATGTTACAATCTGTGTAGCTCAGCTTTGGAGAGCGCCACTGGCAAGGAATTGAACACGGTTGTTTATGTAATAATCCGTGTAGCTCTCAGGAATTGCACATGGGTAAATATTCGTGTATAATATATTCAGGGATTATACACCCTCGCACTCCACACGGTAGGAAATCCGTGTAGCTCCCCTGTTTATGTCCGTGTGCAATCTCTATTTCTGTAGTAGTCTGCATCTAAGATAGAAGGAGCTGCCATCAATCCCGCAACCATCGCACCTGTATTGTCCGTGGGGATAAGGTGGAGTTAGCTCAAGCTTCATGGGGTGGGCTTGGTGTGAGGGGTGGTTTATGCGTCGTCCGGTTGTGGCGCAGATAATATGAAGAAAGTAGTGGCAATGAATACAACCGTAGGAATGACCGGCAAACGGCATGTTGCATGCGTGACATATTGGTTTTGGCTCAGGAGATGCGATGAGTTGTAGCGGGTGGAGGTGGCTGATGTGGATCAAGGTTTTGTCTACATTGTTCATGCTCTCCATTTTTTCTATTTTTTTTTTTCTCTCTTGATATGTGCTTTCGGTGGCTTATGTGCAACGATCTTAGGAAATCTATTAATTTATAGATAGGAGGCAAGTGCATTATTGAAATTAAAACTACTTCCTGTTGTTTGACTCTATCAATAGGAGGCAAGTACATGATTAATAAATAAAATAAAAAATACTTCCTGTTGGTTCATTTAGTTCAATATTTGTCCAAAACTTGAAACAAATATATATTCTAATTTTGGTCATCAAAATTTGTACATCTAATTCCATTAATAATGTGAAGAAAAAATGTGAAGATCTAACCTTCGAATGTGAAAAATGTGAAGATCTAAACTTAAAACTTGAGACTATTATTTTTGAGAAAAAATGTGAAGATGTAACCTCCGAATTCCATTAATAAAACACCATAAGTGTCAAAATTTACATAAAGAAGGAGAGGAAAAAGAGAAAAGAGAAACTTTCGAGTGTTTTTTGGTTTAAATCCTCACATTATAATTACTGCTCCAATTAATTATTGACCTCTGTCAATTATTCTACCAGTATTGCTCTATCTCTCTTAGTCGATCAAGGCTGTTATTAACAACTGACAATGATGTGTCCAATCTACATACTGATTTGATGACGTGAACACTAATGTGCTGCAATTATGGTCTTCAGTGGATATATGCGATGATGCGGTGACTAAATAAAACAAATAATGCAGTTGCAAACAACAAATATTTTTACTGAAAGAAATACACTTATGCGTACACTGGATTGTACATTAATATGATCATAGAATGCTATCACTTACAAATGTATAAGACTTAAAAGGAAGAAGAGAGGGGAGAGACTGGAGTAAATTAATTTTTTCAATTTTCCCTCTCTTCAAGAGTATAAATTATATTGTACATATAAGTAAGATACATAGCCTATTAAGACCAAATAGAAGTTTGGATAATAAGATAACAATCTTCACCTTGAGTTATATATATTGCATCTGAAACAAATTAAAGCATAAATCAAATGTAAAGATACACTAGCAAGAACAAAACTAGCTCAACTTCTGGCTAGTAATAATACATAAAAATAACAGTGAGACAAGAGGCACAATCCACCTCAAACAGAAATGTCATCCTAAACGTCTCGGTGGTTTCTCGAATATCAAGTTAGTGTCGGTATAAAACTTGACCAACAAATTACTCTTCACACCATTAAGGGTGCAATATTACTTATCACATTCTCAAACCCTTTTTCATCAAGTGTGTGATTACTCATCAAATCCTTTTAACCCTTTTATCCAACTTGGACAACATGCCAAACGAAAACATTACAAATATCCTCAGTGTCCACTGTCCACCTTAATGTAAATCTTTTTCAAGTCATTCAGAAGGACGACATAATAAAAAATGTGGATAAAAAAATAATTAAAAATGAATGCATTAAAATAACTTATAAATCTTCATTTTTCTAACTGCTTGACTTAATACTAATTAAATTCGAACATTTAAAATTTTTACATGCATGTACACATATCACTCGTGAAGTAGATCGGTTTCAAGTTTCAATAGATTGGATTCGTTGTTTGAAAACATTCAGATAGATTTTGAAATTATGCTTACCAAGTGTTCTTGATACACGTTAGCTTTATTCTTTTTGTAAAAAAACTTAACAGTGGCTGTCAAGTAGGTACATAATATAAATTGTTACAAGCATCATAGAACATCAAAAGTGTAAAATTAAATTGCTGCGCTCTTGAAACTAGCAGTATCCGCTCCACAGCAAACCTTCCTGAACAGCATATACTCAGCCAGAGCCCGATAATTGGGTCTCTTCCTTTCAAAAAGCCACTTGTTTCGCTGCTTGCACGTTAGCTTTACTCAATACATCATGGTGTACCTTAATGGTCAACGTGCCAAATTGTGCAAAATATTATATTGAGACTGATGGCAGTTATAGACCTTGACGCAATTAAACATATAGAAGCTAACTATACAGGTTGTATATAAGTAATTAAGCATATATTTTTCTTTCTGTAATCGGGAAATTGATTAACAAATCAAATGAGTTTAGAAGCGTTAGCAATAAAATTCGTTAGGAGGGATCCTATTACAACATTTTTGAATTACCACAAAGTTACCACAACTATTTTCTACATTTTCAAAGTCCAAATCATCGATCCAAACTGTTCAACATGAACTCCACCATAAAATGTGCTTGCAGATCTAATTTTACATTTTTTTGAAATTTTTTACTATTTATTAAGATGGGTACAAAATTCAATGGTCATGTTGGACGGTTTGGATGTGGGTACACCATAAAATGTGTTTGACTATTTATTAAGAGTTTAGGGTTTAGGGTTTAGGGTTTAGGTTTAAGATAACAATCTTCACCTTGAGATGACTTTGGATGGGTACACCACAAAATTTTTAACCATGAACTCCACCATAAAATGTGCTTGCAGATCTAATTTTACATTTTTTTGAAATTTTTTACTATTTATTAAGATGGGTACAAAATTCAATGGTCATGTTGGACGGTTTGGATGGGTGCACCATAAACTTTTAGGGTTTAGGGTTTAAGGTGAAGATTGTTTGACTATTTTTAACCATTTAGATTGCTAATTTGTAACCAATTTAATAAATTATAGAGTTGACTCCCAAAGTCATCTCAAGCCGTCTAACCTTAAAAAAAAAAAAAAAAAACTCCGAAAGTCTTGGTGTAACTTTAGAAACATAGTTTTACTCTTTGTACATTAACATTCAACTATGCACGTGCCTCCTCTCTATAAATGGCTTCCCAATGCACATAACGTTCAGAACAAAAAAAGAAGAAGAGAGGCATAACCAAAAATAATGGAGAGCATCAACAATGAGGAGAAAACCTTGATCCACATCAGCCACCTCCACCCGCTAAAACTCTTTACATCTCCTGAACCAAAACCAATGTGCCACGCATGCAACATGCCCTGTGCTGATCAGTCTTATGGTTGCATTCAATGCAATTACTTCCTTCATATTACCTGTGCTACAACAAAACGAAGCATGGACCACCCCTCACACCCAGCCCACACCCTGAAGCTTGAGCTAACTCCACCATACCACAATGGACCTTATGGGTGTGATGGTTGTGGGGTCGATAGCAGCTCCTTCTGCCTCAGATGTGGAGAGTGCAGCTACGATCTACACCTCCCTTGTGCTGCTATCCCTCATCAAGTCTGATGAGTTAATCTAGTTGTCTCCAGAAGTTGTCTATTTACGGGTTTGTATTTTAGGAAGTTAGAATTTAGAATCAGCATGTTGCTGAAAATATAGTAGTTATTTAAGGAAAGTTTAAATTGGTTAGTTCTAATTTTAGAGTTCTAAACATGGGATGTAATGGTAGTGGGCAGTTTTGTATTATTTCTATATATATGAGAAAACGATGTGATTAGAGAGCATCACAAAAAAAAAAATACTTCTGTCTTATTTGCTTGTTCCTTCTTTTATTCTCTCAATCCGTGAGTGTGTGAATAACTGGCCTTAAGAGAGAACCAACATTTGGTATCAGAGCCAAGTTATCAAGGCAATGGCCGGTAACGAAGGAGATCAATCTACGACACTTGCAGTCGTCAAACCGACGGCAAGAGGAGCCTCAATCCCGATCCATTATCCGACGTTAAGCGAATCGAACTACGGCATATGGGCTGTCAAGATGAAGATAATCTTGCGTTCGCTAGGAGTATGGTCAGTGATCGAAGGTGGAGACACAGACGACGAAAAAGATCAAGGCGCCATGGTAGCCATTTCTCAAGCCGTGCCAGATGATGTGATGATGGCAATCGCAGAGAAGCAGACGGCAAAGGAGGCTTGGGATGCACTCAGGGAGATGCGGGTTGGTGAAGATCGCGTCAAGAAGGCACGCGTACAGGTGCTGAAACGGCAACTGAACAAGTTACACATGGAGGATTCAGAGACAATAAACGAGTTTTCCATGAAGCTTACCACGCTGGTGGGTGAGATCCGCTCGCTGGGCACGAAGCTCGACGACAGCGAAGTCGTTGAAAAACTGTTCAGCGCAGTTCCAGATAGATTTCTCCAAATTATCGAAACGATCGAGCAGTTTGGCGATATTGAGAACATGTCGGTCTCAGAAGCAATCGGCCGCCTCAGAACCTTTGAGGAAGGACTTAAAGGACGAGTACACACAAAGGGCGGGGTAGAACAGCTACTTCTTACCCAAGCCGAGTGGGAGGCAAGATGCACAAAGGGAAAGAAAGATGAAGGTTTCAGCAGCACCAAAAGAGGAGGACGTCACGGGAGAGGACGTGGACGTGGGCGTGGATATGGTGGAGGTCGAGGAAATGGTGAACGCACTAACGAAGACCGAAAGCCACGCAACTTCGACAAATCCAAGGTTAAGTGTTTCAATTGTAATGAATATGGACACTTCGCAAAAGATTGTCCCAAGCCAAACCGAAGAGAGAGGGCCAATCTTGTTACAACACAAACCGATGATGAACCGGCACTGTTGATGGCTGAAACTTGTGTTCTCAGCCATGCAATACAGAACAAGCAGGTGTTACTGCACGAAGACAAGGTGGTACCAAAGATTAACAGCACCCAAGACAAAGCTTGGTTTTTAGATACCGGCGCAAGTAACCACATGACCGGTTGTATCGAAAAATTTGCTGAAATTGACACGACCATTAAAGGGTCGGTCAAATTTGGAGATGGCTCGGCTGTAGAAATACAAGGAAGAGGTTCGGTTTTATTTGAATGCTTCACAGGTGAACATCGTATACTTACTAATGTCTACTACATCCCGATGTTGAAGAGCAACATAATTAGCCTTGGTCAGTTAGATGAGAACGGATGCAAGGTTGTGATTGAAGGAGGAGTAATGTCTATCTTGGACAGATCACAAAGGCTACTAGCAAAAGTGAGCAGGTCAAGGAACCGGTTATATGTGTTGAACCTTGCACCAGTTCTACCCGAATGCCTTCTGGCAAGGAGCAAAGAAGAAGCATGGCGCTGGCATGCAAGATACGGGCATGTGAACTTTCATGCCTTGAAGTTTCTAAGTCAGAAACAGATGGTGCGCGGCTTGCCCATAATCGAGCATGAGGACCGCATCTGCGATGGTTGTTTGATTGGAAAGCAACACCGAAATCCTTTCCCAGCAGTGGCAAAATTTCGAGCAGAATCACCTCTTGAACTGTGGCATGGAGATTTGTGCGGGCCAATAACTCCTGCTACACACGGAGGCAAGCGCTATTTTCTGCTGTTGGTTGATGATTGTACTAGATTCATGTGGCAGGTGTTGATCCGAAACAAAGACGAAGCATTTGAGGCATTCAAGAAGATCAAAGCATCAGCAGAAATGGAGAAAAACAGCAAGCTGAAGGCTTTTCGCACAGATCGTGGCGGCGAATTCACCTCAAATGAGTTCAAAACTTACTGTGAGCTGTTGGGAATTAAGCGTTATCTCACGGCGCCTTATTCTCCTCAGCAGAACGGAGTTGTTGAACGAAGAAATCAGACGGTGGTTGGCATGGCAAGGAGCTTGTTGAAAAGCATGGGAGTCCCAGGCGAATTTTGGGGAGAAGCGGTATCAACTGCCGTATATCTCCTAAATCGAGCACCAACAAAAAGCATCATCGGCAAAACTCCCTATGAAGCATATTACAACCGCAAGCCAACTGTTGATCACTTTCGCATCTTTGGATGTGTGGGACACGTAAAAGATGTTACACCTCACCTTTCAAAACTTGCAAACCGAAGCAAGCCAATGGTGTTTATTGGTTATGATTCGAATACAAAAGGCTATCGGATGTTTGATCCAAAGTCAAAACGAGTAGTGGTGACACGGGATGTCGTGTTCGAAGAGGAGAAGAAGTGGGAGTGGAGCAAATTTCCAGAAACAGAAACAGGATCAGCAGGGAACACTCTTACAGCACACTATTTTACCATAGCAGGCGCATCTGATACGACAAATCAGAAAGATGAAGAGGGTGTCAGCGATTCTGGCATTGGTATCAGTAATTCTGGCATGGATTTCCCACAACCGACACAGGAACAAACTGGTAACCGATACCAGTATGCTACACCAGTGATGAACACGAGGTCCAGAGCATCTGTTTCAAACTCACCATATACTCCAGCAGCAACTGTTGAAGAATCAGTATCAACCGAAACACTACAACCCTCGACATCTGATGAGAGTTCATTAGTAGGACCACGGGGTAAGCGTGACATCAAAAGCTTGTACGATGCAACAGTCCCAATAGAGTTGCAGTATTCGGGTCTGTGCTTACTAGGAGAAGAGGAGCCGTCGAATTTTGAAGAAGCCAAGGCAGATCCGATGTGGAGAAGAGCAATGGAGGAGGAAATTTCCTCTATTCGAAAAAATGAAACTTGGAAGCTCGTTCCATTACCCGACAGCCACAAACCTATAGGTCTAAAGTGGGTTTACAAGCTAAAGAAGGACACTCAAGGCAGAATTGTGAAGCACAAGGCGAGATTAGTGGCAAAGGGGTACGTTCAACGACAAGGCATAGACTTTGATGAAGTTTTCGCCCCTGTTGCTCGGCTAGAGACAGTACGTTTGCTGATCTCTATTGCGGCACATGAAGGATGGGAGGTGCATCATATGGATGTGAAGTCAGCCTTCCTCAATGGTGATTTGGAAGAGGAAGTGTATGTCATTCAACCGCCGGGATTTGAAATTAAAGGAGAAGAGCACAAGGTGTTAAAACTGCACAAAGCATTGTACGGTTTGCGACAAGCACCTAGAGCCTGGAACTCAAAACTGGACAAGTCATTGAGGACACTCGGTTTTGAGAGATGTTCTTTAGAGCATGCCGTGTACATGAGAAATCAAGGTAAAGGGAATTTAATTGTTGGAGTCTACGTGGATGATTTAATCATCACTGGAGAGTGTATTCAAGACATAGACACGTTCAAATCACAGATGAAGAAATTGTTTAGCATGAGTGACCTTGGGTTACTAAGTTACTATCTGGGAATTGAAGTCTGTCAGAATTCTCAAAGAATTACACTCAACCAGTCGGCAAGAAAGGTTTTAGACAAATGCGGCATGAAAGATTGCAACCCTTCGCAAATCCCGATGGAACCTCGTCTGAAACTGAGCAAGGAAAGCACAAGTCCACCTGTAGACACAACTCTGTACCGAAGTATTGTTGGCAGTTTAAGATACCTACTGCACACGCGCCCAGATTTGGCATTCTCTGTCGGCATGGTGAGTAGATACATGGAGAAGCCCACAACGGAGCACATGGCCGCAGTGAAGCACATACTGCGGTACGTGAAAGGAACTTTAAACCTCGGTTGCGTTTATGAGAAGAAGGAAGGAAGCTTGGAGCTGATCGGTTACTCCGATAGTGATCTAGCTGGTGATACTAATGACAGGAAAAGCACCTCAGGTTTAATTTTCTTCCTTGGGTCAAACCCGGTTAGTTGGTGTTCGCAAAAACAGAAAGTGGTTGCGTTATCTTCCTGTGAAGCAGAGTATATCGCTGCCTGTGCAGCAGCGTGTCAAGGAGTGTGGCTGGGACGATTGTTGGCAGATTTGTTAAAGACCGAGGTTAAGAAAGTGGTTCTGAAGATTGATAATCAGTCCGCAATTGCATTGAGCAAGAATTCAGTTCACCATGAGAGGAGCAAACACATCGATACCCGATTCCACTACATTAGAGATTGTGTTGAATCAGGAATGATTGAAATTCAACATGTTTGCACAGAAGATCAGCGTGCTGATATTCTGACAAAGTCACTTGCAAGATTGAAGTTCTTGGAGATGAGAGAGAAAACTGGTGTGCGGATCGTCAGTGGAGGACAACAAGCTTAAGGAGGAGATTGATGAGTTAATCTAGTTGTCTCCAGAAGTTGTCTATTTACGGGTTTGTATTTTAGGAAGTTAGAATTTAGAATCAGCATGTTGCTGAAAATATAGTAGTTATTTAAGGAAAGTTTAAATTGGTTAGTTCTAATTTTAGAGTTCTAAACATGGGATGTAATGGTAGTGGGCAGTTTTGTATTATTTCTATATATATGAGAAAACGATGTGATTAGAGAGCATCACAAAAAAAAATACTTCTGTCTTATTTGCTTGTTCCTTCTTTTATTCTCTCAATCCGTGAGTGTGTGAATAACTGGTCTTAAGAGAGAACCAACAAAGTCAAACACCATTCACACCCTCACCCGCTCACTCTTGTATACGAGAATCCATATCCGCCAAACACGGAAGACACCTGTGACAATGAAGGCTACTGTAACTTGTGCATGAAGTACCTAGATCTTGACAAATGGTTTTATCTTTGTACAAGTTGTGATTTTGGTGGTCATGTTGAATGCTTCTCTCCAGAAAAACTAGAAGTGTTGTCGCCCGGTCTTCAGGAACCACCTCACATCAAGTCACATGGAGCCGCACAAGTTGGTAACGAAACGAACAATCTGCTAATGGCGCAACTGAGGCTGGCCCAAGCAAATAGTATTATCAATGCAGGCCACAGCTTAAGTTCCCTTGCGTAATGTTCGCTATGCGAGACATTGGATATAATATAATATATATTGTTAAGAAGCAAGAATAAAGAACACCACACTCCCACAAACCACCCTCCCTTAATTTTATTGATAAGAAAAATTCTGTATTACAATTTCTGTGTTCACGGCCTGCTCTAATAGAGAGACAATCACTGAATAAAGGAAAGAAAAATCACCCCAGAATTCATCCTATTATTACATATATTTTTCCTTCTATCTTTAGACAACATAATAAGGCAACAAATAAACCAGCTATGTGCTCCAGATTGTATCCTGCGCCTCCAGCTTTCCTGAATTGGCTCGCATCAATACTCCCCCTCAAGTTGGTGCATAGATATCCGTCATGCTCAACTTGCCAAGTGAGTCATGGAAAATTGCACTTGAAACACCCTTGGTTAGAATGTCAGCTAGTTGATCCCCTGTTCTCACAAATGGAAGAGATATGACATTCTCCTCTAGGTTTTGTATTATAAAGAGTCTGCTCACTTCTATGTGCTTTGTACGGTCATGCTGTACAGGATTTTGGGATATGGCAATTGCCGCCTTGTTGTCGCAAAAGAGTTTCATTCCGTCACTAGGACCAAACCCGACAGTTTCATGACCTTTTTCAACCATATCAGCTCCTGCAGTCCTTTAGCGATACCCATAAACTCAGCTTCGTCACTGGAGAGAGCTACCACCCTTTGCTTTTTACTCCTCCATGTCACCAAATTACCTCCAACAAAGGTGAAATATCTGGAAGTGGATTTCCGATTAGTAATGTCTCCTGCCCAGTCTGAATCCGTATACCCTTCCACTCTTAAGTGTCCATTTCTCTTAAAGTAAATTCCTCTACCTGGAGCACCTTTCAGGTACCTGAGAATTCGAAACACAGCTTCCATGTGCTGCTCTCTTGGAGCATGCATGAACTGGCTTACCAAACTTACCGCATATGCGATATCCGGTCTGGTATGAGACAAATAAATGAGTTTACCTACCAATCGCTGGTATCTTTCTTTGTTGGCTGGTACTTGATCCGGACAATCACCTAACTTAAGGTTTTGTACAACAGGGGTATCTACTGGTTTACAATCAAGCATACCAGTATTAGTTAACAAGTCTAACACGTACTTTCTTTGAGACAGAGATATACCTTCCTTGGATCTTACCACTTCGATTCCGAGGAAATATTTTAGTCCACCTAAGTCCTTCATTTCAAATTCCTCGGAGAGTTTCTTTTCCAATCTTTTAATTTCCTCTTGATCATCACCTGTGATTATCATATCGTCTACATAAATAATCAGAACAGCTATCTTTTCCTGTCTTTTCCTGTAAAACAAAGTATGGTCAGAATCACTTTGAGTGTACCCATATTTACTCATAGCATTACAGAATCTTCCAAACCATGCTCTAGGAGATTGTTTCAGTCCATATAGCGCCTTTTCTAACTTGCAGACCAGCTGTTGAGACCCCGAATGACTGTACCCAGGTGGAATTTCCATGTAGATTTCCTCTTCAAGTTCACCATGAAGGAAAGCATTTTTTACATCGAACTGATGTAGAGGCCAATCAAGATTAGCTGCAAGAGATAATAGAATTCTAATGGTATTTAACTTAGCGACCGGTGAGTAGGTTTCCTGAAAATCAATACCATGGGTTTGTGTAAATCC